>PVIJ01000359.1:292030-308673 GCA_004024925.1 Scalopus aquaticus
CCTTCCACCCCTTCCACCCCTTCCACCCCTTCCACCCCTTCCACCCCTCCCGCCCTTCCACCCCTCCCGCCCTTCCACCCCTTTCAGAGCACCTGAGCTCTGTGACTGCCTGGAGATCAGAGGTTTCCTCGGGTTCAGTTAATTTGTTAGCGCAGCTTACAGAACTCAGAAACACTTTTCTTATGAGATCACTGGCTTATTATAGATATAAAAGGGTGTGAGAAAGGATGCTCATGAACAGTCAGATAGTAGACACGCAGAGGGCAAGTAATGGGGAAGGGACTCGAAGCTTCCATGCCCCCTTCCTGCATACATTCTCCCCATATCTTCACGTGTTCACTTAACAGTAAGCTCTCCAAATTGTTCTTTTGGATTTTTAAGGAGGTTTCATCACATAGGTATGATTGATTAAATGACTGGCCACTGGCAACGGAGTCAACCTCCAGCATTCCCCTCCCCCCTCCACATCCCTTTCAAGGGACGGGACTAAAAGTTCCAATCCTTTAATCCTCAAGTTGGCTCCATTGTCAACCAGTCCCTCCCCACCTTAGGTGCTTTCCAAAAGTCAAATCATGCATATGACAAAGACACAGAACAACAGACTTTGGGAGCTGTGAACTAGGAGCCAAATATATATGAAAAATATATTTTGGTCATCTGAATGACCAAATATGTATTTTTCTTATAAATTACAATATTGGCAACCACCTGGAAGGTTAAGATGGTTTCTTTTTGGCTTCAAGCATGAATAACCTTCCGAGGGGGGCCAGGGACGCTGCGTTCAGGAACTGAACGTTAGTAGAAACTCACTCAGCCTGCACCACTGCTTACCACCCACCCCGTGTGCATTCCCAGGACCCAACTTCTGGGCTTGCACATCAGCGCAAAGCAAACGGTCTGTCTGGGGGAGGATGTCTTTGTGCTTGAGCCCATTGTGAACAGTGCTGGGCGGGAAAGAGGAGGTAGGGGAGTTTAAAAAAGAGACCAACAGAAATAAAGTAGTGTCTCTTGTTCATTTAACTTCATTTTTATTTCAAAATTCTTTCCCCATCACTTTCTTAGCTGTCTTTTCCGCTCTGCCTCCTCATGTTCTGGCTATTTGCTTTGCTGTGTCTGATATGTTGTTAGCTTCGCCCTTTGTCCATTTTCCACTCTTGCAGCATGGATTCTAGCAGGTTTCTTTTCTTTTTTTTTTTCCCTCCTACTGGTTCCTGCAGTTTCCAGAATATACTTTAGAGATAGCACTGTTCTCAGGAGTTGGGTTTTCTTTCTCTTATAAAACACCATGTTCCCCTGATTTCTCTAAGTCTCATTGTTCATCTCCTCTTACACTGATTCCTTCCTTTTTCCCTTTTCCCCTTATCATGAGGTTTTTTTGGTAACAGCTTTATTGGGATATAATTCATATACATAAAATGCACCCATTTAAAGTGTATACTTCAGTGGTTTTCAGTATATGTAGAGTTGCATATCCATAACCACAACCAATTTGAGATCATTATTATCAGCCCAAAAAGAACCCTTTTCTTATTGGTAGTCATTCCCACCCTCCCTCCCCCAGCCACTAACACCCACTGTTTTATGGATTTGCCTATGCTGGACATTTCACATAAATGGAATCATCATATAGTATTTGATCTTTTGTGACAGCCTTCTCTCACTTAGCCTCAGTGTTTTTAAGGCTCATCCACATTGTAATCTATATCAGTATCTCATTCCTTTTCATTACTGATGTCCAGAGATTTCATGTGTCCATGGAGCCCAGATGACGGTAGGGGCAAGAGTCAGATATGATCGATAGGAACATGCACCAGACAGAAAAGAATGCCAAGTGACAGATTATTGAAATGCAATGTGAACCTTTGCCAAAAATCATGCTGAAATTCTACTGATGAACATTAAATACAGTAGGAGAGATGGCAAAATCTTCAACATTCAGCATTCAGAAGGGGTCCAGTCCAGAAAATTCTTTCCATGCAAATCTCTCAATGCTTCCTCTTGTTCCTTTTCCTATCTAGTCTTCCTATGGGAAGGAGCAATGTTTCACTGATTGGGGAGTGATGCCCACGAGGAGTGCTGTTGCCTAGGTATTTCAGTTCCAGTCTTGATCTAGAAGAGGGAAATGTTTTCTTTATGGGGAACTTGAAAGAGCCCAAATGAGAAAGCATTAGGCAATAGCTAGACAGAGATGTTGTTTTCTTTTTTTTTAACATAAAAAAGATGTTATCAAGTCAGTAGGAAATGAAAAAGACCTGGGACACCCAGAGCTTTGAGACCAACTAGCATTGCAGCCTGATGCCACAACAAGATTAAATGAGAGCCAGCAGGCTCTGGAGCTGGGAGCAGATTGTGTTGTGTGTTGAGAAAATCAAGGAAATGGTGCTTTGGTATCCTTCATGAATGCTGCAGAGGTCAGAAACTGTCTGAGAGCCTCCAGAGTAGTCCTCATATTGTAAAGTGGGTTATGAGATTACAGCAGAAATAGTTGACCATGTTTAAAGTCAAGAATGATAAGCTATTGTCATTAATTTTAACCAAAAGCTAAGAAGGATATGTGGGCAGGATGAGAAAGTTCCCCTTCTGCAAAAACATCTCAGGAATTATATGAATAGTTACAAAATGAATTAAAGTTAAATATAATGAACTTTATTAATATGTCTCCAAAACAGTATAGAAAAAGAGAGGAAGGTTGTTTTACAGCTTGGGTTCCTTAAAGGTTGGATATGAAAGAAAAGAAGAGAGTCAGAGTATGATTTACCTCCAAGGTCATGTGATACACTGCTGTGAATTCTGAAATTCTGAGACTTTAAAGTCCATCCTGGATGGCTCTCATCAAGTCCTCCAAAGGTCCTTGGGCATCGCTTATGCTCCTGTAGTTTTACAGAGTGCACAGTGACAGTAACTTTATTTAAAATATGTTCTGAAACCATAGGACCCGGACATGTATCTACAGAGCTCAGAACAGTTTTTGCTGAAAACCGCCACATTATATTCAGATTTCATATATTCATTCAAATTCATTGAAATGTGGAATGAATAAGTAACACTGCCAAGGTGATTATGCTGGTTGCTGAGGACAAAGCAATGGATCAAATATTCATGGCCCTGGGTATGGACTGGATGTGTTACACCGGAATTCATTGTTGACATTGTAACTCTCAGTGTGATTGATGGTATTAGGAGGGGGGCTTCTGGGAAATAATGAGGTCATGAGGGTGGAAGCCTCATGAATGGGATTACCTTCCTTATAAAAAGGACCCCATAGAACTCCCTTGCTAGATTGGTGTCCTGATTACCAAATTCCAAATGGGGAGAGGGAGTTCTTCCACACATATAACAATTTTTGGACACAGCAGTGTTCTGAGAATTTAACTCTATCCGATATTATCTGACTGGAAACAGTGTCAGATTCCAGAGGTTACGGACTCAATATCCATCCCAAGTCCATCCTCCACTTGAGAGGCCAGTCAGAAGGCTAGGCTGATACCTGTGCTCTACCCACTGGCTGTAAAAACAGAGGTTCCCAGGGTCCCCTCCCCAGGTTAGACTACTAGAATGGCTCATAAAATTCAGGAGAACAGTTCCTTTGTTGATATTGCTTTATTATAAAAGCTTATAACTCAGGAATTACCAGTGATGAAGAAAAAGGTGCAGAGGCAAGGCATGGGGAAGGCTCCAGTGGTTTCCAGCATTCTCCCAGCACCCCCACATGTTCACCAACCTGGAAGTTCTCAGAACTCCGTCCTTTTGGGTTTTTTAATGGAGGCATTTTACATAAGCATGATTGATTAACTCATTGACCATTGGTGATTGATTTAATATCCAGCCCCTCTCCCCTCCCTGGAGAGGGTGATTAGGACCGAAAGTTCCAGCCCTCTAATCAGGTTGGTTCTCCTGGCAACTGACCTCCATCCTTAGGTGCTTTCCAAAACTCACCTCATTATCATAACAAAAGACAGTTTTTATCACTCTCAACACTTAGGAAATTCCAAAGCCTTTTGCAGCTGTGAGCCAGGAACTGTGGATAAAGACCAAATATATATGAGAAATATTCTGGTCATTCTTTCTTATAAATTCCAGTATTGTACTTGTTTTGGAGTCATATGAGGACACGGAGAAGACATCTATGAACCAGGAAACAGGTCTTTACTGGATGCTGGATCTGCTGGCACCTTGATTTTGGATGTCTCAGCCTCTAAAACCGTGAGAAATAAATGTTTATAAGCCACCAATTCGATAGTACTTTTGTTAGAACAGCCCAAAGGGAGTAAGACAGCCTGCTCATGGAGCTTTCAGTGCACAGAGGAAACAGGCATTAAACCTGTATATGGCTGCGACTGTGTTAGAGATAGCTCCCAAAAGGGGGGAGGCACCATGTTCCCTGCCCCACTTAATGATGGGAGGAGCTGAGCCGCCAGGTGAAGCTAAGATAGCACAGAAGACAGGTGGGCTCTGGGAAGAAGGGAGAAAGAAGAAGAAAGGGGAGAGTTTTTGCCTCTGTGACCTGACGTGTACCCTGGTACTTCTGGAAAGGAGACATAGAAGGAGACGAGCGGAGGAGAAACATGTAAAGACACTTGAAAGAGACACTTGGGTAAGAGACCCATGGGGGAGGATGACAGTGGCAGCTGTTACCTTGATTTGTGCTTTGATTTTGCTCCTTTCATCCCAGACTTGTCTGGTCCCTTTTACCCCATTCCTATGGTTCTCCACCAGAAGTTGCCTTAGACTTATGACAAGAATTTTTGGGCCTAAGCAGCCTCACTTTGGGCTGACCCTGTTTGTCTGGGCATTTACTTATGAGGGGTGGGTAATTTAGGGTTTTATTCAGAATATCCTTTTTTCTCTCCTCTCTCTATGCACTCTAATTCTATTAAATTTCTTTCATACTAAGAGTGTGCTTTGCCTTTGTGTACATAGATGGCCAGATCTCTTTAGGGTGTACAAGTTTGGGGGCCTCCGGGGTACCACTCCGTCATATGTTAGCAATTGTAGGAAGTTCTGTGAAGACACTGACAGTGAGAATATTAGGGGGAACCATACCTGAGTTGGAAAATTGTGCCTACCATTGGTTGAACTAGACCATTTCTGGGTGAGGCTCGGGGTGCCTGCTTTTTTACCCCCTTTAAAATGAGCTCTCAGTTCTCTTGCAAATAAATTACTCTCACTCTACCACCCTTCCCCCAGACATGCACACATTTCTCCAGACCTTGCCTTGGTATACTTTATCACAGGATATTGGCACAATCTGAACTTGACTCAAAATCCTATTGTGTGTGTGACAAGAATTTTAGAAGTTTTATTTTTGTGTGGTTAAAAATACATCAGAGTTTCTATCTTAGCTATTTTCACATGTACAGTTCAGTGGCATTCAGTACATTCACACTGTTGTGCAACCATCACCATCATCCATCTCCAAAACTTTTTAATGTTTCCAGGCTGAGACTGTGTCCAATAAACGAAACTACATGTTCCTTCTTTCCCTCAACCTGTGGCACCTACTACCCTAATCTCTGTCTTTGTCTGACTATCTCATTTAAGTAGAATCATAAGGTATTTTTCCTTTTGTGACTGGCTTATTTCACTTAGCATAATGTCTTCAAAGTTAATCCATGATGTAGCATGTGTCAGAAATACGTGTTTGCTTTGACTAAGTATTTACAAGGCCCCTTCCCTACCATATTGTTAGAATCCCTGTAGAAAAGACTTGGTTTTAGATATTGATGTGGAATTTGAACAGAACTGATGGAGAGACTATAAGGATGTAGTTAGGGCTTAAGGAAACCAGCAAGTTATGGGAGTTGTTATCATTCCAAGGCTTAGTGGGACAGGGGCAGATGATGATTACTGGGACCTGGAGAGAGAATTGTAGCTGGAGAATGGGCCTCCAAACAGTAACTGAAATCTTGGGAGAGCAGAGAATAGATCTCCCCTTCTTCCCTAGCTCCCTAGTCTCCTGCCTGTGGTCTGCACCACCCAATCCATCCTGGAGCCAGGGGGCAAGACTAGCCCTCCTTGGCACAAAGCATGGCAGGAAAGAATACAGAGTATATCTGGAGGCATAAATAATATACCCAGCAAACCCACATTCTACTAGAGCTAAGTAGGGGTAAGTAGGGATGCTAGATGGGAAAGCTGAGACTAGGGGTTGACTGAGTCCCTCTAAGGAAGAAAGGGTGTGGGAGATAACTCCAAAAGGGAAAAATAAATCTAGAGAGAGAGAATGGAGATAAAGGAGAGATATTTGACTGTTCTGAGTAATGCAAGGAAAAAAAGGGTTTTATTGCCTTAAAAGCTACAACTCCCTTCTGGGTGTGCTCCTTCGTAGAAACACCCATTATTTTCAGTATTGTTCTAGTATTTTAAATGTAACATTATGTTGGAGCATAGTTAGGAACAAGAAAGCCCATACACCCCCCCCACCTCCCGCGCACCAAAAAGATATTCACATCCTAATCTGTAAGTATGTTAGGCTACCTGGAAATGCAGAATTAAGTTTGCAGATAGAATTAAAGCTGCTAATCAACTACCCTTAAGAAGATTATCTTAGGCCCTCCCTGGTGGCGCAGCAGTTAAGTGCTGCGCTGTGGAGCTGTTGGCAGCGGCGACGCGAGTTCGACGCCCGGCCGGGGAGAATCCCACATGGCGTCGCAGACTTCTCCTGCCTTGCCCGCTGCTCCCCTCAGCAGTGTATTTCTGATCTGACTGTTCTGCTCCCTGCTCTGTCTCTGGTGAAAAAAAAGAAGGAAAAAAAAAAAAAAGAAGATTATCTTAGATTACACTGTTCAACAAATTTTTACAAAAGTCATGTTACTGAAATAAAATTAGTCATTTCCTATCAATTTGTATGAGCTCAACAAGAATATGACAGTCAGATTCTAATTTTGGCTCTAGTTTTTTTGTAATCTGCAATAAATTGATGTTTACATCACAAAATACATGCCAATCAACGAATTTTTACAAAAGTCATGTTACTGAAAAAAAAAATTAGTTATTTCCTATCAACTTGCATGTGTTCAACACGAATATAACCATCAAATTCTAATTTTGGCTCTAGTTTTTTTGTAATCTGCAATAAATGGATATTTACATCATGAAATGCATGCTAATAGTAATAGGCCTACGGTTAATACCTTTAAAGAATCAAGTCATAGACTACTTCTTGGATTTCTTCGCTTGTCTCTTGTACAGCTCTTTAGGAGCATTTCTGGGGAGCATTTCCGGCAGTAGTCAGCCAGCATCGTAGTGGACCATTTTGCCTGGTATCTTTGATCCATTGATGCGATCTTTTTTTTTTTTTCCTTTTTTAAAGATTTATTTATACATACAAGCTGGGGTACAGGCCATAGGCGTGGGGCGGCGAGAGGGTTCACCAGAGACAGAGTGGGGAGCAGAACAGGCAGATCAGAAATACACTGCTGATGGGAGCAGCGGGTGAGGCAGGAGAGGTCTGCAGCACCATGTGGGATTCTCCCCAGCTGGGGGTCAAACTTGCATAGTGCGCTGCCGGCAGCTCCACAGCGGCAGCGCTCAACTGCTGCACCACCAGGGAGGCCCTGATGCGATATCTTGATGAAAACATTCGCCATGTTCATCACTAACCATACTAAGTTTTCAGGGAAGAAATCCAGATAGGAATGAAGGAAGTGGATCTTTAGAGACATATTGCAACCAAGTTTCTGATGCTGCATCAGCATGTCTTCTACTAGTTCCTTGTAGTTTTCTGCCCTAACATTCCCAAGAAAGTTTGTAGACACTAGGCAAAAAACATTCCATGCTTGTTTCGCATCACCCTGCAGCAAGTTGTTGAACTGGTCATCTCAACGCAGAAGGAATGTTTGGGTAGACTATTCTTGACTTCTTTTGCTTCATTATTCTGCCAGAAAGGGGAGGAACAAAGCAGAAGTAACAGTGTTTTATGTGGTTACTTGTCTCTCTCCACACCATGGGGACTGCAAATGGAATTGATGGTCTTTTGCCATTTAACCACTGTGAAAGCTGTGTTGTCCACGTAGCACAGCATATATGTGGGGCCCAAGGCTTGTCTTGGTCACCAACCTTGCAGCCGAAGTCAAGATGAGAAGCGTTCTTCACTTGAGAAGGGATCCTTTTCTTCTGGTTGGCAAATGTCACTTCCCCACAAATAGAGCAGCAATTGTCCACACTATTAACACACTTTCAAGGCATTACTGTTCTGTATTGTCCTTAAAAGGATAAAATCATAACAGTTCTATGGAACAAAGCCTGAAATATTTTCAGTGCTCAACCTTTCCGACAGTGCTTTATCTAGTGCACTGCTGACGTCAGCTTGCTTCAGCAGCCGCCTGGCAGTAGTGTTGCATTGTATCAGAAAATGATGCAATCAAATCTGGATGATGTGTGCATGATGATATTATGCAATGCGATGCAATATTACCTCATTCTAGGCTAATTTAGGATGTTGTTGCAGTCCTACTGGATACATTTACACAGTGAAACATATAGAATGAATTATATTCAGATTTATATTCATGTTCAGCCCACCAAGATACTACAGATTAGGGCCTTTTAAAGTCAGTAATGATCTCAGTGTTGACCAGTGTTATTTGGTGGACTCGACATTCTTAAGAGAGGTGGAATCAATACCAGAGTGATGAGAGTTGAGAAAGACCACCTGCCCTCGCTGTTTTGAAGGTGGAATGTGGCAGCTTCTAGAAGCAGGAAAGCCCCTCTGACACCTTGATTTTAGCCCATTGAGATCCATTCCACACTTCTAAGTTTCAACACTTTAAGACAATGAATTTGTGCAATTTTAAGCCATCAAGTTTGTGATAATTTGTTACAGCAGCAATTGGACACTGATACACTTGGGTTTTGTGAATTTGAGGTAGGTAATTGAATTTTAAAATGTAGATATTTATAATTGCTTTAAGTACTGTATTTAAAATTAAATTGTTAAGCTTTACTGATGAAAGTCTTGATTACATCACTTACCTCCCTTACACTAGAAGGAAAGCATGTGGGCTAAAGCAGGGGCCTACGCCTTTATACTCATCTTTAGAGTTGTGGTGGTTGGTTGTGTCATTCTTTTTTCCTTGGTTCTTCAATACTTGTTTTAATCTGGGCTCCTTGTTCAGTGGAGTAGCTATGGTTTTCCTTGTGCATCCTCATGAGTCTCCTTTGAGAGATCAGTACTGTGGTCCACTCTGTTTTCAGTTTGTTTTTAGGGCAGGTAAACTCCTTACAGGTGATTTAATGTCCAGTCTATATTGTAAATGCAAAGTGGTTGTTATTCTTTGTGGCTTCTTTTTTGGCCTTCCTGGACTTTCATTTCAATCTTGTTGAACATGCAAACATAGCAAACTCATGGTGGGAAGGGTTAAAAGACCGCTTTCTGGCAACAGATGATACCCACAGAATACATGCTCTATACCTGTAACAGGCATGCTTCTCTATGTTGGCCTGCATTTCCACAGAAGAAAGAGGCACAAGGCAGTTCAACTCATAGGAAGGAGAATTTAGTAAAACAACATCAAATGGACTAAAATCAAGGTATCAATAGAATTGCCTTTAGCAATGTAGTTTTGGTTAACTTATTGATTGTGGCACCACTTATAATAGTAAGATATTAAAAACACAAAGGTCCCATCCATGAGGGACTGATTGAGTCAATCATAAAATAGCCAAGAGGTGGATTATTATGCAGCCATAAAAAGAATGAAGGGACCTTTGTATTGTTAACTGAAAAAAATGTGGAAAAGAATAAATAAAGCATACTACCAGTTGGGAGAAACATTGGGGGGGGCATTAAGAATGTGTGTGTATGTGCACACATTTGCTTGTTTTTGAAACTATTACAGGAAAGACAAACCAGAGAAAAATGAAAACAATTACTTACCATGTTTAGGTGTTAACAAAGTAGAAGGATTAGTGATAAGGGTAAGAGTGACACCTTTCTGAGTGTGTCTTTTTAAGCAGTGTTTACTTTTGAACCATGTAAATGTTTTAAATATAAAAAAATTAAAAAGGTTTAGGAAAAAAAACCTTAAAGCAGAAGGCAAATAGTAACAAAGGAGTCTAAGTGGTTGCAAATTGATGGCTTAACAACACAGAGATAAAAGTTACAGGTAACTTTTGGATCCAATACTCTGACTAGTGGATATAGTCTAAGGAAAGAAAGACCTGTGTATGAATTAGACTTGTAATTGATAGTTATATTAGTTTTACCACCTAAAACTCCTTTGTGTATATTTTATTTTTTTAAGACTTATTTATTTATGTATACAAACTGGGGTGTAGGCCAGAGGTGTGGGGGGGATGAGAGGATTCACTAGAGACAGAGGTGGGGAACAGAACAGGCAGATCTATTGAAAACACTGCTGAGGGGAGCAGTGGACGAGACAGGAGAGGTCTAATGTGCCATGTGCAAATCTTCCTAGCCCAGGATCAAACTTGTTTTGCAGTGGCTCTGGATAGCTTCGTAGTGCTGGGGCTTAACCCCTTGAGCCATCAGGGAGGCCCCCTATGTGCATATATTTTAGGATACAGCAAATGAGTGAACATATTGATTGTGAGTGGTAGCCTAAGGCTCCTAGTGTAGGAGGAGGAAATAAGCTGGAATGGAGAGATGCTGTGCTCCTTGACTGGAATTAGAGGAATCAGTATGAATTCATGATTTTCCAGCATCCACTGTTAAAAATCGGTGGGACAGCTATGTTAGTTACAGTTGTGAAAACAGGTGTTATTTAGTAACTACTGAGAGTAAAGAAAAGAGCTGAGTGCCATTCTTATTTGTACAGAGTGACTGGTTGTTTGAAAGGGAGAATGAAGGAGCAGGGACAGGGAGAGAAGCCTTCAAGGAAACAATTAAAAAGGGTTGGTCAGTACAGGGGTGATTAGGGCGGTTATGTCTATTTATGGTGATGATGGAAGTTAGAATTCTTCCTCCCACAGAGACAGGAAGACTGAAGTCTTAGCCATGTTGATGATTACATTTCAAAGGAGTGGCTTTCTGGTCCTTGAGAAAGACACTCCTGAGTTATAGGACATATGTATATGTCTCAACGGGACAGAAGGATTCACAATTGTTGGCCATTTTTAGTCAATGCTGTAAGAAGGAGTGGTTAGGGGTCCGCCTCAGACAGTCATTCTGCTGGCAGTGTTGAACTTTCCAGGCTGACATTTTAGTGAGGGACTGGAATCATCTTACAAGCAGGGTCTTAGGCATTTTGAAGTCACCTGAGAGTTTGGTTGTCTCTTAGCACAGAGGTTTGGACAGAGTCATGATATGCCAGGAGTTTTGCAGTTCTCAGCCCTGGAAGCAGGACCCTGAAACAATGTCAACCTAGGGCAAAAGGACATATCAGTACTCATATCTTGGCTTCTAAATATCATTTCCCTCTAAAAGGGATATTTTCTCCTTGGAAAAATGGCTGATCTCAGATCAGGGACTGGGAAAGTCCCATGTATTTGGAATATCTTCTTGTCCCAGAAAGCAAGAAAGTACTCAAAGATCAATAGGCAAAACCAGTGATGTAATTTGCAGGACTCAGTGCAAAATGAAGATGTGGATCCGTAGTTGAAAAATCATTAAGAATGTGAAGACAGCCACAGCAAAGCATTGAACCCAAAAGGAAGCCTTTCTAAATGTGGGGTCTTATGCAACGGAATGGGTCACACATTCATGAACTCACCCTGTTGATGGAGACAAATTGCAAGTTCATATTGAAGGAGCTCCTGAGGATTAATTTTGGGATTATCTGACAACAAAGAATGTATAATAATGGCAATGGATTATAAAATACATAATTAAAAATGAATGAATTTATTGTGATACTAAAAAGGTGTGTATGCACGAGAAAGAAAACTATGAAGAATGCCACCTAATATGTTTAGACAGATGACAGAATTTAAAAAATCATCATTTTGGCAGTCACCAATTATAAAAGTGATCCTAAAACCATTTGTTTAAATATTATTGGGGAACAGGGTATTGTACAAGTTTTAAAGTCTCATCTTATCACCCCCATAGTATCCTTATTAACTACAAGTGGGAAAAGATTCTTTCGCAATAGAGAGATCTGGTAGACTCCATCTTAACCAAGTAATCAACTTAGCATAACCAATAATGAGACAGTATGTTATTGTGCACTCCTTGGTGTGATGCAATGAAAAGTACACCATAGTTCTGAGTAGTTTTTGCTCAAAAAATGTTTCACTTGAATCTAATCATGAGGAAACAAACAAATATGATTGGTGGAACATTCTACAAGGCAACTGGCCAAACTTTTCAAAAATGTCATGAAAGAACAAAAGGAAAAATAGAGGGAGCTGTTCTAGATAAAAGGAAGTCAAAGAGACACAAGACAAGTTAATTATATGACCCTTGGTAGATCCTAATTTGAAAAAGAGCCACAAAAGACATTTGGGGAACAGCTCAGGAAACGGGGGTTTGAGTTGCGCATTGGATAATGCTGTTGTATCAATGTTAAATTTCTTGGATGTGATATTGATAGTGGTTATGGTTTTGGTTATGGTTACATAGTAGAATGCTTTTGTTCTTAGAAAATGCAAGTAGAATATTTTAGAATGGAATGCCCTGCTGTCTGCAACTTAGTTTCAAATGAAAGAGCAAGGAATAGAGGCAGAGAGAGTAAAGGGAGAAACAGGAGTTGGGGAAAGAGAGCTAGGGAGAGGGGGCTAAAGGAGATGGCAAATAAGGCAAAATGTTAACAAGCACTTGGGTATACAGCTATTGTACTATTCCTTAGGTTTTTTCTAGGAGAGACTTTTTAAAAATATAAAGTGGGGGTGGGTGGAGTTTTCTAGCTAAAGTCACATGTCAACCAGAAACATAGCACATCAAGGGCACAAAGTCTGTGGCTGATTGGCAGTAACCCTGAAGCAGCAGAAATGCCACCTGGCACTTCAACATCACTTGCATGTTTCCCCATCTGTGTGCACAGCACAATCAGTCATGGTGAGCAAAGCAGAGCTGACAGCCGACAATGGCATTATATCAGCACCTGTCTCCAGTGTGTTCTAATAAGAAGAGCCAAGATCAAGATTGGTAGACCAGTTAGCCAGGTTCTTTCTGTGCTATAAGAAAGCAGGTAAGTTTGGCACCAATTCAGGCTTGCACAGGCCTTAAAATTTGGGGAAAATATGCCCAATCTAAGCAACAGAGATCAAATAAGCATGTCTGAGGCAAAGCATTCTATTTTGCAGACTTATTTTATAGATGATCTCATATTTTACTTTGTAGATTTTTTTATCCTGAAAACAGATAACTTTTTCATGTATGAGCTGTTACAGATATACTTTTGTTTTTCAGTTTCATTATAGTTTTTGTCCTATAAACACAAAATTTATGACCATTCTATTTTCACATGATTCCCATCCAAAAAAGTGGAGGGGGGTGGGGAAGTGCATCTAAAATGATCTCAGCTGCATTGAGAACTCCTGATAGGAGAGGGCTTCTTTTCTGACTAGGAGTCAGTGAGAACCTATTGTACATTTCAAACTTACTTTTCTTTCACTGCCTTTATCCTTTCAGGATTACAGTAAGACATGTTCATATCATGACATGAATTCTGGATGAATCAGCCTAATGAAAGGAGGGATATTCCTGGAAACATTCCTACACCAGCATGGCTAGCAATAATCATATGCCCAAGTGATTGTGAACTACACAGATATATCCTGCTATGTCCAGTAAGATACATCCAATTGGACTTTTCCTTAGCTAGAATCCAAAATGCCACAATCATTCTAATGATGCAAGAGGAAGTATGATGAGAGAAAAACCAAGCAAAAGAGATGATGATCTTAACTGATTATAGTTAAAAACATCTTACTTGAAAAACAAGAGAGAGACCAAAATATAGGGAGAGAGTCTAACAGTGCTTATTACATTAAATAAGAGTAGAGATGTCCATCAGGCAGTCAGAAATGTGGGTTAGAAGAGGTGGTGGTTGGTGATGTAGAGATTAGGGAGTCTTTCCACAATGATTATAACTGCATGAGTGGGTAGTTTCCCCAAATGAAAGTGCAAAGAGGAAGAAGAGGATTGAGTAGACAGTCTTGTGTAATGCCTGTATTTCACTGTAAGGTGTAAAGTCTTGGGTCAACATGCCATTTGAAGCCAGGATATGAAGACTTTGAAGAATAAACACCATTAGTTTGATGTGAGGTTTTGTCACTTCACTGGAAAGATTTTTGATGATACACATATTTAAATTCTTAAAATCAGTTCTAAACCTGTGCTTCTAGCTCTTATTCAGTTATAAACTCAAAACATATTAGCAAAGCTACAAAACTCATAAAGTAGAAATTAACATTCAGAATGACAGATGGTATTGTTTTGCTGAAACAGAATCATTGCTTTGGCATTAAGAGTAGAAAAATCTATTTATATGGCTCAGATTTCACTTGTTGATTTGGTTATTTTGATTATGAACATACTGCCCCTCATTTGAGTAATTGACATGATCTCTGTTGTTTTTTTTTAACAAACTTTATTTTATATTGCCTCTCTGTTATTTAGAAAAGACTATTGGTCATGCATCTCAAATATAATGGCAAAAAATATCATTTAACAAAGTCTATTCACTGATTGTTCTTTGTGCCCACTAATGATCTAAGTTGGTGTATGTTCCCACCATGGGTTTCTGACTCTACACCTGTGCACAGTGTGAGTCTGGAGCTAATTACTGGGGCACACTCTCTTGAGGTTTGTATGCTTATATCACTGTGTGTATTTCTGTGACTCAATTCTCCCCGCACTTTTTTCCAATCAAACTACTACAGGACCTTTAGCTCTAAGGTATAATTCCAAATGGTCTATAAATACTTAACCAGATAAAGAAAACAAAAAAATTGGGTGGTAGAAGTAAGGGTGGGAACAAAAAGGAGCAATATACTAATTCACCTTTGCTCAAAATAAGGTGTCAATACTATTTACTGAAAGAATGTGCATTTCAGTAGTAACCTTCATGGGAGGTAGTGTGATGTGGTACAAGGAGCATCGTTTTGATAGTTAGACAATTCTGAATTGACTGATGCTCTTACCAATGTGATATTGATATGTTATTTAACCACTTGATTTTGTCATCTCTAGACAAATGTTACAATGACTAAGTGGTATGCAGTTGAGATGCCTAAAACTGTGCTGGTCCATACTTAGTATTCAGTAGCAGTATTTACTATCAATTTTAGATATTGAACAGGACTAGAATAAAAGCAGAACTCAAAATGCCAGTAATTAGGTTCCGAGGCCTGTTGAGTGTGAACATAGGCCTGAATTGGATCAGACCCCCTGAGCAAACAGTGGGTGTTGGCACTTAGGGCTGCTCAGATTGTATGTGTCCATATTTATAAATGTTTGGCCTCTAACGTGAAGTCCCACTGTACTTGTGTTAAGAGAATACACCTATCCCTAAATTGTTCAAACCAAGTGCCATTCGTAATCACATATTCTTGAAAGTTTCATTATTGGTTTGGGCAAATCTGGTACACAGTCCATTCCTGAGCATTAAAATGATTATTTTTTTCATTTTTCTTTTGGTCTTCTTTGGAGATACTCCTTATTGCCTTTCTAAAAGAACTACTTTCTATTCTTTGTCATTGTTAGTCTCAAGAATCACATAGGAGCAGAGGATAAGCTCAAGCCAACTTGGCTTCTGTCCTGGCTCTGTCATTTAGTGATGACTTGATCTTTGTGAACAGTGTCTCACCTGACAAATAAGGAATAATAACGCTTACCTCTACTGAATTGTGAGGCATAAATGAGCTAACAGCTATAAAGCCCCAGGCCCATCAGTAGTAGTATCAGTAACTTTATAACCATTATGCACTCCTCCCAACCTCTCCCCTTCCAAATTAAAGAGTTCTTGGCAAGATTAGAGTTCTTTGGCAAACAAAAGATTATTTAATTAATGTTTGGAAGATATTAAAAGCTATCTTAGTAGACTATATGTGAGAAAACTGGAGAAGAGTTCTAAATTGTGAGCTTACTTTATCTAGTATAAAAAAATGCTGAAATTCCAAGCCCAGGGGAAATAATCTGCTGTTAGGTGAAATATATGATTATATCATTTTCTTTTTTGCTGAATGAGCCTATGATTTCCAAAGGTTGTCATTACCAAGAGGCAGCCTGGTTTAGGGGAGTGGCCGCCACTGAGCCGTACAACCTAAGCAAGTCACTGTCTCTCTCTTGCTTTATTTTCCTCACCATAAACTGATGTGGTTAATTGGGGAGGAGAGATGGTTGGGAATATGTATGGGATATTTCTGCTGTCACAATAGTTATGGGTATATGGTACCCAGCTTCTAAGGTGGTCCTCAGTGGTCCCCACTCCTTTATATAATTCCCTCTATTTTAACATTTTTAAAAAATTATATATATATTTTACATCATTCTTCCTTTTTGTACAATGCATGTATTTTTTTTTAATTTATTTATTTATTTTTTTTTTACATACAAGCTGGGGTACAGGCCAGAGGCGTGGGGCGGCGAGAGGGTTCACCAGAGACAGAGCGGGTAGCAGAACAGGCAGATCAGAAACACACTGCTGAGGGGAGCAGCGGGTGAGGCAGGAGAGGTCTGCCCCACCATGTGGGATTCTCCCCGGCCGGGCGTCGAACTCACGTCGCCGCTGCCGACA
>PVIJ01000360.1:6248-308364 GCA_004024925.1 Scalopus aquaticus
TGTCTCTCTCCCACCCGGCCTCCCTATAGTCCTGTTATAAGTGAAACCATTCGATATTTTTCTCTTTCTTTCTGGCTTATTTCACTGAGTATGATCCCCTCTAATTCCGTCCATGTCGCTGCAAATTGCATGTGTTTATCTTCTTTGAATGCTGAATAGTATTCCATTGTGTATATGTACTACATCTTCTTGATCCAATCATCTATTTTTGGACATCTGGGTTGCTTCCATACCTTTGCTATTGTGAACAGTGCCACAATGAACATACAGGTGCATGTATCCTTATGGATTAGTATTTTTGTGTCCTTTGGGTAGATTCCCAAAAGTGGTATTGCTGGGTCGTATGGAAGCTCCATGTTTAACAGTTTGAGGAATCACCATACAGCTTTCCATAGTGGTTGGACCAGTTCGCATTCCCACCAGCAGTGTAGAAGAGTTCCTTTTTCTCCACACCCTTTCCAGCATTTGTTGTTGCCTGTATTTTTAATGTGTGCCATCCTCATGAATAAATTGCTTTTAGACTGAGAAACTTAAGGAGGCACTGTCTCCTTATACCAAAGGTAGCTGCCAGGCGTTGCATGTCTACTACGCCTCAGTGTCAGGCCCCTCATATACATACTTTACATAGACCCTTTACAATAGCCTCATATGGTTCGGTATCGGAGGCTCAGAGCCCAGTATTTTTTGTTTATATGAGAAAATATCAAGAGGTATTTTGAAAGTTACGTAATTATGGGCCATGTACTAATACATAAATAGAGATGCTATGAATCAGTTGATTGTGAGGTGAAGGGAAGACAGAGTTTCCTTGTCCCAGGACTGACTTGCAGTTATTTGAGACACTGGTTCCTAAGTCTGCCCCTATGGAGAGTAGAGCTGGGCTGTCTTGGCGTCAGGGATTCAGGTGTGCCAGGACACCAGCGGAGCACAGCGTTCACTACAGTTGGGCCTGTAGTCCTGCTTGCAAAATTTAGTCAGCTGTACACGCCTTGTGAGTCTAGGCAAGTTGATTCAAAGCCACTGTTGTGTTCTCTGCTTTGTTGTTGAAAGAGTGATGTTCTTGTATTTGGAAAAGTTGTTAGAAACTTTGTCCATAAGGCCAAGCAGTGATAGTTTGATGGCTGTCTTTCTGTGGTCTGTATTGGAGTTTTTGTGTACCTTGCCCTGCTGTCATTTGTGTGCCTTACAGGACAAACTCAGTACAGGCAGTTTAAGATCTGCCTTCATCCCTGGTATTGTTGCCTCCCCTTGCTAACTGCCCTCCTTCCAAGGTCTCTCTCTTTCTGTCTTGTCCAGAGTGTTCCCCAAAAGATTTCTTTGAAGATTGGATGTGATCACTTCATTTCTCTGCCAAACTTCTGATTGTTCTCCGTGGTTCTCAGAGTCAGCCTCTCTCCTTTCCAACACTTTAACTCCAGATTGCTGTTCTTGAATATACCATTCTCTTCATACCTGCCTTCTTGTCTTAGAGCTCTTTGCTCATCTTCCCTCTTTTTGCTACATTTCAACTCTTCCTTCAAGGCCCACTTTTAAATATCTCCTTTCCTTTAAAACTTTCATCAACTCCCTGCAGGCGGAGGGAGTTGCTTCTTCCTTAGGCCACTCTGTAGCATTTACATTGCTTAACTTTCATTGGTTTTCTTTTTTTAGGTTCTTCAAGGACAAGGACTTTCTCCTTTGCTTTTTCTTATTGTTACTACTTCCTAGCAATCAGTTAATTGCCTAGTTCTCAGAGATTGCTGGGAAAAGTTTAGTAATGGGTGAACTACAGAAAGAGATTGTATGGCAATTTTTTGCTTTAGATACGTGGTCTTTGGCAACCTGTCGCAAAGACCAGTCAGGTTCTTTTCCGGAAACATTGTGTGTTGGCAACCTTCAGGGGTTAGGGAGCTAAGTGCCACAGCACCAGGCTTTGAAGACTCAGGTTTCTATACCAAGAGCTATTTTAGTATCCTATCCACAGTGCTATTTACACATTGTATGCGGGAAACGTATTTTATACGTTTTACGTTGACTGGTAGTAGCAAACTACCCGCAAACAATGTGTTATTACTCACCAGCTATGTGGCTTAAAGAAAGTGGTGATCCTTTCTTATAGGAATAGTAATATGGGAATAATGTTTTGCTTACAAAAATATTTTAAATTGTATGCGGGAAACATATTTATACATTTTACGTTGACTGGTAGTAGCACACTACCTGCAAACAATGTGTTTAGCGCAGTGCCTGGTGTTTAGTAATCACTCAGCAAGTTAGTTACTGTCACTTTGTTTTTAGCTATCATGCTTAGCTCCACAAACCCAAGATTGTTTTTAAATGCGTTTTCCAGTTTGTAGTATCCAAGCAATAGTGCATTTCAAATTGTATCGTGCCAGCAAATATGTAGGTTTTCCAAACTACTCATAGGCACAAGCCACTTGTTCCCTGGAACTCTCATTCTAGGGGGGCATCCTCTAGTTGATAACTATCACTCAATACCTTTCCTAAGCGCTCTACCCTTCTTTCTTACTGTATGATCTTTCTGGTCTTTCTGTCTCTAGGACCGCCTATGGCTGCGGTAGCTGTAAGAGAATCTCTCAGGTGAGAGTCTGTGTTTGGGGGGTGGGGTGCTTAATTTCAGTATTTTTCCTTCTTCCCTGACATCACCTGAGGATTTAGTTTTATTTATTTCTTACATTGCAGTATTCTTGAAGAAGTCTCTGTCTCCCTTATTTATTATATAAGAATGGTGGGATATAGCTTGTGACTTGATATATTTTCAAAAATAATGAAATGGGGATAAAGGTAAATCGCCCTCGCACTTATCTGCTCGACTAGATTTAAATCCTATTGAAAGCACTTGCTTTTCATAATTTCTCTTTCAGTTTATCCCTCTCACTCCTCTTCTTGTTTTTCCAGAAGGTGCACATTCCTCCTTGTTCATTTTTAAGCAACTTCCAAAGCTGCTGTTGATGATGCCTAAAGCTGTTTTGGAGGCAGAAAATCAACAGTGAGATCAAAAATTTTAAGAACTCAAGTGCATAAAGAAAGCTTGCTGCTCTGTGTATTGAGTGTATTGAAGATGGTCCAGGAAGTTGGCATGGAGAGAGAAAACAGAGGATTTGGGGTTGAGGAGGCACTTCTCCTATCAGCAAGACTTACTCTGAAGCTGTAGTAATAAGATAAAGATAGTAACAAAGAGAAATGTAAATAGAATTGTAATGAATAGAATAGAAAACCTAGAATTGTCTCCACACAGATATGAAAAATTGAGATATGGCCAAAACCAGCATTGAGATTATTGGGGGGAGGGATAGATTATTCAATAAATAGTACCGGAAAATTGATTATCCATATGGGAAGAAAATTTATTGGATTTTTTACTTTCATCACCTCAAGAATCAATTTGCTGCTGGATTGAGGACTTAAATGTGAGGGGATAAACACTTAAACATTTATAAGAAAATACATGAAATTATGCTTAGGACGATGGAGTAAGCCAGGATCTTCATAAATAAATGCACAAACTGTAAAAGAAACTTTTGATAAATTCAGTCTTATTAAATTTAAGGATCTCTGTTTATCAGCGACACTATAAAGAAAGTAAACAGATAAGCCACAGAGTAGTAAAAGATATAACTTCTATAATCAACAAAGAATATCCATAATATTTAACTTTTCTGTTTCTCTGTGACCTAATATTTATAGTCACTGATTATTAGCAGTATCTTGGGTCCCACAATTTTAGTGATTACAGAAAGTTTTCTGAGTTACTAAGGCTGTCAGGCAGTCATCTCTAAAATCCTCAAAACTTTGAAGGATCAAACCATCTCATTTAGGGAAACCCAATGCAAAGACATGCCTTTGTAGTACTTTTTCTATACTACTCAGTATTTCCCTAACAGCATACCTGTAATACCCAAAAGCATACATTTCTTGCATTCTTACTAATCAAACTACACTTGGTAATAGCAACAGAAATATTACTAACACCTAAAAGAGATAAAAATAGTAGTTTTAGCTTCCTTTATGTGTGTAATTGTCTTTATTTTTGATTTCTTGGCGTGCTCTCATTGATTTCTTGGAGAAAAGATTAGAATACCAGACTTTTCACATGAGATATTTGTGTTTTCAACAACTGTCAGTTGACTTTTCTGGTACACGTGAAATGATAAATTGTTCTCTTCATTTCTATTCATTGGAACCAAAGGAAAAAGACCGGTATTTCTTTATGCTTTTTCTTCTAGAACAAAAGTAAACAAAAGTTAAGTCTTGACTACTTGCTAAAATAACCAGAGATGCTGCCGCCACTTTTTCAGACCTGATCCTATTATGCAAACAGGAGCCACTGATGTTGGAGGCCTAGTATTGTCATAGCAGTTGGTGTAGTGTCTGCTCTTACAGGATTTTGACTCCTGGAAGGCAGGGACCAGTTCTCTTATGTTTGTCAGTCACGGTTTCATGCTCCCAACCATGGTTGCATGCTCCTGTTTCTTTCTCTTTGCTTTTTTAGCAGCAAGATAATCTGAGGGGGGATTACAGTCATAGAAGTACCTACTTAATAGTGGACAGGATAATACAGAAGGTTACCAGAGAGTAAAAAATGACTTCATAGAGATCAGTGTTTACTTCCAGTAACAACTGCAGGGAAGTATTTTGTAAAATTGCATTGTGCAAGAGTCCGGCTTGTGAGGGAGGACCAAGCAGGTGAATCATGTGCATTTATGGATGCCACATACTCAGTACTTATGTAAATGCTAGAAATAAATTGTAGTAAAACTTTGTTCTCATATTAACCATGGAACCTGTGAAGTCTTTCTGATTTTTCCAGGAGTTGAGTCCAAAGTAGCTCCCTTTCTCCTGAATTCTTTGTGACAGAGTTACTGGAAAGGTTTCGGGGGGCCTTCAGGGGAGGCTGTCTTATGACTAGAAGAGTGCAGGAGTCTTTCATCAACAGTCCTTGCATGTGAGAGATCTTCAGACATCTACCTCAGTTTTTATAAATGATGGCACATTTTTCTCTACTGATAGAAAAATTTATCTTGTTCTCTAGTTTACTGAAGACTTAAAAATATACAGTGTAAGTTGATTCATTTATGGATACCATGTTCTTACCAGTTTAAGAAATGCAGTCTCCTTTCTTTGCTAGTGATAGTGTTTGCCTTTCAACCTACAGGTGAAGTGTGTCAGCCCCTGGGCTGGGTTTCACTTTTCAAGTCGCTGTTGGTAGCAGAGGGATCATTGAGATAGCAATCTAGTGCTCTGTATCCCAAGTTGATCTCACACCTTTCTTGGGGGGCCACTTTCTTATTCAGCATACTGTGGCAAGGAACTATCCAAAAAGGTATGATTCCCATCTCTCTGAGAGGTGAATCAAGGTATTACAACCCAGGAGACCTGCTAATTAAAGTTGCAAATTCATCTTTGTTTATATTTACAGGGGAAATCTTATTTCCAAATTGAAAGGTTTCTACTCATTAATTTTGGCACCTGTCATTGAAGAAGCTGTTGCACCATCGCCAGATGTGCTTACCCGACTAGCTCTGTCTTTTGTAGAAGACAAAATATGCACAAGATAGTACCAAAGCTGAATTTTGATTACTGGTATGTTTCAAGTAGCCTGGTTTCTCCCCACCTGATAGAAGTTGCTGCATCTTTCCAAACAGGTTCTCTAATGATCTTGCTTCACCATGGCTACAAATATGGAGGGGCTGGTTCAGCACAGAGTGGGGACCCAGCAGGTGGCTGAGGTGAGTGATGGGCTAGCACAATAGCTGGCACTCTTGCTTTTGAAGGAAAAAGTACATCAGTGTGCTCTCTTGTATCCAAACTGTGATCCAAATCTGAAGCAGGATGCTGCTGTGAAATAATAAATTAATTTAAAAAAAATGACAAGAACAGTTACTCCTAACATTTTTTCACATGAGCAGGGTGGCCGAACTGCATTCAGTAAGATGCCTTTAAAAAATTTCACCTTCAACCAAAAACTAATTTGAGCTTATCAAACTTGTATGATTTTAGCTACACAGCTCTTAGTTTCTTGCACACTTAATACTTTGTCAATATGTAGCCTGGAAAGCCTGTTTGTGTGCATTCTGCAGTCATTCCTGACCCTCTACCATGTCCTGGGGAGTTTGCTAAGAAATATGAAGGTGAATGAGCTGTGGTCCTTTCTTCAACTTGCTAGGAATCTGGTTAGGAGTAATTGTAAAACAGATTAGAAATATAACTCCAGGTGAGGAAGGTGATCCCGAAGGTAGAAGTTTAGTGACAAGCATTTGTCAGGTTAGTGGACTTTGTGGCAGGTGTTGGAGCGTCACTCCACGTCAGACATCCATGGCAGAGGCATGAAATAGTTTGGTGCATTAAGGTGTCTTGAAGTGTAAAGAAGAGAAATAGAGCCAGATCATGAAAAGTATAGTTAATCTGTTTTCCCAAATAATATATTTAGAATATTCATTCTGTACCAGCCTTGGATGCAAGAATTTTAAATCCTCACAGGTACCTTTTGAAGTTGGTATCATTATGATTTCCATTTCTGAAGCTGAGGAAACCAGGCCCCCAAACAAGTAACTGGCCAGGGGCACACTGAGGCAGAACTGAGATTCTGACCCAGTTCTGTTACTTTTTCCAAAGGCCCTCAAATCTGCATCATACTGCAGCTTGAGCCAGTAGAAGGATTCAAACTTGCATTTTTTAATTGATTGATATTTCACTCACATTTCCAGTACGAAACTACAGATTTACCAAAGAATGAATGTTTAAAGGACTTTTAAAAATGAAGTGCCCTAGCCAGTTTAAACCAGTAAGAGCGACGAGCAGATGTTTCAGATTTTAGATCCCTCATTAACTTCAAGGCAACTAGTATGATTAGTACAATTAATAATGACCCCTCTCCCAGCAAATAATGATTAGTATTAACAGAAGATAAAAACAGATTTCACAGTTGTCTTAATGTTATATTTTTGAAAGGGCAATCAAAACTGAAAGTATTGGGGTGAAAATGCTTGTGTTTATTTTTTGTTTTAACTTGTGATAGGAGTAATTAAATTACTCTGAAAATCTTTTTTAAATACTTAGGTTATTTTGTATTTAATACACTTTCTAGTTGAGGCTGATTTGGAAGCTATATATCACTGTCCTAAGAAGTGATCCTAATTGTAGAGTAAATAGAGATTATTAGGTTTTTCTGCCCTCACGCCATTAGCATCAATGATAGACCCCTGCAGTCCTGCATGCATGCCTGGTAGTGGGCACCTGGAGTCAGGTGTGCGCATGCGTGAATGTGCACACCTGGGCCCAGAGACCGAGGATATAAGGGCGGCATCCACAGAGAACAGCGGGTGCAGCAGAGAAACCACGAGAGAACACCAGAGAGCCCAGAGAGAGTGAAGGTTTTCTGGGGGCTGGGAGGCCCGCCAGCCTCTCAGGCCCTCCACACACCCCCCTGTCTGCCCTACACCTGCTTGCCTCTCTACAAATGCTGTAGAAAACACTGAAAGCCTGAAAAAGCCACCGAAGGCTCCAGGACTCCTCCTTTACCTGTCTGCCGGGATCATAGAAAACCTGCCCTGTGTCTTGTTGGCGCTACTTAATCCACTATGGGAAGAGGTTAGTAAAGATTAATATAAGATTTGTGTATGCATCCAGAAAACCTGCTAGTAGAAATTTTCTCTTAGATATCTTGTTTCCTTCCAGGAATGGACTATTAGCTGGTACAACTGTTGTTTCCCATGGCAAAAATGCATTTTTAGGACACTTCCCAAAAACACGGCGTTCTTAATTTGGAATGCTAAAGCAGCCTTCTTATTTAAAATATTTCTTAAATTTCCTTGCTGTACTTAAGGGATAAGTGTGTATTCTTTGAAATTTAGAACTTACTAACTTTAAACTGTAAAACTAAATATATAGTACTAGATTGGCAAAATGAGTAAAAGAGGCATCATTTCAATGCTAAACAGTAATCAGGTGATTCAGAGTATGTCAATCAAGGGCTAATTAGCAGATGTTTATTCAGTCAACAGTCAGTGGAGGATCGTACCCCTTCCCTGCCAGTTGGCCAGAGAGATCAGACAGGTGAATGATGAGACTGGACATTTGCTCCCCAAAAGCTTATTGTCACAGGGGTCAAGCATGAGGCTGGTCACACCAAGGGGTAAGTAGGAAGGGACAGATTACCTGTAATAGAAAGCAGGCTCGGGAGGGATCAGACAGATTGGGGTTTAAATCCACGCCCTACCATTTGCTACCTGGGTGACTGCCTTGTGTCTCAGTTTCACATCTGGAAGTCGTTGAAATAAAAACTGTCAATATAAAGAGCTTTAGTAGGTGCCCTACTTTTGCTCTGTAATGAAATACAGCACCATTGCCAGTGTTGTAAATGTCAGTCATTGTAAATGATTTTCTCTCTAGTCCCCAGATCAGCCTTTTTCTCTGTTGACGAGATGTATCACAAATGCCAAGAAAACTCCGCAAAAGTTGGGTAATACAGAATACATGGGCAGCCTGATGCGTTCATTTTTGTTCAGTTATTTAGAGAGACAGTTTAATGTAGTTGTCAAAGTATAGACTGGAGCTGCATTGCCTGGATTTAAGCCCTAACCCTGCCATTTGCAAGCTGTGTGACCTCTGTTTTGGGATTGATTATGAAGGATTGGTATTAATTGTCTGGTAGAATTCAGCACTGAAGCCATCTGGGCCTGGTAGGTAATTTTTTTTCATTACTAATTCTCTGTTCAGGTTTTGGAGGCCTATTCATTTGGTCTGTTTTCTTTAATCAGTTTGGATAGTTTTTATCTTTTTGAAAGTGTATTCATTTCATCTGTTATCTAATGTTGACAGATATGTTCCCAGTGTTCCTTGACAAACCTTTTTTTTTCTTTCTGGTCAGTAGCAATTTCTCCTCATTTTTATTCTAATTTGAACCTTTTTTGGGGGTCAGTCTAGTTAAAGATTTCTCAATTTGTTCTTCTCAGAGAACCACCTTCTGATTTCATGGTTTTTCTGTATTTTCACATTGATTATACGATTTCATTAATATCTGCTCAATCAAAATCATAGTGAGATGCCATTTACCATCATGGCTAGAAATTAAAAAGTCTGTTAGCAAGTACTGGCAAGTATGTGGAGAAATTGGAAACCTAGATTGCTGGTGGGAATGGAATGTTTCCACTTTGGAAAATGGTTTAGTGATTCCTCAAAATGTTAACCATAGAGTTACCATGTGACCCAACAGTTCCTCTTCTAGGTATATCTGCCCAAGACAAAAACATACTTTCCCAGAAAAACTTGTGTGTGTGAGTGTTTGTAGCAGCATTAGTTAAAATAGCCAGAAGGTAGAAACAGCCATATGTCCACCAGCTGACAAATGGATATCCAGAAGCAGCCTCCCTGTACATTAGAATATTACTCCAATATAAAGGCCTCCCTGGTGGCGCAGCAGTTGAGCGCTGCACTGTGGAGCTGTCGGCAGCGCGCGAAGCGGGTTCGATGCCCGGCCGGGGAGATTCCCACATGGCGCGGCAGACCTCTCCTGCTTCGCCCGCTGCTCCCCTCAGCGGTGTATTTCTGATCTGCCTGTTCTGCTCCCCATTCTGTCTCTGGTGAACCCTCTCTCCTCCCCACGCCTCTGGTCTGTACCCCAGCTTGTATAAATCTTTAAAAAAAAAAAAAAAAAAAGAAGAATATTACTCCAATATAAACAGGAATGACGTTCTGGACTGACATGGATGAACCTTGAAAACATACTAAGTGAAAAAGCCAGTAGAAAAAAAAACACATATTGTATTATTCCACTTATAAGAAATGTCCAGAACACGAAAACATACCAGGAAGTAGATTAGTGTGTGCTTAGGGGTGGGTATGGGGGATTATAACTAAGAGAGGAGTGAAATCTTCTAAAAATGACTGGTAGTGGTTGTATATGTCTGTGGATATACTGAAAAACATTAAGCTGTACACGGTAAATTGTATGGTCGATTAATTATATCTCAAACTTTTTAAAAAAACAGTATATACAATTGGAGTCCGATTGTGTAAGGTGTTTGCAGCTAACATCTATAGTTGTATGCTATGTATAGTGTGCCAGTTGTTAGGGTAATTTCATCTCATTTAATACTTCCAGTTAACACTATGAGAGGGGAGGACTAGAAAGGTTGCTAGGTTAATACCCATATCTGAGTGACTTCACAACTCAGACTTTTGACTACAACACAAGAGATTCATTTTTAAGTGTCCTAAATGGTATTGATATTGTTAGTTTTCTAACCATTGTCTTTATGACTTCATTTTCAAATTTTCATTATAAGACTTTTAAAAGTCAAAAACTACTCTTACTTAAGCAAATTAACTAAATCTGTTCTTTCCCTGGTCACAGCTAAAATCCATTTAACATGACTGAATCTAGACTTCTGCTAAATATACGTGTTATGGAGTTGACTGTGAAGCTTGCTAAAAAACAATGTAGTTAATTTGTAAAAAGGGGGTAGTTGGCAGTTGAGAAAAGGGACAGTTGCGTAAATGATGTAAAAATACTTTTTCAAGCCATGTCTTGAGTCAGGAGACATTTAGGCATTAACTTGGAGCATTTTAAGTCACTGTGATTGGCAAAAAGAGACTGCTCATATACCCACACTATAAATTGCATGTATGTTTATACATGGGGAGTGAGGCAGCACTACACATTGGTAAGATTTCTCCTTACTCTCCCACCCTGGTCTAGGATTGTCCAAGGACTCTGACATCAGATGCTCTTTGAAAAGGAACGTCTTGTCATCAAATAGCCAAATTCCCTGTAAGGAATAGCATAGGGCTTTCCCAATTTTGAACAAAACTCATTATTGAGAAGGCGACATCCTCAAGTGGAAGAAAACAGTCAATGCTCAGGTTTTGGATTTCTGGTGTCCTAGAAAGCCCAACTCATTATATTAAATGGGATGAATTCTGCTCTCTTACAGACTGGGCATTTCAGTTTTTCTTTTCTTGCCAAAGTAGTACATACACAGATTTAAAAGTTGGCCAATACTATGTTTGGCTTGAAACAGAAACCAGCAAGCTCCAGAACCACCCCCATCCTTTCTGTATCCAGATCCTAAGTTCAGTTTCTTCTGGCATTTAACTCATTTCTAAAAATATCTCTACACTGAAATTTTTCTATTTGATGTTTAACATTTCATCAGTATTAAACATTGTCCCTTTTTTTTTTTCTTTTGGAGGGTTCATTTTTAAATTGTGAGAAAATATAAAATGTAGTGTTCTAACCATTTTCAAGTATACAGTTTTCTGATAAATTTAAGTTCATTCACATTATTCTGCAGCCATCCCCACTGTCCACTTCCAGAACTTTTTCCCAAACCGAAGTCTACCCATTGAACATTAACTTTCGTCCCTTTCTGCCTCAGCCCTAGCAGCCTTGCCATCATTGTTTTCCTCTATTGAAATTGACTACTCTAGGCACCTCATATAAGTAGAATAATATAAATGTCTCCCTTTTGTTACAGGCTTATTTCACTAGTATCTTCAGGTTTCATCCGTGTTGTCATTTTCTTCTATGACTGAAAAATATTCTATTGCTTGTATATAACACCGTATATGTTAAATATTAAAACACACTGTTGTGTGTATATGTTTTGTTGGTTCCTCCATCCACAGACACTTGTATTTATTCCACCTCTTGGCTACTGTGAATAATGCTGCTGTGAAGAAAAGTCTACAAATACCTCTTCAAATACCTGCTTTCAGTTATTTTGGGTATATGCCCAAAAATGGAATTGCTGGATACTGTGGTAATTCTACACTTAATTTTTCAAGGAACCACCATACTTTTTCTTACAGCTACTGCACCATTTTACATTCCTACCAGCAGTGCCCCAGGGTTCCCATTTCTTTCTACTCACTTCAACACTTGTTATTTTCTGTTTCTTTTTAAGAGCCATCCTAATGGGTATTATGTGATATCTTGTACTTTTGCTTTGCATTGCCCTAATGATTAGTGATGCTGAAGAGCCTCTCACTTCTGATTGACCATTTGTATGTATTTGGGAATATGTCTCTTGAAGTTATTGGCCCAGTTTTTAATTGGGTTGTTTTGTTGTTAATTTGTAGTTCTTTATATATGACGGTTATTAAATCCTCATCAGAGATATGATTTACAAATATTTTGTCCCTTTCACTCTCTTGAGTGCCCTTTAATGGAAAGAATATTTTAGTTTTGATGAAATCCAATTTATTTTTTCCCTTGTTGGCTGTGCCTCAAAACCATTGCCAAATCAAGTGTCATGCTTTTCCCCCTGTTTTTCTTCTAAGTTTCATAGTTTTGGCTGTAATGTTTGGATTTATGTGCCATTTGTATGTGGTGTGTGGTATGGGCACAACTTAATCCTTTGCATATGGATATTCAATTTTCCTAGCACCATTTGTTGAAAAGACTGTCCTTTCCATTGAACAGTCTTGGCACTCTTTTTGAAAATCATTTGACATATACACAAAGGACTTTTTTCTGGTCTCTACATGCCTTTTTTTTAAATTATGGTGAAAACCATACATAGCATAACATTTTCCATCCAAACCATTTTTAAGTGTATAGCTTTTAGCATTAAGTATGTTCACATTATTGTACATTATATCTTCACAACTTTTTCATCTTGTAAAACTGAAGCTCTATATTAAATAGCAATTCCCCATTTTGCATTCCCCCTCCAAGCGCGCGCGCGCGCGCACACACACACACCATTCTCTGGCAATCACCACACTCCTTTCTGAGGATTTGACTACATTTTTTTTTTTTTTTTTTAAAGATTTATTTTTTATTTATACATACAAGTTGGGGTACAGGCCAGAGGCGTGGGGCGGCGAGAGGGTTCACCAGAGACAGAGCGGGTAGCAGAACAGGCAGATCAGAAGTACACTGCTGAGGGCAGCAGCGGGCGAGGCAGGAGAGGTCTGCCCCACCATGTGGGATTCTCCCCGGCCAGGCGTCGAACTCGCGTCGCCGCTGCCGACAGCTCCACAGCACAGTTCTTAACCGCTGCGCCACCGGGGAGGCCCTTGACTACATTTTTTAAATATTATTTATAAGTAGAATCATACAGAACTTGTTTTTTTGATTGGCCTATTTCATTTAACATGACATCTTCAAAATTCTGAACTCTCTCTATTCAGTTCCTGTGATCTTTTTGTCTCTATACCAGCACCACACTGATTTGACTAATACAGTGTTGTAGTAAGCTTTGAAATCAAGTGTGGAACATCTAACTTACTTCTTGTTTTTTGAGATTGAGATTTCATATGAAGCATGGGATGGATTTTCTTTTTCTACCAAAAGCATTATTGGGGTTTTTTTTTGTAAGGTTTTGTAAGGTTTACATCTAATCTCTAGTAGTATTAAGATTTTTAAAATACTGATCTTCCAATCCATGAATATAGGATGTCTTTCCATTTATTCTTAAATTTTATAGTTTCAGTCTTCAGGTCTTTCACTTCCTTAATTATCTTATTCTTTCTGATGGTATTATAAATGGAATTGTTTGAACAGTTTTTTGTGTGGAATCTTCAAGGTTTTCTACATGGAAGGTCATGTCATCTGCAAATGAAGATCATTTTACTACTACTTTTCTAATTTAGATTCCTTGTATTTTGTCTTGCCTAATTGCTCTGGCTGGGAGTTTCATTACAGTGTTTTAACACAAGTGTTGAAAACAGGCATCTGTGTCTTCTGATTTTAAAGGAAAATTTTTGAGTCATTACAACCGTGATGTAAGCTGGGGGGTTTTCATACATGACTTTTATTATTATTGACATAGTTTTCTTCTGTCCCTAGTTTATTGAATGTTATATCATGAAAGGGCACGGAATTTTGTCAAAGGTTTTTTTCTGTCGATTGAGATAATTATGTGGATTTTCTTTATTCTGTCAGTGTGTTATATTATATTGACCAGTTTTTACATGTTCAAACTAGTCTTGCATTCCAGAAATGAATCCCACTTGGGCATGGTGTATAATCCTTGTAATGTGCTATTGAATTCAGTTTGCTGGTTTTTTTGCTCAAGACCTTTACATTACTATTTGTCAGAATTGTTGATATATAGTTTTCTTTTTCCTGTAGGGTCTTTGTCTGACTTTGGTATCAGCAATACTGGTCTCATGGAGAGTTTGGGCATGTTCCCTCCTCAATTATTTGGAAGCATTTGAGAAGGACTGGTGTGAATTCTTTAAATGTTTGGTAGAATTCACCAGTGAAGCCATCGGGTTCAGGGTTTTATTTGGGCGATTTGTGGTAGGGTAATGACTAATTCAGTGTTTCTACTATTCATATTTTCATATTTTCTGTTCATGATTTAGTTGTGGAACGTTTGTCTAGAAATTTGTCCATTTCATCTCTCCTGCTTCCTCAGAGGTTGGACCCTCATTTTAATTTCTCCATTTTCTGCAGGTCAGTTTGTTGTTGTTGTTTTTTTTCTTGGATAACCACCTCAGCCTACTTCTTTGCTCTTTTTCCTTTTTGTTTGCATTTTTTTGTCTGAAAATTTACCCTTTCCTGCCGCCTTTTTTGAGGCCGTTTACACCTTTTATAAGAGTAGGTTTAACAGACAGCTTTGCTGACTTCTGGAGTTGCTTGGCACCTTTGGAGGAACTGACTTTCCTTTGGGCATGGTAGTAACTGACTGGCAGGTGCCGCTGGGGGCATGGGAGCAGTGCCCCCAGCCTTCCTGAGGTGAGGCCTCCCAGCATGGTGCTCCTCCTGCTGACCCACTGGGATGGTGGGGGACCGGGGGCAGCCTTTTCTTTGCTGAGCTAACACTGGTTTACATCATTGTTTGTGTTTTGGAGGTGCAGGGTTTCCCACCCGGGTGTTACCACACCACATCTGCCACTGTAGTCCAGTGTGCCCCCTCTTCAATTTGTTCTCAGCCCCAGCCCATCCCATTTCCCAGCCTCAGTTCTAGAGTCAGATTTCTAGGGTTTGTTATTGGTTTGGCATTATCTGATCCTTTCTTTTGTTTCTCTATTCCACATAGCACCATCTGGTATTTGTTCTCTCTCTGACTTACTTCACTTTACACCATCCTCTCCATTTCCATCCATGTTGTCGCACATGACAGGAGTTCATCTTTAATCGCTGAGCAGTGTTCCATGGTGTGTATATATCACATCTTTCTGACCCTGTCTTTGGGCACTTGGGTTGTTTACATAACTTGGTTATTGTGAATAGTGCTTCGATGAACATAGGAGTGCATATTTCCCTTTGAATTGGTGTTTTTGTATTCTTCAGTCGATACGTGGGAGTGGAGTTGCTTGGTCATATGGTAAATCCATTTTTAATCTTTTGAGACTCCTCCATACTGTTTTCCACAGGGGCTGGATCCGTCTACATTCCCACCAACAGTGTAAGGGTTTCTTTTTCTCTACACCCCCTGCCAACATTTGTTTTTGGTCTTTTGGAGATGGGCCTTTCTCACAGGTGCTCATTGTGGCTTTGATACGCATTTATTTCTCTGAGGGTAAGTGATAATGAGCATTTTTTCACATGCCTCTTGGCCATCTGTATGTCTTCTTTGGAGAAGCACTTAGCCCTTCTGGGGCAGCTTTTTCTTGTCTTAAAGATGCAATATCTCAGTCTCTCTCTCTGAAAGTGTTAATTGCAATTTTTTTATTCTTTTTTATCCCCTTTTTTCTTACATAGTTGCTGTTTAATCCAAGTTCCATTTTGTTTCTTTTAGAAAGACTCCTTTCTCTCATGGCAGATTCCTTCAAATGGCTAGTGATCCTTACTGCTGATTCATTTCAGAAGGAAGCACTAAAACTGAAAACAAAAGCAAACAAAAGTTTTTTGTACCTGAATAAGGCTTGTCAGCTAGTTTGTTTTGATTTAATTGTGGGATGATTAGATAGGTACCCATTGGAGGGTGCCTCAATTGTTGCTCTCTCCAGGTATCTTTTGTTGTTTATTCCAGGCAAGAGTCTTGCATTTTTGGAATGTATGCTTGTTGCAGGCTGTTGTTTATTTTAGTTACAGCACAGGAGGTCAGGGGTGGAGGTTCACCTTTGAATACTTTCCCTAATCTACCTCTCTGGAAACTGAAGAATGGCCCTCCCTTCCCTGTGAAGATGTGTTTGATGTCTCTGAGTGTGGGGCCTCTTTGGTTTGGTTTACCCACAAACTGTACTTTTTTCTGCAATAGATTGAGAAAAGGTGATGGGGTGAATTGCCTGAATGTGACACAGAAGTTCAAGCTGTTTCTCAACCCAGTTTTTTGTGGAGCTTAGGGTTCTATTAGTGAGTTTCTAGGGCTTGGGGGGGTGAGAATTAACTTGCTTCTTTTTAATAACCCTCTCTGAAGTCATTTGGAGTTCAGCTTTGAACTGTTCAAATTATGAGTCCATTTCCATTCCACCCTTCCAGTCTGTTTCCATTCCACATGTTTACAGCATGCTTACTGTGTGCTAGGCATTGTTCTGCTTTTTAAGATCAAGACTGCTCACATGTAGCTTCTCTGTTATTGGGAAACAGTAAACATTAAATAAGAATAAAATGTCGAGAACAATAGATGCTATAAAGGAAAGTGAGGAGTTAGAAAGTGACAGGTGTTACTATCTAAATAATTCAGTGAGTACTTTTCTTAGTAGGTAGCATTTAAATAGAGACCTGAATGAAATAAGGAGTGAGAAGATGAGGGTGTTACTAGTCAAACTATACCTGTCTCTAGCATGGAAGTGGAAGGCTTCCCCAGCTTACATTGCTAATACAGTCCTGTGTTGCTTAACATTGGAAATACACTCTGAGAAATGAGTTGTTAGGTGATTTCATCCTTGTGTGAACATTATACAGACGGTAACTATACCGCCATAGATGGTGTAGCCTGCTACATGTCTAGGCTGTATCGCGTAGCCTCGTAGGACCTCTGTTGGACATGTGGCCCCTTACTGATGGAACCATTATTAAGTCACTCATGACTATAGGAGGGTTGCTTGGTGTAGAGGACATTCATGTTCAACTTCAATAGGTAATGCCAAGCTCTCGCCGAAGTTTTTTTTTTTTTAATTATTTTGTTTTTAAAGATTTATTTATTTTTGCATACAAGCTGGGTACAGGCCAGAGGCGTGGGGCAGCGAGAGGGTTCACCAGAGACAGAGTGGGAAGCAGAACAGGCAGATCGAAGGAAACAAACTGCTGAGGGGAGCAGCGGGGAGGCAGGAGAGGTCCGCCGTGCCACGTGGGAATCCCCGGCCGGGGCGTTGAACTTGGGTCGCCGCTGCCGACAGCTCCAGAGTGCAGCACTTAACCACTGCGCCACCAGGGAGGCCCCTCAACATGGTTTTAATTGACATTTCCTCATCTGTTAATTACATTGAAAATGCCTTTTTATGTTATTATGGACCTCCTTATTTATGAAATTCTGTTTTTAGACCTATTTTTGTTTTGGTTTGTCTTTTCTCAATTTGTAAGAGTTCTTTGTGTATTCATGCTGTTAATTCCTTGTTGGCTGCATGCTATGTGAAAATATCCCCATTTATGGCTTATCCTTTAAATAACTTTAAGACATTTATATTTATCAATATCTTACCTCTTTGGTTTTTGTTGTCTGTATCTTGCTTAAGAAATTCATCCCTACCCCATGGTCAGAATTCTTAAATTGTCTACTAAGTGTGAGTTTTGCCTTTCAGAGTTTGATTTTTGGGCATCCTGGAATTGATGTAGAAGTATCACACAATTTTATAAAAGGGTCAGGTTTTTCTCACTTGATTCATCTTCAACAATATTATGAATCTCCTTGGTCCTTGATTTTTTCAATGTTATTTTTAATACTTTTCATTAAATTAATATTGGTTGATACTATTGTTTGCATTTTGGAAATGTAGGATTCCGCCCCTGCAGGCATTGTTGCCATTGAGCTTCCACCAGCACAGACCCCTGTGTTGCTTCCTTTCTGTGTTCTGTCCTTCTCCTTCTCCCTCCCGCTCTGGTTGCACTCATTTCAGAGTCAAGTTTCAAGCCTTGGTTTTTTGGGGTTTCTTTTAGTTAATAATTTGGCTTTATCTTACCCTTTTGGTTTGTTTGTTTGTATTTCACATGTAACTGACACCATCCGATCTGTCTCTCCTTCTGTCTCTCCAGGTAGATTTCACTTAGTATTATCCTTTCTCCCTCCATCCATGTTGCTGCAGATGGCAAGCGTATCCTTTTTGATAGCTGAATAGTATTCCATTGTATATTTATATACACATATACATATACACATACGCACACTACATCTTCTTAATTCATTGGGCTTTTTGGGGGCATTAATTCATTATTAATTCATTTAGGCTGTTTGCATATCCTGGCTATTGTCAAGAGTGCTGCAGTGAACATGGGAGTACAAGTTTCCTTTAGAATTACTGTATATGTTTTTCGGTAGATACTTGGGAGTGGAATTACTGGGTCACATGGTAGATCCATTTGTTGTCTTTTGAGAAACCTCCATACTGTTCTCCATAGGGGTTGGACAAGTTTACATTCCCACCAACAAAAAGAGTTGCTTTTTCTCCACATCCTTTCCAGCATTTATTGCTTCTGGTCTTTTTGATATGGGCCAGTCTCCTAAGTGTGAGATGATATCTCATTGTGGTTTTTTTAGCTTGCATTTCTCTGGCAGTAAATGCTGATGAACTTTTTTGTGTGTGCCCCTTGGCTCTTTGTAGGTCATCTTTGGAGTAGTGCCTATTTAGTTCTTTGGCCCATTTTTTATTTGGGTTATTTGTTTTCTTTTCGTGAAGGCCTGTGAGTTCTTTGTAAATCTTTGATATTGGCCCCTTTTATGTATGATGACTAATAATTTTGAGCATTTTTACATGTGCTTATTTGCTACCACTCTGTCATCTTTAATGTTCAAATCTTATTTTTACTGAGTTGCTTGCTTTCTTATTACTGGTAATTCTTTATATATTTATATATGCTAGATACATGTGCTTCAGATATGTGGGCTCCAGAAACTTTGTCCTAATCTTTGGCTTAGCTTAGTCTTATAACAGTTTCTTTTAAAGAGCAGACTTTTTTATCTTGATGTCTGATTTGATTTTTTTCTTTGTAATTTTCAACTTTTTGTTTCTCATTTTCTTAATCTTATGGATCAAAAGTATCACAGTGTTCATCTAACCCAAGGTCACAAAGGTTTATCTCCTGCATCTTTTCTAGAAAATTTAGCTCTAGAGGCCTTGAGGCAAAATAGGGACACACTATCACAGAAAGAATTAGAGGATTAGAGGGCATGAGTAAATTTTTACCGCGAGAGGAACAGACCTGTTGATCTCCACAGGTGAACTCTCTGCTTCCTTGTGTTAACCTTTCCTTTGATACATCATTTGCTGACTGTACCTGGTGAGTTCTCTTTTGTGCTTCTCTCTCTCTCTCACCTGTTGATGTATTAAAACAGGTAGTGTCTCCCTGGCTTTTGGCAGATGTTCTTATCTGGCAGCCAGAGATTGTGAGTGTTCATCCAGCCGCACCTCTAGCTCACTGTGACCCTTGGAAACTCCCTTCCTCTGCAGCCTCAGAGAAGTGTAGACTTGAAGCCGTTCTCTGGCCTATGATGTTGCCCTCTCATCTGCAATGACTGTACAAGTTCATTTTGACCCCAGAAAGGGGGAGGCTTTAGAGCCCAGAACTCTGACCTGTATTCACATGCCTGGTACCCATTGGGTGGGTGTAGTAAAATATTTGCTAAATGAGCCCAGTGATCTTATAGGTGTTTTTGTCTATAAGCAGACTGTTATACTGTCGCCTTCCCATTGAATGAACTTGCAAAAGCTGTTTTTATATTGCCTTAAATGTACTGTGAAATTGAAGATGGTACATGCAAAACGGTATTTTCTGAGTTCTCCAGATCTTCTTTTCACTTCTATAGCTTTAAAACTTCAGTTGGTTGGACTCCGTGGTGACATTCTCCTGCACTCTCAGTTCTGAAAGGTGGTCTTTAAGGGGAAAGGGTGTATTTAGCCACTGCAACAATCTCGGTGAAAGGAGAGCTTTTTAAAGGAAAGTAAATCTTCCGTAGAGTCAGCCATATTATTAGACAAACAGCTTCAGCATCTGACAAAACAGCAGGAACAGGTCGATTTTGCTCCCTTAGTTAAGGGGAGTGATCACTCACGTACTTGACCTTCAGCAGAGCAGGGTCCTAGAGAGGGCATCTTTAAACAGCTGTCTGGTTTTGGTGAATGAAATCTCCCTTGGCAGTTTGAAAGCAAATGCCTGTGAGTTTCCCCAGACAACCTCTGGCTGTTTAGATTGGACTTTCTGGCCACAGAAGTTCTGAGGAAAATGTAAGGAAAGCTGTAGGGAGCACTGGCGTGGTAAGGGTGTCCTGAAAACCAAGCCTGCAGGACTGAAGCCTGTTCTCATTCTGCGCTGGGGAGGAAGCCTCCTTGTAATGCAGGACGTTTCCTGGGTACTTGTTTCTGGAGCAATTGGTGAAAGAGCAGTGGATTTAGATGCCTGTTATGTATTTGAAGAAACTGAATTTAGTGTCTGTTCCTGTGCTTAGCTGTTAGCAAAATAGTTTTCATAGAAACTTGTATTTGAATATATTTAGTAAATTCAAATGGGGCATAAGCCATTTGTTGTTTTCATCCGGTTAATCTGCATACAGTTTATGAACCGTGTTACTCTTAAATACTCCATTGTTTTACGTGAACATGGGTGGTGGTTGTTGATTTTGGGATCTTTGTTTTTGTGCCAAGAAACTTAGAGCTATAGCTTGTTTTTTATTAACATTTTATTAACATTCTCACTAGGAAAATTCAAAAACTGGTTCATCAATTCTGATGTAAATGAGACTGATTTCTCAGGTTTTACTGTGCTAGTTTTATTTCTCCATGGACTGCAGCATAAAGAAGAGCTGGACTTGCGGGCCACAAGGGCGGGGTGCTCTGGAACAGGGCACCGGCAGTGTGCAGGTCCCGGCCTTGCCTTGTGGGGAGGAGAAGCAGTGCAGAGAACGCAGCCGCCTTCGGCTCGCTCGCTGCCTGCCCGTGGCCGCGTGGAGAGAGGCTGCCTTTTTGCCCATTGACCCTTCACTAACTTGCCTTTTAATGATGCTTTGAAAAAAAGGGAGGATGTGGTAGATTTCAGTTCAGACTGGAGGTGTTGCCTGCCTGAAACCCTTTGCCCTACTTAGGCATTTACATTGTTCATTATTTCACCCAGAATATGAAGGAGAAATCTGAAGTTCCTCCTTGAGAATTGTAACATAGAACTGGTCTGTGTGAGTTGTTTTTTGTTTTTTTTTTTTTTTAACAGAGTATGAACTTTCTTGCCCTAGTAGTAATTCCTGGGAATGTTGCTGCCAAACCCAGAGTAAAGCAGATCTAGAAACTCTTAATATTTGTTCATTAGCCCAGTGCTGCGGGCATTCTCTTCAACCTAGATGTTTACCTTTAGTAGTAAACCACAAAAATTTTTCCTAAGATTATTTTAGAAGCAAGTGTTGCCACAGCAATGTCATGCGATGATGGAATATAGGAAGTTCACACTCCAGGATGAAATTGCACATACGAACTTTCCCTTCAGAGTGAGTGGAAGCCAGTACTCCTGGGCTTATAGACTGAACGTCCCAGGCAGGTGTTGTCTGGTACCTGCAAAATGTCTAATTTACAGGCAGGCACAGGAATGGAGTAGAGCAAGGAAAGGTCTTCCCAGAGTTCCAGCATTGCGGAACATGTTGACTTCGTCTTCATTACTGATGTTAGTGTTTATTTACTCACTAAGCATCACTGGGGATCTGATCTTGGGAGTAAAAGGAGAGACAGAAGTGTTCCCTCCAGCCCTCAGAGCTACACCTACAACCAGCAGTTACAGTGAGTGCTGGGTGGAGAGTGCGGCCCAGAGCAGGCCATGTAGACCCCCCCCGGGGGGTCGGGAAATGCTGGCCGGATGCCCAAGGCTTTCGTTCACGTCCTCTTAGGGTAAACGTGTGGGTGTGAGCGTGGGCGCACGGTTAGCTTTAGAAAGGATGTGAGATGGGGCAGCTGATTTTACCCTTCGTGTGAGTGAGACCACGTCCTGGACCATGTCCAGATATTCACACCCTGCTTGCTCACGACTTAATCCAGTTCTTTGGACAGCAGTTTCTTGTGCAAGTGCTCTGGCCAGGGTAAAACAGGGTCCTGGCGATGCATGTGAAGTAAATGAGCCTGTCCTTTGCAACTTGAGCAGATGAGGGGGTAGAAAGAAGGCTGAGGCAGAGGGCCTCTGACCTCAGGCGCTGAAAGGGTGGGCAGGGAAAGAGACACTTGCATCAGAAATGTATCCGTACTTTGACACCCTGTTACTAAACTGACTTTTATTGCTGTACTAATGCATTTCCATAAAACACCTGGGCGGGGTGGGGGAGATTTCTGCCTCGGTGTCTATTCATGGTAGTAGGCTCTAACTTACACTGCCGCAAGGTTCCTGAGAGGTCCCTTCACAACATCACCCTGCCTTCAAGCCAGGCCATCTCTGAACTGCCCCCAGCACCACTCAGATGTCCCCTCTCATCCTGTGGGAGTAGCAGACCCCAAATATTTTCACATTAATCCGTCACTTCCCTTACTAAACATCCTTACCTTAAGGCTGTTCACCCACTCTAAATTTATTTGAGCTACAGGGAGCCCTCTGCAAATATGACGCATGTCACCCTCCAGGCAAATTAGTAAAGAACTTTGGGGTTTTTATAGGTAAAGAATCAAAATTTGCAAGTATGTTCCTTAGCAGATGAGGGAAGTAGACTCCAGGGAGTTTAAACTATAACTCAGGCAAGGCTTCTTCATCTGTGGCCACCCCCACCCTCCCACCCCCAGCTCTCTCCCCTCTGCTCAACGCTGGCCCTCTTCTGCTTGCTTGAGCGCCTAGCACACAGCTCCAGGGCCGCGGGTCTGAGTCCCTGCAAAATATTTATCAACGCTGCTGTTCTTTTAAATACAAACTTTTTGTTGTCATGTAGCATACATATGTTCACAATTCAGAAGTGTTTAATGGTGAGTTATCACAGAAAGCATTCCCATGTAGCCACCCCCCAGCTTAAACTAAAATGCTCTCCTGCGCCCCTCCTAGTCAGTGCCCCTTCATTCCCCTACCTGGCTCCTGACACCGTGGATGAAATGACTGACTTGCTCATTCATTTTTAAAAACTTTTTAAGCATTTTACTAAAATACAGCTCACATGCCATACCGTATGCCTATTTAATGTGTGCACTTTTTTGGCTTTTGATAAATTCCCAAGGCCACGCAGCCATCACCATTATCTAGTTCCAGGACATTTTTCATTACACCTCCCCTCGACCCCAAATAAACCCTACATCCCATAGCCATCGCCCTCTTCCTGCCACCCCTCACACCACTTCCCTATCCCATTTAGCCATAGGCAACCACTAATTCACTTTGTGTCTTTATAGAGTTGCCTCTACTGGACGTTTCATGTAAATGGAATCATACTGTATGTGGCCTTTTGCGGATGGCTTCGTCAACACAAATGTTCTCAAGGATCTTTCATGAAAGTATTTCATTTATGTGTTTAATGAAGAAAAGTCCTATGTGTCCACTTCAGTCACCACTCAGAACCTTGAACCTTGCCTTTGTTGAGTATTGACTAAATTTTAGATCTTTTTTTACTTGCTTCTTCTAGCCCCATCCCATTGGGACTGAGAGGTTGCAGGACACCAGCAATCTTAATCTGTCGTTTTTATGTGCTGGTTCTGTTTGCCATCTTCTACAGTGTTGTATGAGCCTTTCTTCTGGAAGCTGTCATCTTAAAGGAATGTTTTACAGATGACTTTGGAGACAGTGAAAAAAAATTCAAAGATCATCTCTAAAAAGTTACTTTGAAACAAGCTTATGATTTTATTGAAATTGTACAGAGTAGGTCTGAGAATTCCTTTGTTTTTTCCTTGCATTTTCGATATGATAACGGCTATTTTAAGATTGTATTTCCGGGGCCTCCCTGGTGGCTCAGGGGTTCCAAAGTCTCAGTGCTACCAAGCTGTCGCCTGTGGCACAAGTTCAATCCCTGCCCTGGAAGCGAACCCACTTAAGGGTCAGCAGACCTCTCCTATCTCCCCCATTGCTCCCCTCAGCAATGTATTTCGGTAGTTCCACCTGTTCTGCTCCCCACTCTGTCTCTGGTGAATCCTCTCACCCCCCACCCAGTACCTCTGGCCTACACCCCAGTTCTTGTATGTATAAATAAATAAATCTTAAAACATCCAGTGGCAGTATCTCATTCATTCCTTTGTCATCCTGGTTTCTCAACTCCAGAACTCCAGAAATTTTACTACCTAGTGAAAGCAAGAGAGACGGTCCTCAAGCCCCCGCCGGTCACTCTGCGTCCCATTGATCCGGCTCATTTCTCACCCACAGGTACCACGTACACAGACCTCTCGGCCGGAATCTCCAGGGATGACCAGCCCCTCCCCGCGCATCCAGATAATCTCCACTGACTCTGCGGTAGCTTCACCTCAGCGAATTCAGGTACCTGCCTGCTCCCGCCCCACCTGGCTCCAGCCAGCTTCCCAAGGGCACCCCTGCTTTCCCTGAGTCTTCTCCAGAAACAAACCTGCCTAGAGGTGTCCGCTAGGGAGTTGTGCCTCTTGGGCATGAAGTCCAATATGTACAGACGTGTTTTTTTTTTTCCTCTGAAAAATAAAAGAAGAAAAAGTTTACATTTATTGAGCTAACTTAATGCAAAAGTCTAAATTATTGTTTCAAATTACTGAGTTGACATATGATTTTTTTTTTTCCTTATGTCCTTCCAGATTAAGAGGCAGTGTGTCCTAGTAGTTAAGAGCATATGCCCCCTTGAAGTCAAATCCAGTCCCCTACTTAATAGCCCCTTTGACTTTGGAAAGTTAACTTTTCAATACCTCACTCTTTTCATTTAGACAATGTACAGAATAGTGTTTACCACATAAGGTTACCCTGAGGCTCAATAGGATATGGCTTTTAAAGTGCTCATAGAACAGGGCTTCCCGGTGGCGCAGTGGGTTAAGCGCAGCACTCTGAAGCTCTCCAGAGCCACTGCAGCAGGAGTTCCATCCCCGGCCAGGGAGATTCCCACATGGCGCAGCAGACCTCTCCTGCCTCGCCCGCTGCTCCCCTCAGCAGTGTACTTCAGTTGATTTGCTTGTTCTGCTCCCCACTCTGTCTCTGGTGAATCTTCTCACACACACACCCCCCCCTGCACCTCTGGCCTACACCCCAGCTTGTATGCATAAATAAATAAATCTTTAAAAAAAAAAAACTTAAAAAAAAGTGCTTAGAACAGTGCCTCATACATAGTAACATTCTGTTCCTTACTAGTGTTGTTGTTAGAAAATAATCGATAACTCATTTTTGGGAAGTTATTCTTCTCCAGGGCGCTCCCTGAGCCTGCCTCGGGCCCATTGAGCAAAGAGAAAGGTTTGTGTATCAGACTCCTGATCAGCAACAAGCTAAGAGGCCAAACCCAAACCAGCAGAGGCACAGCAGATAAAATGTTAGTTACATGAGTTTGTGGGAATACCGGGTGGGCAGGTGTTAGAATAAGTGAAAGAATTGCTTTCATTTATAGTTTATTTCAAACTCAGAATATAAGTATGACAGTGTTTGCCCACTCTGAAAAGTGATTCTAGGTAATATCTGTTATAAACCAAGCATAGAAGTGTTCTAATGAGTAAAATGAAATAAGTTGTTATAAAATTATATCCCCTTTATATCTTTATTGTGTAATATTTGGTCAGAAACGCTAAAGTTCATTTACTTTACATTATATATTAACATCGCACCACGTAGGAAACACATCTGAGTGTTGGAATTCAGAGGCAATGGGGTCCAGCGTCAATGAGATTTCACTGTTCCTCAGATTTAGTAACTGAATATGACTTGACTTTATTCCTCTGTTATTTGCTGGTTATGACTTGAAAGTGGGTCTGTTATATTTCTATATTTCTACATATATCACTGTGAGCTCAGGGAAAGGAGCAGGCTGTGCGTTTAAACAGCTGGCATGGCAGAGTCGTGCCCCTCCGAGAGCAGGTGAGACCGCAGAGCTAAGATTTCTCAGGCGAGTGGCGGTAACTAGTTCTATTTCAAGCAAGGGTGTATGTTCACCCGTTGGTACATTGTTTTCCTAAGGCCATTTGAGCATCCATACTTAGGGGCTGTTCCCATGCTCAGGTGCTCCCCCATGGCAACGCCATGCCTGGAACACGAGGCAGAGTCTTAGAGAATAGCTCCTTGATGTTGAGCTTTCCTTCTCCCTAGTGGAGATAACACTGGTCAACAAATTTTTACAAAAGTCAAATCACTGAAATAAAATTAGTCATTTCCTATCAATTTGTACGTGCTCAACACGAATGTGACAGTCAAATTCTAATTTTGGCTCTAGTTTTTTTTTTTGTAATCTGCAATAAATGGATGTTTACATCATGAAACGCATGCCAGTAGTAATAGGCCTACGGTTAATATCTGTAAAAAAATCAAGTCATAGACTACTTCTTAGATTTCTTCACTTGTCTCCTATACAGCTGTTCAGGAGCATCTCTGGGGAGTGTCCAGCAGTAGTCAGCCAGCATTGTAGTGGACCATTTTCCCTGGTATCTTTGTTCCATTGATGCAATGGCTTGATGAAAATCTTCGCCATGTTCATCACTAACCATACCACAGTTTTCAGGGAAGAAATCCAGCTGGGAATGAAGGAAGTGGATCTTTAGAGACATATTGCAGCCAAGTTTCTGATACTGCATCAGCATGTCTTCTACTAGTTCTTTGCACTTTTCTGCCCTAACATTCCCAAGAAAGTTTGTAGGCACTAGGTGAAAAGCATTCCATGCTTGTTTCGCATCACCCTGCAGCAAGTTGTTGAACCGGTCATCTCAGTGCAGATGGAATATTCAGGTAGACTATTCTCGACTTCTTTTGCTTCGTTATTCCACCGGAAAGAGGAGGAACCAAGCAGAAGTAACAGTCTTTTATGCGGTTGCTTGGCTCTCTCCATACCATGGGGACGGCAAATGGCACTGATGGTCTTTTGCCATTGAACCACTGTGAAAGCTGTGTTGTCCCTGTAGCACAGCATAGATGCGGGGCCCAAGGCTTGTCTTGGTCACCAACCTTGCATCCGAAGTAAAGATGATAAGCCTTCTTCACTTGAGAAGTGACACTTTTCTTCTGGTTGACAAATGTCACTTCCCCACAAATAGAGCAAAAATTGGCCATGCTATTAACACACTTTTGAGGCATTACTGTTCTGTATTGTGCCTGAATGGATAAAATAATAGTTCTATAGAACAGTAGCTTAAACTGTGTAGCACAAAGTCCAAAATATTTTCAATGCTCAACCTTTCCGACAGGGCTTTGTATAGTGCACTGCTGACGTCAGCTTACTTCAGCAGCTGCCTGGCAGTAGTATTGCATTGCATCAGACAATGATGCAGTCAACTCTGGATGATGTGTGTGTGATGGTATTATGCAATGTGATGCAATATTACATCATTCTAGGCTGATTTAGGATGTGATGTTGCAGTGCTACTGGATAAACTTACACGGTGAAACATATAAAATGAATTATATGAAATATCTTTAAAATGAGAGCTAATACAAATATTTCAAGGTTATATTCATGTTCAGCACACCAAGATGCTACAGAGTAGGGCCTTTTTAAGTCACTGATGATCTCACTGTTGACCAGTGTAATCCTTCAGCCTGAGTTGTACGTATAGTAAATATAGTTGAAAATATTTCCATTGTAAATGGTAAAATTGGACACACGTCAGGGCAGCTGAACTGACTGTATTCCTAGGTAGTTTTTTTAAAAAGGAAAATAAAGATTATAGAATGATTTCAATTTCTGCATTTTCAGTGTTGGTGCTGATGCATTTGATGAAGTTTTCATTTCTAGCCCTGATTTCATTGATGAATCTCCAATCCTCTGTGACCTGGGAAGAGAATGGTTTTTGATATTTTAGCAAATAACCGTGCTTGGAACTCAAATAGTGACTTGGCTGGGAGAGAAAGGTCGCTCTCTAAAGGACGGCGGTCTTGGTGATAATTAGGGGCTTTGACTCTGAGTTGGCTTGGGGTCAAATCTTGTCTCCACTCAGCTGTGTGACCCTGGAGAAAGTTTTTACAACCTTTATAGCTATAAAATGACAACAGTAATAGTACCTATTTTATGGGATTGGAAAAGGATTAAATGAGATGATGCCTGTAAACCTATAGGCAGCAAACAACTATAGTATGTTAGCAACAGTGTTAAAATTTTAAGTATTTTATATTTATATAATTTCAAATGTTGGAAAAATAGTGCATGGAAGTGTTGTATACCCTTTAGCCCAATTCAGCAATTGTTTGCTGTAATTTTCTGTTTGTCTATGTATTTTTTCTGAATCATTTGAAAATAAACTGAAGACATCACACCTCTTTACCTTGGAAACCTTAGTGTATACGTCCTACGAACAGTGGCGTTCTCTTATGTCTGACCTTTGGAAGTGTTTCTTGGCTTCCCTTGCCTGGCTTAGATGGAAGGGTAGAGGGGCTTGCTGTTGAGGAGGCGACCTACCCTCGGAGCCTTCCTTTGGGGTGGAAGCCTTTGTCAGGGAGAGCTGTTGAGTTTGTTTTACAAAGGTTGCTCTTCCCCTTTCTCTGAAGAACCGTGGAGAGGGCTCCTTCTCTTTGCTTCACAGTGCAACAGTGGGTTCCTCGAGCTCCTACCTGGGAAAGGATGAAAGACCCTCTCAGATTTTTCTCACTCCTGTGCTAATCCTTTAAGTGTCCAGCAATTCGGTTTCTGTTCCAAGTAAGATGATCTCAGATTTGTGAATTCACTTCTCTTGAGATTTCAGGATGACATTTACCTTGCAAATTCATTTTTCTGATGAGCGCAGTGAAAATTACAGATACTCAGTTGGTCTTTTTCTTTTTGTAAGAGTAAAATAATGATTTCCAAACGCTTTACATGTTGAACTTGAAATCAGAAACATACTTTGAATCCAAACTCATCTGTCTGGTAGTAGTTCATTTGCCATAGATCTGTGGGCATCTCCTGCTTGGCAAGCCAAAAACAGACTTCTGGATTCCTCCCAGCCCTGTCCATCACCACCCCACTGAGCTCATTCCTGCCCTCCTCCTCCCCTGCCCTCACCTCGGCCCTCCTGCCCGCGCTGCACTTCTCCCTTTAGCCACTCAGTTCCGTCTCTCTGGAGCATGGTCATCTGGGCTAGTGTGCCCGCCTGATGGTACCTTTTTTGCTCTATTTTTTTCCCTCTCTAACATCCAAGAAGATTTTTTAATGTACTTCCCATTACTCCCTCACATAAAATCCTGAATGTATTTAGAAAACACTGTTTTATGTTATTCAGGGAGGAAAACTGTCAAATTGTTTTCTCCACTTAAATTGTGTAGTTACTGAGCTGATGGGGCTAAGTGGAGAAGATATTTGTTTGATCGTTGTGTGTGAGCAACACTTTTCATGTGAGTTCATGTTTAAGTACCTTTTTGCATAGGTCAAAAAATGTTAACAGATTTGTCACCTTTTTTTAATATTAAATGATTTATTTAAAGTCCTTTTTTTTTTTTTATTTATACATACAAGCTGGGGTACAGGCCAGAGGTGTGGGGTGGCGAGAGGGTTTGCCAGAGACAGAGCGGGTAGCAGAACAGGCAGATCAGAAATACACGGCTGAGGGAGCAGCGGGCGAGGCAGGAGAGGTCTGCCGCACCATGAGGGATTCTCCCTGGCCGGGCGTCGAACTCACGTCGCCGCTGCCGACAGCTCCATAGCGCAGCGCTTAACCAATGCGCCACCGGGGAGGCCCCAGATTTGTCACCTTTTAAAAAGACATTTTAAATAAGTCATCTTTGCTGCTGTCCTGTATTACACTTCATAGACAGTGACCTGTAACAATCTAACAATATCTTTATATGTCCATATATATTCTATATAATAGGTATACTTGTTAATTAGAATTTATGTGTGTTGTGTGGTATTGTTACAAGGCAGCCCCGATGTAAATGGGGTGCCTGTCTGGGTTCTCACCCGTGCGCTTGAAAGGGACTTAAAAGACTCAACTGCAGACACACACAATAAAATTAATAAAAGGGTTTATTAAGGAAAAAGATAAAGAATAAAGTGGTGAATGCGTCCTACCAGTTCCACTGAGCTGGAATCTTATGGCCCACTCAAAACTTGGCAATCTGCAACCACGAGCAGTAGCCCCCCTCCAAGCTCACAGGTCTGGTATTTAAATCCCCAAAACCATTTCTTAACTCCATCTTCAGGCCTCAGCATCCTTCCTTCGGTGATGATGGCATTCTGGGACTCGTAGTCCTAGGTGTCTTGGATCTCCCTGGCTTTAGGTGGGGGTGGAGTCCTGGGACACTCCCCTTTCCTGAGGACCCCCCTCTTACAGTGTGATATATGTATATACACACACGTGTTAATAGTTTAAGATAGACATAAGATGGTATACAGAAAAGAAAACTAAAGATCTGATTTTGGGAGGAAAACCCCCTTGACTGGCTTTCATTGTACTTAGAACAAAACCCTAACTCCCGGCAGGGCCAGCGCACCTCCCATCTCAATGCTTCTCTGTCACTCTTTATCGTCTGTGGGCCTGAGGTCAGTTTTAAGCAGTTTATTCTTCTGTTGCTTGAAACCTACTTTCCCTAAACCTTTGTCTGGCTCCCTTCTCAGCCTTGAGGCTGGTTCTAAATGCCCTGTCCTCACAGCGACCTTCCGTGACCTCTAAATTTAGGTTCCTGTAGTGTTACTCTCTCACCCCAAGCTGATCTTTTCCTCCTTAACGTGTATCATAATCTTAACTTGTTGACTGGGTGGTTTGCTTACTTGGTTTTTGCCACTCTTTCCTGCTGAACCTCAAGGTTTTGTGGTAGCTGGAGCCTTCTACCGGTCCAGCATTGGGCCTGCATAGAGGAGGCCCGGTTGTTACGGAGCGAATGAGGGAGTGACCGAGCTGCAGTGGGAGAGATTAGATGAGATGAAGGGATGGGACCCGACGAAAGTGAGGAGAGAAGTGTGAGAGCTCAGCGGGAAGTACTGCCATCAGGGCCTGCTGCCTGCTGGACAGCATAGCACTTAGCATGCCCTCTGGCACCTGCCGTCTCACGTTCCTGGTCTCCTGGTTGTCCTTTTTCTAGATATGCAAACAGAGCCTTGAGTTACTGCATGGGGCCAAGGGCCACAGAGGAGCTCAGGGGTCAGCAGCAACGCTGCTGGACACAGTTTGTTTCACCTGGATATCTTTGTGTCCACCCAGTGTTTCTTGTGGAAGAAATTGCACATCAAAAGCCACACGATTTGCATTATGCTCAGTTGTCCCCTAATGTGTCATTCACACCTTTTCAAAACAAGGTTGCAGGGAGCTGGCTGTGTGGCGGCTGTGGAGGGCCTGCAGCAGCAAGCAGAGAGTAAGATGTCCTTTCTTAACTGTTCCTCTGCCCTGCTTGTCGCTCTGTGCAGGCAAGGTGTGTGGGCTTTGGTTCCAAGTAAAAAGGTTAAAGCTCTTTTATTTCTTAGGACTGCCAGAACAAATCACCAAACTGGGTGGCTTTAAACAACAAATTTATTCTCTCGCCGTTCTGGAGATCAGAAGTCTGAAGTGCAAGAGTCTGCAGGGTCACGCCCTCGCTTGAGAGCCCGTGATGAACCCTTCCTCCCTCGGGCCTCATGGGGTTGCCAGCAGGCGGTCGCCTCTGCTGGCCGCTGCATCTCTCCAGTCTGCCTCCAGGGACAGGTAGCCTTCTCATCAGGACACCAGTCTCCCCTATTGGATTTAGGGCACCCCTTAACCCACGGAGGTGGCATCTCAACTGGATTACTTCTGTAAAGACCTCCAAATAAGGTCACATTCACAAGTCCTGGGGGTTAGCGAAGACTTGGACATCTGGGGGGCCAGGGGGTACCAGAGCGCTCTGCTGTAAGGAGACTTGGAATTTCAATGTCTGTTACATCATCTTAATTTATTTTGGTCTCATTCAACAGGAGTCCGTCTGCCCATGTTTGTTAGCAAGGTCCTTGTTTGCCCTGGGGTTTCTAGTGGTATATTAGGGGGAATTTTTTTTCCTGCTTACATTTTAAGTTTTTCATGCAGATGTCCTGGAAGGGGAGATAAATTATACATGATTCATTAAACTTATGTGAGTCTGAATTTTGGGGAGGAAAAGACATGAGTGATCTGGGCTTCGGGATATGTTATGTGCAGCCACCAAGAGCGTCTGTCCCTGTAGGCCCAGTCATTCCACATCCCACCTGGCCCCAGCCCCATCTTGCCATGCCCCGACCAGAGGACAGGCCGGGCGCACGGACTAGTCTCGTTGATGGTAGTTGGTATCTGAAGACCCCGCTCAATCATATGAGCATTTCCTAATAGGCAAAATAGTTTGTTGGGGGGGTGGGGGATAAAAATTGACAGGCACAAAGGGAAGTCCGACATTTGATTCACAATCTCAAATGGCAGGGCCTTTCAAAGGCTGTCTCATTTGTCTCTTAGTGGGCAGGAGTCCCATCCATGACAGCTGAGAGACGTGTGCCATCCAGCTTGTCTGCTGTCTTAATTGAGCATTTGGTAGGAAAGTTTCCTAAAAGGATTATTTTTACAAGGTTTTTTGTTCCATGTTTTGCTCTTTTAGGGGACTCTGGATATGCCATACTAAATCTGTTCTCCTTAAAGATCTTTTGACTTTTCAGTTGGAAATGATGCTGCCCTGGGATGTTACGTGTCCTTCAGCTGAGGATTTGTCCTTGCATCGCCTGTTCCCATTCTGCTCTTTGTAGTCTTGTGCTTGCTTCATTTGGGTCTTTGCTCGAAGTCACTGTCAGAGAGGTCTTTCTTCCTCAAGTTGCTTCTTGGCCTCTTTCCTCATGTCTTCCTCCGTCCATGGACCCTACATTTCCATTTTCTCCATGGCATTTACCATTGACCAGCATTCTGTAATACCAGAGCTGGCGTTCTGTTCCCCAACTAGTTATGTCGTGTTCCTGTCCCTAGTGCTGAAGACAGTGCTCGATGTGCAGTGGGCACTCGGTAAACATTCATTAAATGGTGTCTTACCTCTGTCGTTGCCTTTTGAACCAACTGGCATTGTTTTAATTTTTCCATATTGGCCGTTGGCAGTGCTGTTGTGTTGTTAGATGATGAGTTTGCTGTCTGAACCTTGGAATTCCCATCAGAAAGCAGCATTTATCCAGAGGGGACACAGATGCCAAACCTGCCCATAAATGTGCTGGAGGGAACTGAGTTCCAGCCAGAGATGTAGCACCAGTGCGTAGTCCAGGACCCAGCCACAGCAGGCCCAAGGGTCTTGTTTGCAGTGAGGCCTGCTGGTTCTCTCCCGGGAAAGGTGGGCAGTGCACCAAGCTGGGGCACTTGGCCTGGAAAAGAGGCAGGACAGGGATAAACAGCTTCAGAGAACTTCTTGAGTGGGAGGAAGAGAAGTCACCATTTAAAGTGTGACTGATGCAGTTAGGCAGGGTACTCCGGGACGAGAGACTCTTCAGGGGTGGGAGTCCTCAGAGGAAGCAGGCTTGGGGTTGGGATGACTGTGGAGTTCAGTCCTGCCACATCTTTTATTCAAGTCTTGTCATGTGCCACGCCCTGTGCTGGCCCTAGGGTACAGCTCTAAGTTAGATGCGGGGCAGTCCTCCGGATCCCGGAGTCGGAGATGGGGCAGCCCTCTGTTTTGTCACCCCGCAGCAGGATTTTTTACGCAACCTCCCCTGTGGATCTGGCCCTTCTTAAAGCGGTTGTTCTAGATTTTGAGATTTTGTTGACTAGAGCAGCATTTCTTAAAAAGGTTAAGTGTTGCCCACAATTTTTATCATGCCAGGACAAGATTTTTTTTTAAGTTAAACCTATCATCTATTGTCTGCATTTCACAAAGGAAATGACACTTTGGGCCTCCCTGGTGGCTTAGTGGGTTAAGCACAGCGCTGTGGAGCTGTCAGCAGCTGCGGCACGAGTTTAATGCCCGGCTGAGGAGATTCCCACATGGCACAGAAGAACTCTCCTGCCTCGCCCACTGCTCTCCTTAGCAGTGTATTTCGGTCATTCTTCCTGTTCTGCCCCCCACTCTGTCTCTGGTGAACCCTCTCACCGCCCCACACCTCTGGCCTGCACCCCAGTTTGTATGCAAAAATAAATCTTAAAAAAGAAACGACACTTTAATTGCAAAAGCAGTAGCAAAGATACCATCCTAGAATAAAATGAGCTTATCAAAACTGGTCTCTAGAAAGCTCACAGTTGTATTTTATTTTTCTCAATTCACTATGGCCTAGTGAAACTGCATCTTGGACCAGCATGCACCAGGACGGTGCTGGACCGACCTGAGGGCTCCATCTCAAGTGCCTGGGTCGCACAATGCGAGCAGCCTCCGTGTTGTGTCTTGTAGATTGTGACAGACCAGCAGACAGGACAGAAGATCCAGATAGTCACCGCCGTGGACGCCTCTGGATCCCCCAAGCAGCAATTCATCCTGACCAGCCCAGATGGAGCTGGAACTGGCAAGGTGATCCTGGCTTCCCCGGAGACGTCCAGTACGAAGCAGCTAATATTCACCACCTCGGACAACCTCGTCCCTGGCAGAATCCAGGTAAGACCAGTTGCCATGCCTTTGTTTCAGCACTTTGGCTCCCAGCTGGTCTCTCACCTCTGCCCTGGCGGCTAAATCTCTCCCTTGAAGGTCCTTTGGAGACCTGCAAACGTGGCAGGTTGCTGCTGTGACTGAGAGAAAAACCAGCAAATGAGGAGTGAAGCCCAGAAGGTCCCCAGTTGCAGTGCCCAGAGAAGGTGGGGGCTGAGCCAGGAACGGCGGTGGGCCACAGGAGACTGACACAAGCGAGCTGGCACTGAGGCCCTTGGAGAACTGTTCTTAACTAAGGCTACACAGAGCAACCCTTGCCCATCATTTAGGGACACCACCTGGGCTGCCCACTAGCAGATCAAGACCAGCTTGTTCCTAACTCGTAACTTGGCCTGGTCCCAGCTCTTCATTCTGTCCTTACTTGCTCCTGTGAACAACTGCTTCTGGCCCTCAGTACTTAGTTTCATTGCTGCCCTGATTTCTCCCTGCTCTGTCCTGGGTGGACAAGAGCAAAGACTTTGGGGAAGCACTGTATTTCCAAGCCCAGCAGAAGACTTAAGGCTGGTGTCCCATGGTGTACAAGCCTAGAGCATGCTCAGTCAGGGTCACTGTGGAATCTGTGTTTTTAACTTGTATTTTTTTTTTAAACATATTGTATGCGGGAAACGTATTTACACGTTTTACGCTGACTGGTAGTAGAGCGTAGGACACGTATTAATACGTTTTTTATAGACTAGCGGTAGAATGCGGGTAACGCATATATGTTTATTTTTATACTTTTTTTTTATACTTGAAAAATTAGCAAAAATGGCCCGTGCCACCTGTTAGCGCATGATAAAAACTACCTGCAAAAATGTGTTAATTTGTAGTAAAATGCTATGCAAAATTTGCCATCTTAGTCGTTTTTAGATGTGCAGTTCAGTGGCAGTAAGTACACTTTTGACTACTCTACCTCATATCAGTAAAATAGCATTCGTATTTTTATGACTGACTTATTTCACTGAATATCAGGTCCTTGACGCTCGTCTGGTGTGGCACATGACAGGATCTCCTCCTCTTAGGAGGCTGAGAACTCTCCATGTACGTGTAGGCCATGTTTTGTTTATCCATCCAGCTGTTTAAGGATGTGTCTGTCATTTGGCTCCTGCAAATAATGTGGCTAAGAATCCTTGTGGGGTGTTCTTTTGTTTGTTTGTTTTGCTGCAGGGGGTGGTGGTGGTTGGGTGGTGCCTTTCAGCTATGGAGAAAATTAATGAAGTAAGCAATTTTTTTTCTCCTAGTAGAACTGGGTTCAGAACACCAGTGTATTCAGTTTTCAAAGCTGCACTTTTGGGACATCTTACAATGTAGTTAAGTGCTGCCTTGTCCTTCCTTCCCTGAGTTCACTCTGGCCATCTGATTCAGAATTCCCCTCCTGTAGACTGCTCCTTGCTGTGAAAGATGGCTGTTGATTGTGTAGGTCATCCTTCATAAGTTTATCCCCACTGCAGAGTCATTCCGTAGCTTATTGTCAGGTCAAGTAATAGCTCTCTTTCACTTTGTCACATTGCTGTCGGCCACAGTGTCCTTCCAGTGAGTAGCACTGTTTGTCATCTAGAAACATCACCTACAAACGAAGGAGAAAGAGCAGGTTTCATAGGTCTCACCTCTTCTAGTCCTTCTGCTGCAAGCTGCCTCAGTGAGAAACCTGGTTATTTGCTTGTTTCTCTGCCAAACGTTTCTCTCCGTGTACTTCCATTCTGGGGATATGCTTCCATCCCGGGGCTAGAAAGGCCAGAAAGACCTTCCCTGGCTTCCTGTTGGAGCCTCTGTATGTGGTTCCTTACATGGCCCCCACTCCTGGGTGGTTGTAGGAACCAGTTAGGAGAGCAGATCAGTGACAACCAGTGCTTGACCCTAGACAACACCCACTCCCCCACCTTCCTCCCCCAAAATACTAAAATTAAAAGGGATGCATTCCAGATGCGCAACAGGGTCTCTGGGAGTCTGATTACATTGTCAGGTGGAATTTTCCCAGTTCTGTTCTGAGTCCTACTTAGAAATCCAAGATTAAGAATTTGCAGTTAAACATTACTTGGTTTAGTGATCTGGTTTTTAATCAGTACCCTGCTTGCTTCCTGATGCTTCTTAGATTGTCACGGACTCTGCTTCTGTGGAGCGTTTGTTGGGGAAGACCGATGTCCAGCGGCCCCAGGTGGTAGAATACTGCGTGGTCTGTGGTGACAAAGCCTCTGGTATGCAAGCTTCGTTATTCTGCACATACGCCGTGGACCAGCATCATGAGTCAAATGCGCGCGGGGAGGGGGTGGGGGGGACTTGGCAGAGAGAGAACATTTTTTATGGGTTTCAAAACATAAATATGTGGTACTTACCTACTCCACCTTCATCCTGACTGTAACTGTCTCGTTCATCCCCTCGTTGTAACCCAGTGTGATAAACTGCTCTAATGCAAGGGGAGAAAGCATGGAGCATGTAATTCTGGCTGGTTGCATCTGAGTGTGTTCATGTCGTGTGTGTAGGGGAAGGGCGTGCCAGCTGGTGGAGCTGGAGATGCTGCGTCCTGCCATCCTGGGGATAGAAAGGCCAGGAAGACCTTCCCTGTCTTCATGTCGGAGCCTCTCCGTGCGATTCCCCACATGGCCCCCTTGGATGGGTGTCGAGCCAGAGTATAATGTCCACATCCATGGTGTCTTTGGGGAAAAGTTCTTGGGCTCCCATGTTAGGATAGGGGTACACGGAGACTAGAGAAGATGTCTAAGTCAGAAGTTCAGACTTTGGCCTGCTAACACTGGGAAGCCATGGAAAGTAAGTCGGGAGGAATGGAGAAACACTTGGTAAGGACGCACTTCCACTGACGGCTCGCAGGCCTGTGTTCTCTGTGGCTGCGAGGTTTTATTCTGTGGTCACAAAGTTTACACCAGCTTTAGACACCTTGTGATCCTGGTTTTTATTTTTGTTCATGAAGGAGGCTGCATCAAGCCTCTTAGGAAGACAGACCCAGGCAAGCGTCTGCAGAAGATGGGACGAGCCAGTTCCCCTCCCAGTTTGTGACACCATTTGGCCCCTCTGTGTCCTGGTAACCCAGCCCATCCCACCCCTTCTCTGAAGCCTTCGCCTGCCCCGGTGTGCAGGGGCCAGTGCTGCCTGTCTTCGTCACTCTTTAGACAGGTCTCTCTGGACATTTATTGTGTTCTCTGATAATTGGTCCTTCACAGGCCTGTCTCACCCCGCCAGAATGTGCTCATTTTGTTAGAGCAGAAACCACATTGGATCCATCTGCTATAGCCCCTCTTTGTGCTTGGGAAGGAGGTTAACTGCAAATGGGCTGTGAGGCAGGACATGACAAGACCATCAAATCTGCTTGGCTCCCATTTTTGTCAGTCTCTTTGGGGCTTAAAAAGGAAAGACCTAGTCACAGACTGGCAGTGCCATTGTCTCCAGATACTAGGGGTGATTTTAAGGGTGGAGTTCAAGGAAATACACCGCAAGGAGAGGAAATGCACATCTACGTGGTAATTTTAGCACAACTCTTCTTAAAGGCACACAGTTGAGCTAAGTGACCACTTGGACATGGCTTAGGACAATGGGGATACGCTGTGGCCGCTGTAAGCGTGACCTGTGACTGTGGGCTCCGGCAGTGCAGCTAAGACTCTGGCTCGCATAGACCAAACCAAAGTGCAGCTCCATGGTCATTCCACGGGGGCAGGTGTCTGGAATGTGTTAGGGAAGTGCCGCGTAGAGCAGGGAGGCAACCGAGGTGGGGGACTTTTTGATTCCATTTAATGAGAAGGTAGAGACACTAAAGTAAACAACTTTAATAAATACACTTCTGCATTAAATATATTGCCCATTACCGAAGGGTCTGAATACCCAACCGAAGCGAGCCCACAAGGCAGCCTTGCCTCCGCTGGCCCCACTGTGCAGCCACTGCCCCGATGGTTCCTTCCCCAGCATCGGCCTAGGCCCCGCAGAGGGAGTGGAGGCAGGAGAGCGCCCTCTGGGCCAGAACAGCACATGCTGGTGTTTGCCACACGCCACCCGGGGGACGGGCGCCGAGTGACTTCACCAGCTGGGTGTGCGGAGCCAGCAGGTGCACACATGGACAGTTGAGCTGTCCCCCGGGAGCTCCTCCTGCATGAGGCCATTGCTCACACTGAGTAGCCGACCTGAGCCCCAGTTTATCCATCCTGACCTCATTGGGCTGCCTTAAAGACTATCGGGGACCTTCAAAGGACCTGGGTGTTGTGCTTTATGCTAGGTGGGAGGTGGTCCTGGGGCTGTTGCCTTCGGTCACCATGCACCAGTCACTTCAGCAGACTTGCTTAGGGCAGGGCCTGTGACAGTGACTCGCCTCCTCTCACGTGCGCTTCCTCCGTTCAGGCCGTCACTATGGGGCTGTCAGTTGCGAAGGTTGCAAAGGTTTCTTCAAAAGGAGCGTGAGGAAAAATCTGACCTACAGCTGCCGGAGCAACCAGGACTGCATCATCAACAAACACCACCGCAACCGCTGTCAGTTTTGCCGGCTGAAAAAGTGCTTAGAGATGGGCATGAAAATGGAATGTGAGTCTTTTAAGACCACGTGAGTTCTCAGGGAGGGAGGATGTGAGGTTTCTGTGTCTGACTAAAATACTTTATCCACTCAGGCTACAATTCGGTTTACCTTCCGGGTCAGTGAGGTGGCTCAACCATGACACTGGTAGGACCGATCAGTTCCCACAGTGTCTCTGGAAACCTCCATAATCCGGGAGGCAGCACAGTGGAGAGGGGGAGCATGACGGCGAAGCACAGCTGATTCCTTACCCTGCACCCCCCCGCCCCTCCCCGAGCAGCCTGTTGAGGAGCAGTGGCCTCTCAGCCTCATCTGCGAACTGGAACCTCTTTCTTCACTTGCGTAATGGACCTGAGGTTCATCCTTCCTTTTGAAAATGACTTGGCTTTCTTCAGTCGTTTTGGCACGTGTGCCTGTTCTCACCCCGCGCTGCTGGAGGGGCATCGCTGGTGTCACCGTGGGCAGCCGTCACACCGGAGAAGCCGTGCAGGCTTGCGTGGGACGCTCCAGCAGCTGTGCCTCTGGATGCGCTCTCCGTCCAGGGCCTACTTGAGGGGGATGGATTTTCTCCTGAAGAGAGTCCCTTTTGTCAGAGCAAGAAATGAAAAGCCAGAGTGCTCCATGTGGGCCCTCATAGGCCATGCAAGTTTCTTAGCAGGCACTGCCCTCCATCTTGCACTTTCTTGTCTGTGTATTTGACATGACACTGTTTAACTGAGCCTTTCTCTGCTTTGCTTGAAAAGTCCACTATGAAAATTGAGCTGACCTCTCTCGCCCCAGAGCTTTTCATCCTGATAGTAATGGACTCACTAAAGGAGACCCCTTACTTCAGCCTGAAGAGGTGGCTTTTATTGATTTGAATCTTTCTTCTAACATGAATATTTATGTTGTGATTTAAGCTGTGCAGAGTGAACGGAAACCCTTTGATGTGCAGCGAGAGAAACCAAGCAACTGTGCTGCTTCAACGGAGAAAATCTATATCCGGAAGGACCTGAGAAGTCCTCTGATCGCCACGCCCACATTTGTCGCAGATAAAGATGGAACAAGGTCAGTTCCTGTTTTGACAGGGGACGCTACAGTCAGCCTTTGAAACTGATAGAGGAGGCCTCGCCCTGCCTTGGGAACCGGGCAGTGGGGCTCCGCCCACCCGCTCCTGCGTCCCTGAGTTTTGCTCATCTCACTCCTGGAGCTGCGTCTGTCCCTCGGGAAGCCTGAGATGCCTGACTTAAGATGGGGTCGGAAAGTCTCCCTGAAGGGCTCGGGCATGCCCTGTCGTGCAGACATTGCTCGCACAGCAGACCAGTCCCGCCATCCCAGATGGAGGCTTTCTGGTGAAGGCCAAAATCCCACGTGTGTTCCTGGGTAGCGTCACAAGTTAATTTATACGTTCTTTTTAATGTAATATATTGAAGTTAAATTCAAAACAGAACAGAAAGAGGGAAAATCCAAATCCAGCACATAGAATAGAGTGAACTGCAGGTGCCTTGGGGACATTCTGAGGTCAGGTCAGCCTTACTGGGCAAAGCAGCCGTGGGCTGCAGTCCACTCGGGAGCCAGGGGCAGGTATCTATAGGTGATGCCCTCGGAACGGAGAGCCAGTGCGCACCTCACGGCCATGGCTGGGGGGTTTGGTCACCTCGTGACGGGCCAGCAAGAGCCTTTCTGCCATCCAGGCAGTTCCGTCGGGGTGGGGACGGGTGAGTGCTGATGGGGTACACTGCACAGAACGTTGGAAGCCACTCTGGGTTTCTTCATGTCTCACATAGACAAACAGGTCTTCTTGATCCAGGGATGCTTGTGAACATCCAGCAGCCTTTGATACGTGAGGATGGTACCGTTCTCCTGGCCGCGGACTCCAAGGTGATGTTCTGTGCTGCGCCCTCCCCTCCCTGGCGCCGCGGGCTGCCCCGGTGACCTGCTTCTCGGCTTGAGGCCATGTGGAAGCGTGGTCTTCTGCATCGCAGCTTACTGCTGCCTTGCTGCAGCTCGCCTGTGGTTCGGGGGCCAGGGGCTTTTAGAAACCTCAGGCAGGGCTGACTGGTGACTGTCATTATCACATATCAGGGTCAGGGACAGAGTTTGGTGAAATGTCTCTGACTCTTCCCCATTCAGCTTTTCCCCTGGACACGCTCTGGAAACTTCGGCCTGCTAAGGGAATAGCTACTCCCCTCAGATGCTGTCAGTAGGCCCCTGCTTCCTTTTTATTAGTTTGCTTCAAGAGGAAGTTCAGTTGGGTTTGTAACAATTCTAAGACTTTACTAAAGCTCGTCAGCCGCAGGGCAGTTTAACTTGTGGACAGAGATGTTTGAGAGTCCGAGGGCGTGAGCTGGCGAACTCGTGTGAAGGTAACCACAGAGGGCTTTAGCCAGGCAGGGCGTATGTTGCTTTCCTCATCGCGTTCTGATGAAATCCAAATGATGATGAAGTAGCAGCAACCCACGACTCAGGTCCCGTTTTTCCCTGAAGCAGCAGCTCGCTGGCAGCACTGGCACGGCTGCCGCCCTCCGAGCCAGGCTCAGCCTGCAGTTCCTCCCCGTCTGCTCTCAGCAGCCGGCGCACACAGTGCATCGGGGAGTATCCTCTTTGGGGAAGGGACAGGCGGAGGTGAGAGCTGTCCCCGCATTGGTCCTCGGGCTGGACTTTAGCTTCCTGTCTGGGCAGGTTGATGTGTGTGGCGTGGCGATCACACCTGGCTTGCTGCTGTCACCTCACAGACATTTGGGACAGTGACTTTGTCGTGTCATGAAGAGACTGTAACCCTAGCAGTCAGGCCCAAATATCTGATGGCCAGGGGTCCCACAGCCACTCCCACGCCTCAGAGCCAGCCAGACTTGGGCGCCTGTGCCCTCTTGCTATCCCCTGAGGTTCTTCAGTACCCAGCACACACACGTGTGGAAGCTTGAGTAAGGGCACACAGTGAGCCCTCAATAGTGTGAACTGTTAGGAGCTGGTTCGCGTCACGGGGTAGAGAAGGATCACGAAAGTTTGCGTGTGTGATTTTTAGGAAAGGACCGCGTGGCCTGCCACATTCTCACCTTTGGAGTGGGGGCACCGACCCCCCCCAGGGGTGTCGTGATTAAGAGAACTTACGCAAACATCCAAAGAGAGTTTGTCAAAAGATGTTTTTTAAATGTTTTACTTTGAAATAACTACTACACGTTCCAAATAACTAACTTTGATAAATACAGAAAACCGACAGTCCGCCCGAGCATCCGTCCCTCGTTCCCTCCACGGCTCCCCCTTGGCGAGCCGGGGTGCAGGCGCTGCCCAGGACATGGCGTCCTGGTCGTGCCTTGTCCTGTTCTCGTTGCTGTCCAGCTTGTCCCCTTCGGTGACGGTCTCCGTCTCCTGGCAGCCGCAGATTACGTGTTCCGTTCATCGCATGCGGCGATTTGTTCATTCTGCTCACGATCTTTTATACTGATTCTAGTCTTTCACTTTTGTCATTGAAACAAGAGACGTCTGTGTCTCTGTGTAGTTAAGTATATCTTTGGGGTTTTTTGACAGTCGAGATATGTCACATACCTTAATATTCACCCTTTCAGTGGGCAGGTGTGAGGTTTTCAGTACTCACGTGATTGTGCAACTGTATCTGTCTAATTCCAGGGCATTTTCATCACCCCCAAAATAAACCCTGAAAGCACTAGTCCCTTCCCCTCCCCCAGCATGCTCCCAAGCCCTGCCAGCCTCTACTCTACTCTCTGGCTATGGTTTTGTCAGTTTTGGACATTTTCTATAAAGGGAGTGAGCATCCTGTGGGCTTCGAGAGCAAGGACTGTCTCAGCACGGCTTGGGGTCCCCCGTGTTGGAGGGTGTCAGTACCCCCTGCCTTCATATTGCCAATGAGTGACTGTGCCACGTCTTATCAGTCTGCTCCTCGGCCAGTGAGCATTTGGGTGGTTTCTACTTTTTGTCCCTTAATAATGCGCAAACCAACTTTTACATGCACAATTTTTGGGGGACATGTTTTAATTTCTCATCTATAGACACCTGGCACTGGAATTGACTCTGTTCAGACTTCCGAGGAGCTGCCAGGCTGTTCTCGGTGTGGCTGCAGCCCTGTTACCTGCCCACTGGCCAGTGTGAGGGACCCTTTTCCCATGTCCTCGTCGACACTTGTCATCTGCTCTCGTCATCGCCGGGGGTCTGTGAAGTGCTGTCTCGTTGTGGTTTTGATTTGCATTTCCAGTGGTTTTGAGCATCTTTAATGTGTTTATTTTTATCTTCTTTGAAGAAATACCTCTTTCAAATTCTTTGCCTATTTTTTAAACTGGGTCTTTATATTTTGGAGTTGTAAGAGTTCTTTATTTTGCCCACTAAACCATTATTAGATGTGATTTGCAAATATTTCTCTTAGTCTGTGGATTGCTGCAGGGGAGGGAGTTGCCTATTTGCTTCCATGATGTCTTGATACACAGAAGCTTAAATTTTGGTGAAGTCCAACTTAAGTTTTTGCTCTGTCATTTTGTCACATGTAAAAGTGTGTGACAACCACCTCAATCAAGACAGAGCGGTCCCATCATGATGTGCCGTGCTGCCCTTTTGAGCCCCTCTGCACAGTGCTGCTCTCCCGCCAGCTGCCCTGCCCTGCGAGCTACTCGCCGCCTGCTTGTGTTCCCCATTAATGCTGTGGCTTTGTGTCATAGGCCGAAACAAGCCAGGGAGCCCTGGGCACACTGGCAAATGTAGTGACCTCTCTTGCCAACCTGAGCGAATCCCTCAACAATGGCGATGCCTCAGAAATGCAACCGGAGGACCAGTCTGCAAGTGAGATAACTCGGTACGAACCCGTGGGAGGGTTAGACCCCCCCAGCCCGTATTTCATGAAGAACAGTGAAATTGTCACAGAGCCCCTGGGCATGTCTTCTTCCAAATTTTAACTATAGGGACATGGACCCACTTCTCTTTGGCTATAAACAGTTGGCCCGCTTTCCGCTACAAACAGTGAAAAGCAAATTGAGTAACTCAGCGGGAGCAGGAGACCCTGCAGTGGACGGCTGCTAGGCCTTGCTCGCCGCCTGCCGTTTCTGACATCAGCAGCCCGGCCCCTCCCGCTCCTGCTTCGTCTGCAGCCCGAGTGTGAGTCCGGAGCGTCAGTTCACCAGGTAGACGGGTCCTGGCGGACAGACAGCAGTGCCTGGCCCAGGTGGCTACAGCTGCCTGCCGCGGGCCCTCGTTTCCCACAGGAGCGGCCACTCCTGCCCATCTGCCCGGCCAGACAGCAGTACGGCTGGGCCCACACACAGTGTGTGGTCTTGGGGCTACATGCACCCTGATAGCTAAGTGAAGGTGCACATCTGGTGGAGAGCGGCTGGGATTTGAGTTAGGAAGAATTCTAGTTCCACCACTTACTGGATGGGTGAGCTTGGAAGAGTCATTTGACATCTCTGAGCCTCAGCTGTTAGAGCTGAGGTGGAAAGAATTCCTACATCGGAAAGTATTCTGAGAAGTGGAAACGTGAAAGTAGCATAAAAGCAAGGAAGGAGGGGACAAGTATGTCAAAGGATAGGTTTGAACTCTGAGCATAATGTATAGGTACACAGTGATTTTCAGTGATGCACACCCAAATCTTAGGTTATAATGCAGTTGTTTCAATAAAATTGTTAAAGCAATACCCAGCTTACTGCCCAAGGTGATGCCGACACAGGCAGACGCTTTCCTCTTGGCCCGTCCCTTAGCGCGGGGCTTAGTTACCTCTCCCCAGTGCGTTGCTCTTTTGAGTTGCGTCTCAGCTAGAGTCTGTTGCCCTGAAAGCCAGGGATTCACACCTTTGGCTCGTTTCATTTTCGCTCACAGGGCCTTCGATACCTTAGCTAAAGCACTCACCACCACAGACAGCGCCTCACCGCCAAGCCTGGCAGACGGGGTGGACGCCAGCGGCGGGGGGGGCATCCACGTCATCAGCAGGGACCAGTCCACACCCATCATCGAGGTGGAGGGGCCTCTCCTCTCAGACACTCACGTTACGTTTAAGGTGAGCGTGCAGCCTGACCATGCACCTGCGCCGCCGGGACGGGCTCTGCGGGTGAGAAACCAGACCCGGCAGTGAGCTCGCTGCCGTTTATGGCGTCTGAGGGGGCTCTCCCGTTTCCGTTGTGAAGCATCTCCCCTCATCTTTGGCTCGCAGTGCAGTCTGGCTCTGAACGTAACCCTGAGGCAGTTGTGGCGGTCACTGCCAAAGAGGGGCTGACGGGGTGTGACCAGCGAGGGCGGGTAGCTGACTGCTCTGCCCTCTGCCGACGGCCTGGCACCCGCGCAGGTGGATGCGTGCACCTTGGCTCCCCCTGCGGGAAGCCAGCCCTTGTTCACAGCCACCAGCACTGACCACTTGCCCTCCAGAGTCCCAGAAATAGATCTCAGGTAGCCTCACAGAGTGCTGGTCTCTGTGCACTCCCCCCTGCCCTCGCCTCTGCAGTGAACCCCTCTCAGCCTCCAAGCCTCCTTTGCCCCAAGTATTCTCTACTAGGAAGATGATGCCCCTGCGCTTGTTGGCCGAGCGCGCCCGGGATACAGTCGCCAGTGGGATTCCAGCTTCAAAGGCACGTAGCGCCCCTTCTAGACCACGATGCCCCTGCAGCCAGGCTGGCTTTCTGGTGGCGCCTGTCATGCCTCCTTTATAGGCTTCTGCTCAGTTCTCATCCACTGTTAGTCTTGAGGCCACCAGCTGACCACTAGTCCCTGGTTTTAAACTTGAACCTATGACTCAAAATGGACTTCCCTGGTAACAATTTCATTGAGGCAAGACTTGTAAAGTACGTCTCTGTGTGGGTGAGCTGGGGTGCCCCGTCCCTGTCCACGTGCCTACGGCCCTCAGGCCCAGTCCGCTGGTGCAGAGGATGCGCGTCCTGAGGACAGGCCCACCCAGGTGCATCAGCATCAGCGACAGTGACTCTGCCACGCCTGTGGGCCTGTGGCGGGGATTCTTGATGACGTCATCCGCTGTCCCTGGTCACCTCCTGCTCTGTGTGCCTCCTTTCCAGCTCACGATGCCCAGCCCAATGCCAGAATACCTCAATGTGCACTACATCTGCGAGTCTGCGTCCCGGCTCCTCTTCCTCTCCATGCACTGGGCCCGATCGATCCCGGCCTTTCAGGCGCTGGGGTAAGTGGCCTTTGTCTCTCTGTGTGTCCCTGGGCAGTGGCCTTCCCCTTCTTTACGAATGGCCTGGAAAGATCTCTGAGGGCCCTTCCAGTTTGTTCCTCTGACCTTGTTCAGGTGACCTGATTTCTTAAACAGTCTGGGGACTGGCCGTGGGCCTCACAGGCCACAGTGTTTCTCGAACTCGTGTCGAGCCTGCCGCGTATTGAGGACTTGCGGCTGAAGCCCGGAGTCATCCTGGAGTCGAGCAGAGGGGCCGCTGCATCTGCCTTTGAGAAGGCCGTTATGCTTGCAGTGCGCCAGCAGGCTGTCCCAGGCAGACATACCGACACCTGCTGCAGCAGACATGCCCTGCGTTTTGGGCAGGGACCAGAAAGCCAGCTAACACGTCTAAAAGTGCTTCTGTCACTCAAAAACCCAATGAGTCCCTGGGCGATCTCTGCGAGTGCTTGTGTGGGCTGGAGACAGACATGACTGGCCCCTTCCCCCTGCTGCAGGCCTCACTCCTCCCTGTGGAGTTCGCAGGCCCCGACACTCACGCATAGGTAGGGGTCTGTCTCCTCTTCAGTCCGTATCAGCTTTCGGTCCTTTGATCACTGCGGCCTCTCGTGACAGAACCTGCCAGGGCCCCTGCCGATTCGGAAGACTAGAAAGTGACATTTAGTCACACCTATTCATTCTCTCACTACTTGAGTTCTAATCTTCTCCTTTAAGAGAATAGCTTATCCTCAGAGGCACTTTAAAGCAGTCTTAGAGAACACCCTGGACATACCACAGACCTTTAACAAACACTTAACTGACCTCACTTATTTGGAGTATGTGGGGACTCAGACTAAGTGCCAACACCCTTGTCTTTTGTTCCTAGGCAGGACTGCAACACGAGCCTAGTGCGGGCCTGCTGGAATGAGCTCTTCACCCTTGGCCTGGCCCAGTGTGCCCAGGTCATGAGTCTCTCTACCATCCTGGCGGCCATCGTCAACCACCTGCAGAACAGCATCCAGGAAGGTAGGACTGGGGGAGGGGGTGGGGGGGGGCGCGTCTGGCACCGCAGCAGCCACAGGCTGAGGGGAATCGCACTTAAAAAGCAGAATGTGACCAAAGCCTGCAGCTGAGAGGGAGGCCTTTTTTTTTTTTTTTTTTTTTGTTATGTGCTGGTCCACTTGATGGCAGGTCTCACGGTCCCAATTGACAGAGACTGTATTGGCTACCTCCAGTAGGTGAGTGGCATTTGTCCTGGCAGATTTCTCTAGCTTCTGGGGCTTGCGGCAGATGTCAGGGGCAGCTTGAGCCACGATGGCCGCATTGACCGTCGGTTGGTTATCTGGTGACTGTGTTCAAAGGTGTGTAGGTGCAGAAGGTCTCGCACAAGCTCGAGAGATCGCCCGGGACATCGGGCTTTGAGTGACAGAAGCAGTTTTAGACACGCTGGTCGGCTTTTGGCCCCTGCCCAAATGTCCACTGTTAGAGCCTGTTGATGCTGGCTGAGCGCAGCACTCTTGTCCTCGGTGTGGAAGTCTCAGTTTGGGGGGGTGTCGGGCCACTTGGGCGGCCCATGTCGGGATCAAGGGCAGCAGCCACCGCCTGGCTTCTGGGGGTACGCGCCAGCGTTCCCTGGTGTTGCAAAAGGTGAGGAGGAGCGGGCGACAGTCATCCCACACCCGGCGACGAGTCTGACAGACGACTCGGAGATCTCTGAGCGCCTGCCGCTTTTCTGAGTAGGCTGGAGGAGGCTGTCTCCCATCTAGGTCAGTCATAAAAGGCTGGTAAGAGAACGGGGGTGCTCGTCTGAACGGCGCTGTCGTCAGTGTGGCGGGGGAGGGGGCAGCTCGGAGAGGAACTGGAGGGAAGGGGCTTGGGCCGAAGTCTCTGGGTGGCTGGCGTCGCGGGCTTAGTGGCGGAGGCGGCCAGGTGGGGCGGGGTGCCAGGAAGGGGGCAGAGGGCAGAGGGGTTTGAGGCGCTGGGAGGGCTGGCGCCGACAGGCTGGCAGGTAGGTCAGGACGCAGCAGTTCATCTTTGGGGGCTGGTTCTGATGACTGGGTGGAGGTGGTGGCCACGTGCAGAGGACCTGACTCCCCCGGCCTGAGCGCAAGCGTGGGCCCCGCGGGTCGGGTCCGGGCGAGCGTCGACCACGAATTAGTGAGGAAGCTGGTGGGGCGGCCTGAGGAGCCCGTCACCTCCTTGCACGCCGCCCGGGCGTGGGGAGCAGGGTTGCTTCTGGAGACCATTTTACCTGTGCCAGGCCAGTCTACCTAGCACGGGGTCTGAAGTTGCTCAGGGGTTAAACAACCCCATCATCTTTGTGGAACCCCCTTTTTAAAAATTTTTGACCATGTAGTCGAGGACTGTGGGTTTACTCTGAGTCGTCGCTCGCCACCATTGTTTTTGGTGCCATGATAAAAAGGGGGGGGAACAATCACATACTTGTCCGGCCACATTCCTCTCAGAACTTTAAGGTGCATGTTGGCTGAAGGGGAGCCTGTTAAGTCCTAGGCCAGAGCCTTGGAAAGGTCGCTGATAACACCCTGTGACGTTGCCACAGAACCCCAGAACAAGACCGGTCAGATCCCCTAAGTGAAGTCGTGGGCCCATCACACACCCACACACACACAGACGGAAGCCGTGCATTTCGCCCAGCAGGAAACGACCAGCTCCGTAAGGGCATGAAGGGTGATCAGTCCTCTCCGTCCGTTGGGACAGGCCTGAACTAGAACCGGGCCCCGGGGTCTTACCTTATCCAGAGGTCCTGATGAGGTCTGTCTGTCCACCTCTGTCTGGATAAGGTGGCACACCACCTCGTTCACGCAAGGGAGACACTGGGCACGGTGCAACGGTGACCAAAGCGGCCAGTGCAGCTGGGCTCCTGGTCAGGGAACCAAAACGTTACGGCAGTTGCCCAGAGGAATCAGGCAGCACTCAGAGGTGGAGAGGTTTATTCGTCACCCCAGTGAGCTCAGTGTGATAGCTCCCAAAAGTCGGGCCCCGAAAAGCAGAAGTGGCAGGGTTTTATAGGGTGTCTGTGGAAGCTTGTCACCCCAGCCATCATGGACCTTCCTTATAGTTTGGGAGGGGGTCAAGGTAGCCGTGGCCACTGCTGTGGCAAGCAGCAGACCGCGGCAACGTGCGCTTCTGCGTGCAGCAGGCTTAGCAACTTCTTGCTGCAGCAGGACCTTTACCTTCTCATATAATGAAGGGGAAACAGATCATTGGGAAAAGCTGCCAACTTCCTTACGCAGCGGGAGAACTGAGGTCCTGGTAAGGTCTCCGGCTTTACCCAAATGAAAGAGCAAATGGGAGATCTGGGCCCACGGCCGGGCAGCTCTTCGGTGCGGGACGCGGTCAGCTCGCCCTGCTGCTCGCCGGGGAAGATCTTTGACAGCCTCTAACGGGTGGTCAGAGCCAGGCCATGTCAGGAGTAGACGGCCTGTGTTGCCCCTCCACGTGCTGCGCCACGCTGCGGAGCCGCGCCGACGCCCACCGACAGCTGCAGCCGCGCCTTTTACTGGCCGTTCCTGGTGGTCGACGCCTCGGACTGGGAGCCCCTACGCACAGCCTTTGCTTTCCTCCTTCCTGCTTTGGACTAGTTACAGAAAGTGGCTTTTTAAAAACCTTCTCAGCATTTTTACTGAATCGAAGTTTGATTTGTTCACGGATTTTAGCTTTATTTTTAACTATTATCATGATGATTAAACCCAATACCACAAACTAAAAATGTTCTGACAACTAAAAGATGTTCAGGTCAGCAAACATTAAATAGCTGTAGAGACTTAGAAAACCTAACCATTGAGACTCCTCTGCCAGTTCACATTAAGAACAGAATGAAAAGAATTAGTGATTTGCTCCTGTAGGCCAAGGTGTGGGCAGTGGGGCAGGAAGAACCACTGGTCTAGGGTTTGTGACTGAGGCGGAAGGCACACCACCACAATTTGGTGCCTGCTGACACTTTCCTTCCACTGGAAAATGGAGCGCTTGACCATCTTGAGATAAGTGGGTTTTTTCCCTCATTAAAAAGTGAAATTATTCATTCATTTCTTGCCATCTGTGGCCCTTCAAAGTAGCTCATTTTCCTGTTCTTAACACAGAGTATCTGTGGTGTTGATTTCCAGATAAGCTTTCTGGCGACCGGATAAAGCAAGTGATGGAGCACATCTGGAAGCTTCAGGAGTTCTGCAACAGCATGGCGAAGCTGGATATAGACGGCTATGAGTACGCATACCTTAAAGCTATAGTTCTCTTTAGCCCCGGTAAGCTATGCGGTGGTCACGCACGGCAGTTTTCCACCTGTGTCTACTGATATTTCTGAACGTGAACATGTCAAGCTGTCAGCGGTAGAGAGCACCTACCCAGATTGTATGTGACCAAATGTAGGCTAACGAAAAATACATACGTACGCGTTCTTTTAGGTGCTTACCTTTACGTCTCTGTGTGAACTGCTGTAACGCCTGGTAACGTAACGTGCTGAGAAGATTGAGTGTGTATCCCAATTAAATCTTTGGCCAAACAAGACTGTGGCATATATAATAGTGAGATTATCCAGGGTCCCTTTCGTCTGTTCTGCCCATTGTGAACTTCCACCTGAGGTCAGCACGCATTACGTGCAGGCTGAGGCGCGTACGTCCCCCTCCGTGTCTGTAGGGCAGAAGCAGGAGGATTCTCCGTAGAACGAAACGACTAGGTTGACCACTGTCCTTGACAGCTGAGGTAGGACAGAGCTTACCTCTCCCTTCCTCCCCAGCTTTCCACCCATAAACATGAAAATAGCTAATCAGAATGGGGTAAATCATGACTAAAAATGCAGAAAGTAATTTCTGATTTCACAGTTTTAAAATCTGTGTGTTCTGTGGAGTAGCAGGAAATCCAGTGTCCAGATCAGCCCGGCAGGGCGGCTGAGGCTGGCGTGACCGCGCAGCAGCCCAGCCCCTTCTTGGGGCTTCAGGCCTTGGCCAGAGCGCAGAGGAGAGCGAGTGTCCTAGCAGTAATGCCCTGACTGGGTCAGCCTCGGAGTTCACCCCGTTGTGCTTGAGAAATGTGCTAGACGTTTGACTGCAGTAAGTGCTGGGAAGTCGGTAAATGAGGCTTTTGCATGCAGAGGACAATCTGGAGGCGCGTTCTCTTTTCAGATCATCCAGGTTTGACCAGCACAAGCCAGATTGAAAAATTCCAAGAGAAGGCACAGATGGAGCTGCAGGACTATGTGCAGAAAACCTACTCAGAAGACACCTACCGGTGAGACTCAAAGGCCCCTGATTCTCCGGGGAAGGAAACGTGGCTGGATCGTGGTGCAGACATAAACCGCGTCAGCCTCCCACTGCCAGCAGGGAGGGCCAGGCCAGCAGGCTGTGTTGCTGGGTGACTGGCTAGACTTCAGGTTGCTGCTCTTATCTTGAGGGGTTGGAGTCGACGTGCCTAACATGGTCCCTAAGGCCTGAGTTCTTGTGCAGACCACCCTCGTCCAGAATAGCTGCTCGCTGCGCCCACCTGGTCAGGCCCCGCCGAAGAGGTGTGCGAGCGTACGGAAGTGTTCTTCCCAGAAACCAAATCGAGCCCTCTAAAGGAGCGAGCGCACTGTGTGAAGCAAGCTGCTCTCATAGAAACTGGTTTTTTAGACGGCCTTTATTCGGGCACGTTAGTTCGTATTACTGGTAATGGCTGTAATGGCAGTCGCCAGTGTGTGAGCCATTACAAACAACGAAGGGAACATGTTTGTTCGTACCTCCTGGTACTCGTTTTTCTCAGGATAAACTCCTATAAGAGGAACTATTGAAATAGAGGAAAATGGGGCAGAAGGTAGATCTGTTTGTTCACTTCCGGGCCATGCCAGTTGGGCCCCGAGTCGGAGCCCACTCTGAAGGCTGGTGAGCTCCCCTTTCTCTAACGCCCCTCCCTCTTACAGATTGGCCCGGATTCTTGTCCGCCTGCCGGCCCTCAGGCTGATGAGCTCCAACATAACCGAGGAACTTTTTTTCACTGGTCTCATTGGCAATGTTTCGATAGACAGCATAATCCCCTACATCCTCAAGATGGAGACAGCCGAGTACAACGGCCAGATCACCGGAGCCAGTCTATAGTGCGCCGCCGCCTGCTGCGGAGCCAGAGGACCCCCGGACCGCTCAGACAGAGACTAAATAGTGGTATTTGGTATGTGCAAATATTTCCAATATGTTAGCCATTTCCTACCTTGTTTCTTGTTAATCCCAGACAATTGCAACTAAAAGACTAGTAGGATCCCATCCTGCCATAAGAAATGTTTTAATGCCTTTTGGTGAAGCAGATTTTGGAACAATCTTTTAATTCAATTTGTATTTATTAGAAATTCTCGAAGGGCAAAAAACAAAAAGTTTTATAATGTCAGAGACTAGTATTAAAGAAAACTAAAAAGAACCTAAGAGAACAGTATGTGTGTATATATATTAAAAATGTCCTTGGAATTAATAGCTACTAATTACCAGGGTAATAATATTAGCACTTTCTAAGCACTTATCAATGGATGATGTTAGCAACGTCTTGCTTCTGGGCAGGGCAAATGGAAAACTAGACATGTCTTTTGCTGAGATGCTAATGATTTCCATGAAAACGCAGTAGGGTACAGGAGACAATCATTTGTGTTGAATAAGGCATCATTCCTCATTTTATGCACATATTGGTGGCGTTGGGCTGAATTCCTGTAAACAAATGAAAATGTGGCTTATCTGTATCACACAGTACCTGGGGGTGTGGCAGCAAGTCGGCGGGGCCCAGGCAGAAGTCACAGCCGCCGCGCTGCTGATCTCGGGCTCCCTGACTTCCGGTTCCGGGCTGTACAGGCATCGATAGGCGCCTCCAAACCCGGGGCTCTCCTCCGGGCCCGGCTTCTCAGAACTGGACGGCGGCCAGTCAGGCATTAACTGCCAAGCCTGTGGCGACTGAGAACATCCCGTCACTTCCACCATTTGTGGGAGATGAGCCTTCTGACCACAAAGTCCAAGTGGGCATTTTGAACTCTCTTTGACAGGCCGTCCAGGAACAATCTGGGTGGGTGCGTGTTCACAGGGCGTGCGGGTTCCTCTCTCCGGCCTTCGTTCCCGGCTTCCATTGAGAAGAGTTGTGTCAGCCAGCGATCCAGTCAGACCCGAGCTGGGGGGCAGGGCGCACAGGGCCTGGTGAAGCTGAATGGAAAGTTTCTTTGTTGATGTTAAACATGAGGTTGTTTGGAGGCTGTCGGGGCTGTCTGCACCCCGCGTCGCTGCTGTCCTGAGGGCACTGGGGGCGCGCACTTGGGTTCCAGGGTGCACCAGAGTGCCGTCCGGGAGCGATTTAGAAGGTGCAGAAACAGGCCACCTGCTCCTTAAAAAGGACCTGTAACTCCCACGTTTATTTCCGTCTCCTCGCTCAGACTGCTGACGGGTATGAGGACGTTTGTGTCTAGAGCAGAGTGCCCGTAGCGCCGTGGGTCTAAGCAAGCGGCAAGCTCTCCCCTCCCCGCTTGGGAAAAGTGCATGTCCAGAACCAGGTCGGGTACCGGGAGCGTTTTTTTTGGCTGGCCCAGACGGGCAGGTGCCAGGCTCCGTCCCGCTGTCTTGAACCTTTGGCTCAGATGATCTCCAGAGAGATGGCCGCGCACTCCCCTGCCTGGTGGGCACGCGCTAGTCTGGCTTGGGCCCTCGGGGCGCCCAAGGTGGGTGGCACACCTGTGTATGGTTGCCAGGCAGCCAGCCACAGGCTCACGGCAAAACAGGGTGCTTCTGAAGTACGTGGTGGTAGCACTTTATGAAAACTAAGTTCCCATTTGGATTTATAGTTTATGCTTTGGAGCAAATTTTAGAGAATAATAGGGATGCCTGTTAGAAAATGATGGAAAGGATTTAATTTTGCCAGCTCGAATTTTTGGGTTTCTAACTTTTGAAGTGATTCAAATTTCAAAATTAAGACAGAACCGGCCAGGGCAGTGGAGTTTCATTTTTGCTGGGAAGGCTCTGGGCAGAGGGCCCGCCAAGCTTGGCGTCCTGTCCAGCAAGTTGCCCGTTTCTCCGTCCTTGTGGGCGTGGGCCTGCTGGTCACGGCAGCACCTGCCCACACCTCTCGGGTCAGAGTCCAGAGTCGGTGGAAAGGGCCACACCAGGCAGCCCCCCTGGTTCCTGGGTCAGGCCCGGGGACTCCTGTGTCCACTAGGCTTCTGCCTCGAGTGGCCTTAAAATACTGGGGCGGGGCAGCTTACCCAAGAGCCACAGCGGTGCTGCCACCACACTGTTGGGCGTGCTGGACGGAGGGGGCATGAGGGCGGCAGGAAGACAGTGAGCCCTCGCCCGGGTGCCACGCGCCTCAGGACCGCCCTGGGAAAGATGGGTTTAACCTGGAAAAGTGCTGGTTCTGACCTGGCCCGTGAACCAGTTTGGGTTTTGAACACTCATTAGTTTCCCAGTGGCCTTAATCTGAAGTGACCTTTTCCTCAAGGATCGTGTCCCACAACCTGAATCCATGATGTCCCAGACGATTTCAGGCCTGTGACTGCACACCCATCCCGTCGTGTTAATCTGGCTATCGAGTCCAAAGCCAAGAATTACTTAAAGGGACCCAAATAGATGTGTTCAATTTTCACAACTCCTGTTTGTGAAACTCGAGATTTGGTGAAGTCAGACCAGGCCTCTGCCCACCAAGCCCCAGAGTGAAATGAGCCAGGAGCAGGATTCTGTGCCACGCGGCAGGTCACACGTCCCCCTTCTGCTGGCAGAGCCCCTCCCCCCTCGGGGAGGCAGGTGCGCTGGCCGGGGCGTGGGCGTGGACACACTTCCTGAGAAGGGGGCTCTTTCCCCGGGGTGTCTCAGATGGTGGACAGTTATGTGTTGCAATTTGTAGAAATCACTACATATATTCATAAACAGGACAGGAAGACTTAGAAAAAGACCAAATTACTCAAGCAAATACTTTTCAAGTTATTCCTGGGAAGTATTTTTAAGGAACATACCATCCTTTTCATTTGAGAGGTGTGTGTGTCGGGGGGTTACATTACTCATTGTTTAACCTGTGCCATGAGGCTGTGGTTTACGGTTCCTTCTGTTGTGGGGTTTGAATTTAACTTCAGGTGTAGTCACGTGGCCTAAGACGTGTCAGGTACCTGCTCGCCATCAGTCAGTATTCATGTGGGCTCTGCTCTGAGGTACTTGCCACCAGCCACGCAGCACAGGGATGGATGTGTACGGCGGCCATGCACGTGCTAGGCACAGGGCTGCAGCCACGCTGTGCACACACTCAGCTGTTCTGCTTGTTCTGGGGGGTGTCCACAGCTGCGAGCCAAGAAACAGGTCTCTGGCTGCATCTAGTGATTGTGCTCTAGGAAACAAAACCAAACCCCTTTGGGGGACTCTCCAGCAGAGGAGCCCTGCCCCAGCCCGCCCTCTGCCTGCCGAGCAGCTCTGGGCTGTGGCTCTAAGTTCCAGGACCTGAGCAGATCCAAGCCTGGAAGCCTGGGGCCCGCTTACCCGGCAGTGCGGCTGCAGACAGCCTTTCCGTCTCTGGGAGCCCAGGTCATGGAAAGTGGCATCTTCTGATGCTCACTCCAACCTGAAGGGCAGTGCCCTTTGGATCTGGAAAGGATTGTGTGGGCAGCGCGCTTGCCCCACACGCCTCCCTGGGCCCACTTCCATTCTCTAGTGTTGCGGCTCTCGGGGAGTGTTCATTCCGACGTGAGTTTGTAAAGCCAGCCCCACTGGAGACGGCGGGTTTGGGTCTTTCGTACACAGGGTTCTGGACGAACTCACGCCGGCCTGCGTGTCCAGCCCTGGGCTCCCTTCAGCGGCGCTGTGGTGTACAGATTTATAGCGCGTATGACTGAATGAATGTACATGTGTTTATAGCTTCTGTAAATGTACAGTGTATATAGCGTGTTTATGTGTACATAGGTGTATATTATGTATACAGATGTAGCCACGTATCCAAACTTTCCTCATGTTTTAAAGAGTATGAGAGTTGCTGGAGTAAATGGGGGTGAGCGCTCCCCGGTCCCCCAGCAGGGGGTATTTGCTGAGGGCTCAACTCCATCTTCCTTGGGTGAGCCTGGCCAGGACAGGCCATGCAGTGAGAATCTCTACGTTGTACCAGGGAACGTTCTAGGCAGAATAGGTCCTGACAGGATGACACTGCTCTACATTCTCTAGGTTCACACAAGGGCTGAGGAAGGGCCAGGAAGCCAGAAGAATTTAGCCCGACATTGAAAACCAGGTGGGATCTTAACCCAGTGGGCGCAAACCCACCTGTGCCCCGACTGGAAGGGGCCTGGGGGCAGAGCTACGGGCTGCCTGACCAGAGACCCAGGAGGGCCAAGGCGGGGGGGCCTGACCCCCACACCTGCTCCGGCCAGGTCGGCAACGGGTGTGCAGCGCCCTGTGACAGTCGGCCGTGGCCGACTCCTCCGGCATATAAGCTACAGACCTTCAGTTACTTTTCTAGCCATAGCATGTGAATGAAACCCACTGACTTATCTTTCTGTAAATTATGAGTTAAAATTTTTAGATGAAAATTGCTTTTTAATAGAGCTATGTATGCCCTTAAAGCTACAGATGCCAAATTTTCCTTGTCCAGGTCTATTCTGATGAATTTACCCCTTTAATCGGGCTTTAAACTGAGACACGGCACTCGGGAGCCAGGGCCCAGCCCAGCAGTAGTTGCTCACGGACCTGGTAAGCAGGGCCTGACGGGGGGCGGGCGAGAGCGCCACAGCTGCTGCGTAGCTCACGGCATCCAGTCACTTCTGTTCTTGATAAGCTGTTGAAATGTCTGAAGACGCTTTGTGAGCCCACAGTACTCAGTGCCTTTCGTGAGACGGGGGCATGTCGCCGCCAGCGTCCCTGAAAGCGCCTGCCATTGCACTGGCCTCATCCAACAGTGACTGTGTGACCTTGCCCGCGCCCCTGCCTGTCGTGACAATCGCGCTCTCTGAAGGTAGTTTTGCCAGTTAAAATGCCAGTGGGAGCTTGACAGTCTCTAAGTGGGTCTTCAACATACAATTTCTCTTTGGGGCTGTTTATCTTAATAGCAATCTAAGAAGACTTAAACTGTGAGCTTAAAGATATTTACCTTGAGGGTAGGGTGGGGAATGTTTGATTTTTAATGCCCAGCTGTAATTTCAGTTAAGCCAGCAATTCTGGCATCTCACTGTATAGACAACATAGAAAAATGCTGGAACAAACGCTCACCCACATTTATCAATTGACCGACTGTGATAAAGCTTAATATGGGAATAACATTTGGAAATAGTGATTAGACTTTACATTAAAAATGGCTTTTCTTTAGAAGAGTATAATTAGTTATTTTAACAACCAGCGCATTCATGGACTCAGATGCTGCTGCCACATACAACTCAAGTGCTGGACTATTTTTCTACAGTCTCTCCGTTCTCTCAATTATCTTGTAAACCAGTGTTCAACTAGTTTTATAACTGAAGATGCACATTTTTCATAGTACAAACCATAGTTTTTACCTATAGTTGGGACCTCTCTGTTGAAATGTAGCTACATTATCAGCCCTTTTAAAAGATGTCTGTTAAAGGAAAATTCAGGTGTTAGATTTTCTTGGGACCGTTTCTGTAAACCTTTGCCCTTTACAATATAGAAAATATTGTTTATGCCATTATATTTTAATTCCAGGTTTAAAACTTGTTGAAAGCTGTAGCTTAAAATCAGCTTTGTTTGTGATGGCATTTAAAAAAATAGCATGTTCTTTTTAAACTGAATTTTATATCTAATCAGTGTCTTCAGTCTTGAAGAAGAATTTGCATTGTTGTGTTTGTATATAGAGTATTGCAGTGCATGAATTAGCTTTATGCATTTTATTAAATGCTGTTTCATGTGGCATTGTTGTGGCTTAATACTACTACCTAAATGAGGTTTCTACTATTAAAAGTGAATTAAAGGCACGTGTGCATTCGCGCCTCATTTCTCCTCACCACAGTAGTAACAGTGCTGCCCGCCCGCCTGTGCCCGGGCCAGAAGTGACAGCCCTGGGTGGTAAATACCTTCAGTGGGAAACCCTGGCACGACCACGCCCGCCTAGCAGGCCGCTCCTTGGTAGACACGTCATGAAGCCACGCGAGTGCGTCCGGAGAACACGGCTGGGGTGTCCGACGACTCGAACTGCCGTCCCGCCTCGCGCGCAGAGCTCAGCCCCGAACCGGCAGACCTGTCCCGTGAGGCTATCTGCTACCCAAGGTAAAAAGTTTCACTTCAGAGGCTGGCAAGACCCAGCCATCGTGTCACCTGATGTGAGTGTCCCGAGGTCGTCAGGTTCTTGGCAGACCCATCCCACTGACGACCAGACAGACCTCAGTGGCGCTGCCCCGTGGCCCTCAGTGACCTCAAACAAGGTTGCGACCATCCGCCGAACATCACTTGCGTAAGCCAACGCTGTATCGAGCCTAAACATCCACAAAGCAGTTTTCTCCCGTTTCTGTCCCCTGAACCCATCTCTCATCACGGCTAAGCAAAGCAGGAAAAGACAAAGGCTTAAAGAGGACGTCTCCCAGTGGCGCTTACGTCCGGGAGTCGTCACTTGCTGCCCGTGCCGTGAGGGTGCCGTCCCATCAGTCACTGGGCTTCTCTCTCTCTGAAGGGGCCACTACCTGGATTCAGGGCAGCCCTGGTGAGCCACGGGGGTGGGGGACACTCCTGGGGGGCTCTGTCTCCGGCTGTGGGAACCAGAAGGAACCCAGCCCTGCCTGAGCCTCAGCGGCGACGCAGGCAGCCCAGGGAGCAGGGACGAGGGGCTGATCTAGACACCCTCCGAGCCGGTACGCAGAGAGGGTGCCGGGCGCTGGATTTCAGCTGCACACAGCCTCGCTTACCTGCTCCAGGGAGCCCTGCCGCTGCACAGGCCCCACGGGCCGCCCCCCTGGACAGAGTCTGGCGCGGAATCACAGTAGATCGTAACTTGAGCATCAAATACAGAAAACAGCCACATTTCTCCCAGCTTAAGGGCTGACCCCCAACACTCACAAATCACACTCCAGCTCTACGTCAGTCTTCGCAGGAGGCAGGGCTGGCCGTCTTCCCACTTCAGAAAGCACCTCGGGCCTCGTCAGCAGAGCAGATCAGACTCCCCTGCCCTACGCTCACTGATGCTTCCACAACGTCTCCTTTTCTGGCTCGCAGGGGCCAGTGGTCCTGCTGGTCCTTCACTTGTGACCCTGAAAAACTAGGGTGTCCCCTGAGCACTGAAACTAGATTAAAGTGACAGCAGGGCCAGTGTCCTGTGAGAACTGCTGAGGCAGACCCTCGGCAGTGCTGCGCGCCGCCTCTCAAGCTTTCATGAGGGAGGAGGAACCGGGCCGACCGTGAGGTTGCCAACATCAAACCGCAAGGGAGCCCCAAAATCTCCCGCCTGTCAGTGCCTTCACTAGTCTGCTGAGGAAACAGGCCCAGGGCCTCGGAGCCCGCCGTCAGGGGCCACAGTGCTGGGGGCTGCTCTGTCAGCCCCAGGGGCCTCCTGCGCTTGGTACAGCCGTGGCCAAAGCCCCAGGGAGAGGCAATTAGCTTCCACTTCAAAAATGAGCGCGCCAGGAAGGCTTACCTCAGGGGTTCTGAGAACTCTCCAGAGCCTGATCAGAGGGACGACCTCACTGCGGCAGCTCTTAACTTCTCCAGAGTGGGGTCTACAAGCAGGTGCAAAGCCAGTGCAGCCCGGGAAAGGGCCACAGGACAAGACAGGGAGACCAAAGGCTGCCGCCGTCACACTGCCCACCCCAAATCCTGCCCCACCCAGCTGCCGCCTGTGTCTGTCAGACTGGACGCACACCACGTGACCTAGTGATTCAAGAGTGTTTTATTGACCCAGCGGAGCAGGAAGTTAGCAGCTCTGCTGCAGGCATTCCTTCCCCAAGAGCCCCCCAAAATCTGCTTACACAGGTGTGTAAAAGGGACTTTCATTGCTGAGACCTTTCAGCCTCGGGGACGGGCCGGGGCGAGCGGTGAGCGCACCAGCCCCGGACCCCGGCCCTAGCCCTGGGCACTGGCTTGCAGGGCGGCTTGCTGCTTCCCGTCACCTCCCGGGAGCGGCTGCAGGCCCGGGCAGGGCACCTGCCCCTCCACCTCGCACACGCACTCCCGCAGGCAGTACTTCCGGGGGCCGAAGTTGCCGGGGTGAGAAAGTCGCCTTTTCTCCAGCTCCTCTCTGTGGAGGGTCTCCCTGGGAGCGCACGCGGGGCCGTCAGTCTGCGCCCGCCGCGCCCGGCCCTCCCCGCCCTCCCCGCCGGCCTCCGCGTGTGGGGGCCCGAAGGCCGCCCGCTGCCTGGGAGTGGTGCTGGGGTGCAGAGCAGGTCGGGCGCGCCAGGCCGAGATCCCCCAGGAGATGGATGCCTGGGCCGGGGTGACCCCCAAGCCCCTCTAGAGAGCTACGAGCGCTGGTTAGCGTCGGGCAGCCCCAGCAGTCCCAGCCCTCGGGCGACACCCCCTCCCAGCACCCCAGTCCTCCCAAACTCTGGGTGAACCCCAGCAACTCACTCATTCTTCCCCAAGATTTTCTTGATGTGCTCCACGATCTCCTTATTGCTCTTGGTCTCCACGTCCACAAGGACCTGCTCCCCAGTGTCTGGGAACGGAAGCGCAGGGCAGAAGGAAGGCTGAGCGCCTGGCGCGGGGGTGGGGGGGGGCAGGAGCCGCCCCCTCCCGCCGCCTCCCCCGCAGGGCCGCGAGCCATCAGCAGGCCGCTCCGGGCGCCCGCAGAAGCGCTCTTCGGACAGGCAGCCGACGTTCACGGATGAAAGGGTTCGCTCTTCCAGGCTGGCCGCCTCCATCCGATGCGCGGGTTTGGCGCTGTCCCCATCAAACCCTACAAGTGTTTTGTGGGAACTGACAACTGACCTTAAAATTGGCAAAGCAGCCAAATGCCAAGAGAGTTCTGGAGAAGAGGAGAACGTGCACGCGCCGGGCTCAGGCGTGCGGGCGGCCGCGCGCGCAGAGACTCAGTCGGGGCCGAGCAGCCGAGCAGCCGCGCGCTCACGGTCCGCGGACCCCGCGAGGGCCCGGACGCCGCTGCCCGCAGCGTCCCGCGAACGCTGTGCGGCCCCTGCCGCGGCGCTGACCCCTGCGCCTCCCGCGTTAGTAAAAGGGCAAAGCCTCGCTGGGCCAGAGACTAAGGAAGAGCCACAGAGACTCTAAAACTTTTAGGGGAACATAAAGAGTCTTCGTGATCTTCCCTCGGCAAAGACTTCTGGGTACGAGACCATGAGGAAACCTCAGGGAAAGCTGCACTTTCTTAGAACTCAAAGCGTTCTGCTTTGCAGATTCCGACTCTGAGGCCAGCTCCGAGCGGCGAGGCCCCTGCCCCGTGCCTTACCCCGGCGCTTCCCCTCCGCGCCCGGCAGCCTCGCCCTCCGCGCCCGGGAATGCCCGCCAGCGCGAGTGTCCTCCTTCACTGATGCACTGCTAGGAAAATGCCCGGTATTTTGAATTGTCCACACCTGCTTTACTGCAAATAATTCTTTCAAACGACATCCATTTTGCTGAAAACTGCTGCCTTTCACCTTTCCTTCTGGCAGACAGTACCCTTGCATGGGTGGGTACCCCCCAGTTTCCTGACCCCGTCATCTGCCGGTGACCACTCAAGGCTGTGTCCAGGGCCTGCGGCTGTAAGCCCTGCCCTGCGCCCTGGGGACGTGTGTGGTTTCACACTGACGCTTGCACAGTGATAGAGGGCAAATGACTGAACGAGCATTTAGCCAAAATGACCAAAGGGGCAGGTGGTAATGAGCACATGAAACGATAGTCAATGTCACAGGTCAGTAGGAAAACGCAAATCAAAACGAGGCGCTCCCAGACCGGCTGAGACCTTCAGGCCGATGAGACCATCGCTCAACAGGTGGGGTGAGCGGCCCCGACGCTGACGGGAAAACCAAGGGCGGGAGTTACTTGGCCAGTGAATGAAGACGGAAAACACCAAGGAGAAGACTGAAAAGGAAGTAACACTGTCTTGATTTGCAGGTGACGTGATTATATATGTAGGAAATCCCAAGGGAAAACGAGGAGTACGTGAATTTAGGAAAGCTGCAACACTGAAGTCAATACACAAAAATCAACTACTTCTAGAATGTGTGGTGCTAACCAAACAACTAGAAAAAAAAACCTTTAAAAATATCATTCACAACAGTCACAGAACATACTCAATACTATTAAAATGTCCATTCTCTCTAAAATAGTCTATAGTGTAATTCCAGCCAAAATCCCAGCAAGCTTTTTTCTAGAAACAACTTACCACTTTCTGATTCCAGAATTTTCTTATCAACAGAATCCTTGTACACATCAGACAGCAGCTCCCTATTCCCCACGCCACACCCCTCCACCCCCGCCCCCAGCAACCTCTGTCTGTCCGGACTTGCCTGACAGGCCATTCCACATGAAGGGGCTCAGACAACACGTGGCCTGTGAGTCTGGCTCCTTTCCCTTGGTGTCATGCGCACGAGGCCCTCCTGTGCTGCCTGCTGGCCCTCCGCGCCTCTCATGACCGGGCAGTACGCATGCGTGCCTATGCGTGCGTTTTGTTTTTCTATTCATGGATAATTGATTTTTGAGAGACCAGTGAAATTCAATAAGGGAAAGGACTCAATAAATAATGGCGTAACAACTAAATCAAAAACCAACCAAACAAAAACCAGGGGCTTCCCTGGCGGCGCAGGAGTGAAAGTCTCAGCGCTATCAAGCTATCGCCAGCCACTGCGGCACCGGCCGGGGGCTGACCCACAGGGGGCAGCAGACCCCTCCTGTCTCCCCACTGCTCCCCTCAGCAGTATTTCAGTAGATCCGCCTGTTCTGCTCCCGGCTCTATCTCTAGTGAATCCTCTCACCACCACCCCCTACCTCTGGCCTACACCCCAGTTCTTACATGCATAAATAAATAAAAATATTTTAAAAATAAATACAGGGAATTCCTGGTGGCGCAGTAGTTGAGCGCTGTGCTGTGGAGCTGTCGGCAGCAGCGATGCGCCCGGCCGGCGAGATTCCCACATGGCGTGGCGGACCTCTCCTGCCTCGCCCGCTGCTCCCCTCAGCAGTGTGTTTCCGTCGATCTGCCTGTTCTGCTCCCCACTCTGTCTCTGGTGAACCCTCTCACCGCCCGACACATCTGGCCTGTACCCCAGCTTGTATGTATAAATAAATAGATCTTTAAAAAAAAAAAGGAAAAAATTAAAAAATAAATACAAGACTTTTTAACTTTTTTTTTTAAAAAAAAGGCCTTAATATCTACCCTCAATCCACACACAGCAAACTAGGTGACAGACCTTATTGTAAAATATAGAACTAAAAAACTTCTGAAGGAAAAAGAGAAAAGTCTTACAAATATGGGGGTAGACAGATTTCTTGAGAAAAACACAAAAAGCTCTAAACATAAAACAACTGATGTTCTGGGGTTCATCAAAATTAAAACTTCTGCTTTTCAAAAGACGCCATTAAGACAAGCACGCCACAGACTGAGGAAATATTCACACTATATCCTACAACAAAGGAATTGCATCCAATAAGAAAATCAAACAGGGCCTCCCTGGTGGCGCAACAGGTTAAGTCGCCTCAGCACCATGCAGCTATGGGCAGCCACTGCAGCATGAGTTTGATCCCCGGCCAGGGAGCTTCCCACAGGGCGCAGCAGACCTGTCCAGTCTCCCCGCTGCTCCCCTCAGCAGTGTACTTCAGTAGCTCTGCCTGTTCCGCTCCCCACTCTGTCTTTGGTGAATCCTCTCACCAGCCCCCACACCTCTGGCCTACACCCCAGCTTGTATGCATAAATAAATAAATCTTTAAAAAATAAATCAAACAGCTCATTTTTTTAAAGAACAAAAAAACCCAGACTCTTTACCAAAGACATATGAATGGCCAATAAGCACACGGAAAGATACTGATGGGAAAAACACACATTAAAATTTCGAGAGGACCTCCCTGTTGGCCTAGGGGTTAAGTCTCAGCGCTATCACTGCTGCGGCCCGAGCTCAATCCCCCGCCAGGGAGCTGACCCACAGGGCGCAACAGACCTCTCCTGTCTCGCCCGCTGCTCCCCTCAGCAGTGTGTTTCAGTCAGTCTGCCTGTTCTGCTCCCCACTGACTCTGGTGAACCCTCTCGCACACACACCCCGCCCCCATACCGCTGTCATACAACCCAGTTCTTAAATGCATAAATAAATCAACCTTTAAAAATTTAAATAAATGCCAATGAGTGATAGACCCAGTCACAGTCCATCACAAAGGGGGCTCTGCAGATGTGACTGAGTCAAGCGCCCAGAGATGGAGAGTCCACATTCTGGATAACCTGGCTGGGCCCACTGCAGTCACAGTCCTCACAACAGGAGAAGCGACGTGGGCTGTGGTGAGGGGCGCGGGACACTGAAGGGCGGTCAGCAAGCACCGCGGCTGCCTTTCCAGGCGGGAGGGCCACGAGCCAAAGACCGGGCTGGGAATGGACTCACGCCGGAGCACCCAGAAAAGACAGTTCTGCCAACACCGGGACCTGAGCCCTACCCGTCTTCTAATAGAGCTCTGCGATGAGAGATTTGTGGTGAAAGCCACCCAGTTTGTGGTCATTTGTCACAGCTGCTACATAAGCTGCTGCACGAAGCCAGTCTGGGTGAGCAAGTGGAGCCAAAAACTCCCAGTTGCTGACTGGAGGGGAAACGGCACCACCATCGGGAAGGCTGCGTGGCAGCTGTAAGAACACCAGGTGCCTATGCCATGACCCAGCAATGCCATCCCAGGGCACATGCCCGGGGCACAAAGATGACTATGCAGCAAGGTACTGCTGTGGCCTTATTGTAGAAACCCAAACTACAAACGACCTTGGCAGCCAAGGAGGTCGCCACACGAACCTCCCTTTAGCGAGGCCCTCCTGTGAGAGCAGCTGGCTCTTTGGGGCCCGCAGCAGCAGGGCTGAGCCCAGGCTCTCTGGCCCAGTCTGGCCACCTCTGCCCAAAGGGGCCGGCCCACTCTCCCTGCGAGCTCTGACATCATCCGAGGCACCTGGAGTCACGACTCCTTCCCGCCCTCTCCGTTCTGGGAGGCCACACCTGCTTCGCCATCTGAAGACATTGCTGCCCACCTCACTTCTCCCCTTTATTCCATTCTGTCTTAGCATCTAACAAAACCCCAAATGGGCATCAACGGGGGAATGGATACTGTGCTATAACCCTAAAATGGAATACTACTGAGCAGTCAAAATTAACAAACTTGGGCATCCCTGGTGGGAGTCTCAGCCTAGGAAGCCATCAGCAGCCACTGCACCTCGACTTTGATCCCCGGCCAGGGAGCTTCCCACAGGGCGCGGCAGACCTCTCCTGACTCCCCGCTGCTCCCCACTCTGTCTCTGGTGAGTCCTCTTACCCCAGCCTACACCCCAGCTCTTGCATGCATAAATAAATCTTAAAAAAACAAAGTAATAAAATTATCTGTAACGGATGAGTCTCAAAAACATGATGAGTAAGCAGGACACAAAGGTCCAAACCCCAGGAGAGCCTATTTATGTGACATCGTGAAGCAAACGAAGCTCATCTGTCATGGTGCAAAAGTCTGAACAGTGGCTGCCTCTGCGGGACGGCGGATGCGACCGGAAAGCAGCCAGAGGGGACTTCCCCAAGAGACCGAGTCGCTCGGCAGCGTCACCAAGAACGCGGCGGCGCAGGTTCTCAGACCCATCCGACGCCCCAGCCCCGCACAGGGCCTGTGCGTCTGCAAGGGGCCAGCATGCCTCAGTCAGGTTAATGTGGGCATGGCGATAGGGCATAGAGGCACAAACTTCCGGACAGCGGGGTTACCGCTCACCCCGGGACGGCCGAGTGTGTGAAAACCGCGAGCGTCGCCCACACATGTTCTCATCACTAGGAAGAAAAATCCTGTAACTCTGAGGTGGTGGACAAGCTTATGGCGGTGAGCGCTTTGCAATCTAAATACAAAGTCATTGTTGCAGACCTGAAATTAATGTTGTGTGTCAATTGTGCGTCAATAAAAACGAACTCAGTTTTTTGTAAGGCGAACTACACACACAAGTCTGTAGAAAAGTTACCACCTTCCTCTTCACCCCCCTTTCCCTGCCCCACTTTTCCCCCTTCTCGTGGCGCCTCTGGGCCAACGGGCCAGCCTGCTAGTAGGAGTCTCGCTCGAGGCCTCGCGCCTGCTCCTACTAGGACAGCACCAGCGTCTGGCGTCCTGCCACGCTCCGTCCACCACTCCTCAGAGCCGCGCCACCCTGGAGGGCGGGCGTCCGCCTTCCCTTGAGAAGCAAGCCATGGGAACGCGCCTCCCTCAGAGCCAGCACGAAAGAGCAGAGCTGCCCAAAACAACCTCTGGGCACTGAACCCCATTTAGCTGGCTACACATGCACTTAGCCCCTGGGGAGCGGGCGAGCAGAGCACGTGCAGCTGCCGGGAGGACCGTAACTTGCACCGCTGGCGCATGGAGAGGGCTCTGGGGGGAGGGGCGGCGAGCCAAGCGTGCAGGGGAGACTTCCTGGAAGAAGGGGTGCCCAAGCTGAGTCTTGCAGGACTCAAAAGTCCTGAAGGACTTACACCAGGGTGCGACTCGGCCCGCCCGCTGGGCAGGAGCCCGCCGGCACCGCCGCCCTAGCCCGACTCACCCAAGTAGAAGCGCAGGAAGGGTGACGGCGTCATGTTCCTGAACATGGCGATCTGCACCCAGGGGTTTCTGTACTGGATCTGCGGTATGTTGAAAAACACAAATTTCCTGCAAAGGGGAAGAAATGAAACCCCTAAGAATGTTTAACCTAAAATTTTTGCATCTGTGCACTTTCCCAGGGAGAAAGGCCAGAACTTTCATCAGACTCTCCAAAGACCCTGCCTCCCCAAGAAGACTCCCTCTCAGGACTGTGTGAGGGGTTTTCTGAGCGAAAGGCGTCAGGACTCCCGCTCCGCCGTCCCAGAGAAAAGGCGTCCACAGCCGCCTCGCACTGCACCTAAAACCCGCCACCGCGGGGCCAGTGCAGAGGGGGAAGCAGGGAGTGGCCCGGGTGTGTGGGGGGCCACAGCGGGCAGCACGCAGGCGCACAGCGATTTCAAACACACCTGGGGACACTATTACCACGCGGGAGTCGGGAGACCTTTGACCTCAGGTGTGAAACACAGACAAATATAAGTTACATCAAAACCTTTGCGTGGCAAAATTTACCAACGACAAAATCAACATTTGTCAAAGCAAAGAAAGTGTTTGCAAAACATACGAACAGCAGGCTAAGTCCCGGGTAGCGAGCTCTCCACAAAGTAAGATTTCAACCCCATGACAAAGGCGACGGCCATGAGCAGCGTCCGTCTCGCGACACGTGAAAAGCGCCATCTCCTCAAAGGGGGCTACAGTAGGATTCTTTCTCAACGCTTACATACCGAAAGATCCCCAGTGAGACAAGGGAGGAAACTCGACCTAAGGAGGTGATGGGATGAGAACGTTCCTCTTGGGGGCTGGTTAGTTTGGAACTAGCCAAAATTTTAAAAGCACAGCTCAGTTTCGACTCCGCGTTTAGCTGAGTGCAGACCGGTGTGCCCGCTGCAGCAGCAGCATCTGCTACGGCCAACAGGAGACACGAACGCCCCTCGGCAGGGGCTGATGAAACCACCACGCGCTGCTCGTGCCCGGCCCCTCCCCACCTGCCTCTCATCTCCACCCAGACCGCCTCCCCTAAGAGGGCTACAAACTGGCTTCCTTGCCCTCTGGCTTCCGTTGGATTGGGGGGTGCTGGCGAAAGGCTAGGCGGGGGCAGTGTCAAAGCATCACCCCCAGCCCTGCAGGCTCGTTCAGGCAGCCCTCTCAGCTCCAGGCTGCCCTCACTTCTGCCAGCCGAGACCTGCGGTCTCGCCAGTGCTGTGCTCCTTGCCCTCACCTTTGTAAACAGGCCCTTCCTTAAAGACTCCTCAAATGATCCTAATTAAAGGCTCTCTGCTTCCTGCTGCCAACGCCAGAAGACAGAAAGGTGCAGGGGGTGCAATAGGACAGGGGCGCAGTTGCTGGCTTCACCGCTTCCCGCCCTGTGCCTCCCTGGTTATGCCAAGATGCCAGCCACGGTCTGGTCCAGCCTGGAGCTTGTAATCTACCTTCAAGAAGATAAAATTGTTTGAATCAACCGAAAGCAGAGTTGTGTGACCATTAGTTGGGGAAGGCTTTCATAACTGGGGCAGGACTGCAACTGAAAAAGGACAAAAGCGATGACACTTATGACCTCCAGGGAAAACAGTTTTGAAAAATCAAAAAAGAAGAACCACAATACTCTGTCTGGCTCCTCTGTGTGCCGTTTACAAAGTCATTAACTTCAGCAATGAATACTGTTCGCTCCAAAATACCGAAATGAATTTTGGAAGGTGCGTGTTTGTGGAGTGGCAAATGGTGGTAAAAAGAGCTAAATCCTCATCTTCCCAAGTCAAAAACTAAACAGCTCTCCAAGCCTGGTACGAGAGAAAACTGTAACGAAACGGTCAGAGCTGCGGCGGCTGGGAGCGGTGGCGCACACGGGGCGACAGGCGCAGAGTTTCCGGGGCTCCCGCTGTTCTGCGCCATCCCCGCCCCGCAGCAGGGCACCCAGCTCCACAAGACCAGGACGCACCCCACAAGGATTTCCCACACCTAAAACTACAACGAAGCCCAATGGGGGGTTTAAACAGGTCCTTTGAAACACGGGAGTTAAGGGAACCTCCAGCTGCCGCGAGGCCCTGCCCCTGGCCAGGCGCTTTATGGGCGGCCCCTCCACAGCCCAGGCTGGGCCCCATTTGCCCAGAAGGCACTAAAGGCTGCGGCAGACCAGTGTAGGGCTGGCAGAGCTATTCTCACTGACCGCTGGGCTCCTGCCCCAATTACGAGATTACATAAAAATCCAGATTCCTGGCTTCTTGAAAATGAGCAATTGTCTCTGGCGGCCACATGGCCCAGCTGCAGTGGAGCAGAGCCCAGTCCCGAGCCAGGGCACAGCCGCCGGTCCGCGCGGCCTTCCAGCCTCCGCCCTCCTCTCCAGGCTAACCTGCCTGGCCTTCGCCCTGAGACCCCTGGTGTGGCTGGATGCCCAGGGGTTATGAGCTGGGTGCCACTCACCCCTAAGACCAAGCCTCCCAGGAAGCCCTCGCCCTAGCCGATCCGCCCCAGGCGGGCCATATTCTTGGGCTCACTCCGGGGCGCAAACGGCTAGGAAGCTCTCAGCCTGCGAGCGGAAGCGCGCAAGCAAAAGGTCTGACCTGAACCTGAGGCAACAGCTGTGCTCTGGGCCGACCCCGGATTAAGTGTAAATGTCCCGAGTGCCTGCTGGGCCCTGGGCTGTGGGGCTGGACCAGGATGAGACAGGGACAGCAGCTCCCTGCGGAGGGAGGTCCCCGAGGTCTGCTGGGGACTGCCTGGGGATGCCCCGCGCTGGGGCCACACAGCTGGCACAATCAGGGTAATTACAACGTGAGGAATCTGCAAGAGGGGGCACCCTCAGCCACCCCTCACCAGCTACCCTGCCCCCCAACCCCAGGCCCGTGTCCTTAACCGCTCGGTGCATTTCCTCGGGCGCTGACTGGGGTAACACTGGCGTTCCTGTGAAGGTCAGAAGAGGTCAAGCCCGAGAAGCGTTCGGAGCCGCGCCAGACAGATAAGGGCTCCATAGACCCAGCGCAGCTGCTCGCTCACCGCGCGTCCAGATCGGCCCGGGAAGGCGAAGGCGTGTCGGCCCCGTCGGGGTGGCTGGGGAGCGCCCGCCCAGAGCCAGCAGGTGGGAGAGCGGGGACCCGGGGCTCGCCCTGGGCTTGGCCCATGCAGACTGGCGCCGCCGGGCAGCGGGTGAGGCGGCTGCGAAACGCCGGGGGGAGGTGCTCCCCGCCCCACCTCGGTCTCAGCCACGCGCCTTCCCGCTGCGGAGACGGAGCCAGCGGCACCAGGCTCGGCGCCCCAGGACTAAGTGGGCGCCGCGCAGCCGCCGCTGTCCAGGCTCCCAGTCGCCTCCAGAGACGAAGCTACGGCGCGGGGGCCTCGCGGGGCTCGGACTGACCTGGCGCCCTCGCCCAGCGCCCCGCGCGTGTTGTAGTTCACCGTCATGACCTTCACCGACTCCTTGAACACCACGTCGCCCTGGGTCAGGTACCGCAGGGTGCGGCGGATCGGGAAGCGGCCCTTCATGCGCATGGCGGCGGCGGGCTCCCGCGCGGGCAGCGCCGAGGGGTCCCGGGAGCGCAGAAGCGCCGCCTCTGCCGACCGCGCGCCGCTCGTCCTCGGCGCAGGTGCCACTTCCCGCGCAGACTCGCAGCAGACGCCTCCCGGCGAGCAGCGCGCGCCGCGGAGCAGCCTGGGTCTTGTAGTTCGCCCTGCGCTGGAAGCGGAGCGGCCAGCAGGAACGGCGAGGCTGTCGAACACTGTCTTCTGGCGAAGTTTGTTTCACGCTCTGCAATTAGTCTTCCTCCCCACGAAGGAAATATATATATATATTTGCAAACATACAGAAAGCTGATGGTTACACAATAAACACCCAAAACTCCACCTTGAGTCAACAATTCAAGCCCCATTTGAAACCTGGGACCCTCTTTCTAAATATCTTCCTAGAGTTAAGTGCATACAAATACGTGTATGTAAGAATATACTGTTCTGCAACTTTCCCCCACACGCAAATATTCTCCCATTCCCCTGCCATCCCTTCAGTCCCTTCACCCTTTCTCCCTCCCCCTCTGAACCTCAGAAACCTCACTTGTCTTTTTAATGTCCACTAATTTTAATTTCACCTTTTTAAATAGCTGGCGAACATTGATTTTTAAAAATGATTTGCAAGAAGGAAAAAAGTTTGGGATCTATTCCTTCCTAGTTCAGCCACTTAGCAACTGTGACCCGCCACTTTTTCATGAGTGAAACATGGATAAGGTGCATTTTTGAAATCTTCACTCACCTGAGAAAGTGTTTTTCTCCCTCCCTTTTAAAGGCTGATTTTGCCAGGTGTAGAATTTTAGGTTGCTGGGGCCTTTCTTTCAACACTTTAAATTTCTTCTATTATCCTCTTAAATGGTAGCTAAGGACCTGCAATTCTTTATTTCTCTATAGGTAACATGTTTTTTCTTATTCTGGCTTATTTTAAGAGTTTCTCTTTGACTTTGCTTTTCACAATATGAGTAAGATATACCTGGGTAGTTTTTTCCCCCATATTTATCCTGCTTAGTATTCTCTGAGCTTCCTAGATCCATGGCTTGGTGACTGCCATTAATTTTGGAAAGTCCTTGCCATTATTACTTCGAGTATTTCTTCTTGAGTCTTAATTTTTCACCCTTTTGGTATTCTAATTACAAATGTTTCATCTTTTGATAACATGCACATTTGTCCCTTAATTCCATTTTCTATTCTGCTCTTTTCATTATTTCTTCCCTTTACATTTCAGTAGGGAAGTTTCTATTACTTCATCTCCAAGCGTGTTGATTGTCTCAGCTGTGTCAGCTCAGGCGAAGCCCATCATTAGCATGGGCTTTATTGCATGTCCTTCGTGTTTTCCATTCTAGCATTTCCTTTTGCGTAAGCCCAAATGGTCTTCACATGGCCTATCAACATGTGAAGAACATCATCTCTTCAAAGTGAGCTAGAGTAGGATTCTTTTTCACCTCTTATATGCCGAAAGATTTTAAGTTAGGTAAGTGAGGAAACACGACCTAAGGAGGTGATGGTATGAACTGTTCAAGATCTTTTGGGGGTTGATCAGTTTGGAACTAGCCAAATTTTTTAAAGCACAGCTCAGTTTCGACTCTGCTTTGAGCTGAGTGCAGACAGGTGAATCCACTGCAGCATCATCTGTTACAGTAAGAGAAACGTGAATGCCCCTCAGCAGAGGCTAATGGAGTCAAGCACTGCCCATGCCTGGCCCCTCCCCACCTGCTGCTCAACTCCACCCGGACCGCCTCCCCTAAGAGGGCTACAAACTGGCTTCCTTGCCCTCTGGCTTCCGTTGGATTTGGCCAACGGGGGCACTGGCGAAAGACTAGGGGTGTGCAGTGTCAGGGCAAAAACTAGGCAGGTGCGGGTGGTGGGGTTGCTCAGGGAAAGAGGTGGAAAGATGGCAGATGTGGTCATTGACAGACAAGTGCAGGGAGCAGCGCTCCTGTCCCCACCCTGTCCCTGTCCCGCCTATGCCATCACGAACAGCTCCAGGCTGTCAGCACCAACCAGGAGATGCTGGTGCTCCTAGCCAAAGCCATGGAATTCTGTTCAGTATCTAGCCACCTATTCTTCCAGACAGGGCATAAAGGAAGTACTCACAGCAGCTTATCAGGTACTATAGGGAGTGGGAAACTTTTCTGTTTCTTGTAGCTGGCATATTACCTAGAAGATTTGAACCACTAAATACCTGAAAATGGTTCAAGAGGGGAGATGAGGAAGAGAACAATGATGGGAGTGATGGGGACGCAGAACCCAAAGCCAAAACAGAAGTGCTGAAAAATGAGGGAAGCACATTTTGACTTCACTGGTTTCAAGACTTTTGCATCCTTCCCTGAGAGGTACTGAGCCTCTCGTGCAACTACACCAGCAGCCAAAGGGAGAACAGCCGGGTTGCGGCCCATTGCAGCCTCTCTGGCAGGTCCTCGCTGCAGCTGGAGACTGTAGAGGCAAAGCTAGTTTGGTTCTTTTTCATACAGATTCTGAAGAGATTCTAATTATCAGTCATAAATGTTCATGTGTGTGTTTTTTGAAGTTCTTGTGAACAATTTGGTCAAGTTTTAACAAAATTTGGAGCTTATTGGTAGCATGTTACATTTGAATTTTTGTATATTAGGAAAATTTATTTTGACTATTTGTCCGAACGTTTTTTAACTAAAATTTCCTTTTTTATTATTCACATATTTTCATAGTAAAATGATTTGTGGAACTAGTCTTGAAACACTATTTTTCTAACGCCTTACTACTTGAGATTTGTGAAATTTAAAAATAAGCATTTCTAACACTTTCATTCCCAGAGAAATATTCCAGGCTAAATTATTAGATACAAAAAAAGAAATATTTTCTTTAAAACATTTGGTATAGTGAAGATAGCTCACATGTTTCTGCACATCACAGGGATTTTTACTGTCTACAAGAAAACCATAAGCCCTTAATTTTTTTTACATGGAGTAAATTTTAGGTTCATTTTTAAAAGAACAGGCTTTGCGGGCCTCCCTGGTGGCACAGCGGTTAGGCGCTGCGCTGTGGAACTGTCCACAGTGGCGACGCCAGTTCAACACCCAGCTGGGGAGCTTCCCACATGGCACAGCAGACCTTTTCTGTCTCCCCGCTGCTCCCCTCAGCAGTGTATTTCCGTCGATCTGCCTGTTCTGCTCCCCACTTTGCCTCTGGTGATCCCTCTTGCCACCCCACGCCTCTGGCCTGTACCCCAGCTTGTATACACGATCTTAAAAAAAGACTTTGCATCCAGTGAAATCCTTCAGTGCCCAAGCTGTCGGTTCTGTAACCAACAGTTCCACCTTCCCTCGCCTGTATCTGCCCTTGGAGTTGGGCCCTTTCCCTCTTCCTAGGTAGCCTCTGATGCTCTCTGTCCCTCATGTTTTCTAAGTTTATTTTAAAATAAGGTATTTTTTTAAAGAAGAGAGACGTTACTGGTGATTCTTTGTAACACGCACGCATATATAGATACACGCACACACACCCCCAACCACTACAGCTGTCATTTTATTTTTTTAAAAAGGTTCCAATACAAGATCCCAAAGTAGTGCATGCAAATCAACGACCCGCACACTCGCTGACGACCAGCCCAACCTGCTCCCCAGGCCGGAGCTGGCAGAGACCAGCTTCTCACTGAGTTCTGGCACCTAGCCACACATGCCCACCTCGCCCGTGCTCACGGTGAGGTTAGCACATCGGTACGTTAGCACATCTACACAGCGAAGACACGCTGAGCGTCCTTAGTGTATTAGAGGGAAAGACACAAACGAGGCATAAAAGGAAAACGCCACCTTCGCAGGATGCCCGAGTCCCCAGTCTCTTCCGCCTGTTGGCGACGTCCAAGGGGCCCACAGACGCGCTCACCTCCTGCTGGGGTGGAGCCGTGCAGGGGTGCACTAGCCACGAGACTAGAGCCTGAAGCATGTCGCGATCCACTAGGCAACTTTTCCCTGATGTTAACCCGACTTGGGGCCTCTGGGCAATGTGGGAAGCGGCACAGACAGGGGTAGCGGACTCTGACTCCGTGACAGCTGTGGTTATCGGAGGCTGGAGCCATGAAAGAATTAAATGGAAGAATCCAATCACATCAGAAAGTTTTAGTTTGATTTAGTATATTCAGTGATTTTTCTAATAATTAAAAAATGTTTATGCGTGTGGCCCTTGGTGCTCTGCGTTACTCACAAATTGCTACCTGGGGTTGATTTCAAGGAGAGGGTCTGTTTAGCTCCCTGGTCTTAACTGAAATCACCAGCTGACTGAGAGGGCTACTCCCGTAAGAGAAGTGATTCTGATGGGAGGCAGCATTTACCTTCCGGAACTGCCCGCTTTTCTGTGCAAAGAGCTTTCTCCTCTTCTGTCAGAGAAGAGGCAGACCAAGCAGGAAGGAGTGAGCAGACATCCGTGAGACCCTCCAGAATAAAGCACCAAGGACGTGGGGCTCAAGGAGGAAAAGTGGCCTGGACCAGGCAACATTTTAGATGCCCAGCAGCCAACTCCCCCGCCCCCGTGTCGGACACCCGCTGTAACCCACGCATGAGCCTTGTGAGGGAGCCAGGGTAGAGGCCCGGCTGCGGCCTGCACAGGCTTCTCCATTCAGCCCAAGGCCCCCGCACGTGCTAAGGAAATGTGAATAGCGTGGCCACAAGCACAGATTATTTTTACACCACAAGGCTTTTTAGACGTTCCCAAGATCAACAGGTGTCTTCCCAAAGTGTAACAAGATGCGTCTCGGCTCCCACACCAGGAAGAGTGTGACTCAGTCAGGGATATAAAGTGACCAGTGATCAGTTATTGTTCAACGACCAAGCTCAACCGCAGTGACTCTCCCCTGGGCTGAGCACGTGTTGAGAATCCTTGCTGAGGACTACTTTTAGGGGCGAGGGTTCTATTCCTCTAAACCAAGCACCAGAGTTCAATGAACAATTTCCCTTTTGCCCTTAATTAGTGAAGAAGAGTTCAAGTACTACGGCGCTACCAGAACAATCCTGCATTGCGCCCCTTCAAACATCCGTTTCTTAATATGAAATACTGTTAAGGAAAAAAATCTCACCTGTGTCCCAGGTCAGGACAGGAGGAGCCAAAAAGGAAGAAGGCTAATCAACTAACCTTGGAAATTAGTCTATCTTCTGACTCAGGGAAGCTTGCACTCTTCTGACAAAGTTCCAGAGAAGCTTCCCAATCACTAATCCCTAAGTTATAGACTGGTCCCTTTGAAAAAGCCCAGGGGACAGTAATTTTGCCAGAGTTCTGGAGGGAGGTTTCTGCGTGGAAGGACAGCTGTTCCATCAGTCATTCAGTTCCACCAAAGCAACATTTGGGCTGGGACTCTCCTCCCAAATACTACTACCTCCATCAAATAAAACTCCATCCATCCCTGTTTGCTGAAAGGCGCATGAGCTGAATCACTGCGATGCCCCTGCACTGGGAGATTAATTCCTTGAAGGAGACAAAGAATCCAAACCGAGAAGGAAACAGGCCTTGGTGAAGCATCACTCCCATCACCAGCTCTTAAAGAGGCCCTGAGCTCTCCGCTATTGCCTCCATAGCAAACAAGCGCCCACCCCGACTTCCAGAGGAGGCCCACGGTGAAGGACCCAGTGAAACGAGGGCAGGCTCTGCCAGAGCAGAGTAAGGTTTGAAGGACCCCATCTTGTCCGTTCAGGCTGAAGAAAGGGCTGCCCCATGGAAGGCTGCCCTAGAATACTACATAACGGCCTGCGGCCAGACAAACGAACCCATCAGGAGCACAACCGCCATTGCTCCTGGGCCCGACACAACTGTATTTAGTTACACCTCAGTAGTTAAAATGTGAAGTCCCTTCTAAGGTTGAAACCCAACTTAAAAACAGAACAGGAAAAACAGCAAGTGACTGCTGATCCTCCCTGCTCTAGTTCCCGTTTTATTTCTCAGCTATAGTGGGAATAGCTTCCCGTGCGCGGTAAGGAACAGCAGGCGCTCTCCCTTAACCGGCATGCATCTTACTTCTCTCCCTTCCTCCTGCTCCATCAATCCCACCAGCCCTCTCTCCTGCTCCACTGGGTCCTGCCCACCCACCGGTCAGTCAGTGCCTCCCTTTTGTTTGGCCAGGGTGCGCTTCAGCTCCCTCAGATTCTCCGTCAGCACATCTACCTCATCCAGGCGGCCACACTGCTTGGCGTCAAAGATGTAGGCCTTGATGTTGTCGATCTGCTGGAGCAGCAGCTCTTCCTCGATGGGCTCCTCCCCCTCCGGCCCGCTGTCACTGTCCATCTCGAAGGGGTTGGTACAGGCGGCTTCCTCGAAGGGGTTGCCAGGAACAGGAGGGCTCGCGGGCCTCTGAGGAGGCTGCTCTTCCTCCTCATCGAAGGGGTTGGGCGCTGGGCTGTCTGGGCTAATGAAGGGATTCCCCGCCACTGCCTCCTCCTCCTCTTCCGCAAAGGGATTGTACTCCTTCAGGATGGGGGCTGAAGGGCCAGAAGGAAGGTCTGCGGCAGGAGGGCTGGTTGTACCCTCTGCTGTGGGGCTGGACAGGTCTTCCTCATCAAAGGGATTCAGGGAGGACACCTCATTTTGCTGTGACACGGTGTCCTGGGGGAGGAATTCCTGGCCAAGGGCCGGCAGCCCAGACCATACTCTGATGGGCTCTTGAGCTGAGCTGGGTGAAGGGGTCTTGGAAGCGGCGCGGCCCTGAACCGGGGAAGAGTCTAGATCCAGAGCATAAGCAAGGTGGGTGCGAGGCTCCCTACCAGGCTCCAGCTGAAAAGGCCTGACTTCCCGGAAGTCCAGGGACCGAGTCCGCGCGTGCGCGGAGGCCGTCTGGACCCGCTCCCGCTCGCGCTCGCGCTCGCGCAGCACCTGCAGCTGCTCCCGCTGCAGCCCCTCCTGCTCGGCCAGCCTCCGGGACAGCTCGATGGCCTTCTCGGTCTGCTGCTGGTCATACTCGTCCTGCAGCTGCCGCAGGTTCTCCTGCAGGGTGTGTACCTCGTCGGCCCTGCCTGCGGCCTTGGCCTGGCTGATGAACGAGGTGATGTTGTGGATCTGCTGGAGCAGGGGGTCCGAGTCTTCGCTCCGGCCCCGACCGCCCGCGAGCGGGAGCCAGCCCTCGGCCTTCCGCAAAGGAGCATGGCCTCCACGACGGGACGACGCCGCCCCGCTGGCTGCGCGCGAGGCCGAGTCACCCCGCCTCTCCTCGAGTCTTCGCTGGGATTCTAAGGCAGCCTGGGGAAAGCCCAAATCAGAGAGAAGAAGCGCGGTCACCGTGTCGTCGGCAGCCACGCCACCAGCCCCGCCGCAGCCCTGCTATCACTGAGCGAGTAGATTCCAGCTGCCGGCCTGGGACAAAGACACCCAGCTGCTAAAATCAAGTCATGCTTTTCTTCCAGAGGGACAAACACATTTTTAAAAATAAGGAATGACAGGAATTTAGGGGGTAAGGTTTTCTCCAGCTCAGTTCGCAGGCCAGCCACTCTCGCAGAGCCCTGAGGTCCAGCACCACTCACGGACGCAGGAGCTCGGGGCTCACTTTTGCCTGACAGTGCATATCCCAGAGCCCTGTGAAAACGCCCTGGTGTCTGAGTTATCTGCAACCTTTACCAGAGGGAGAACAGCCCATCTCCTTGGCATTCTGGATAGGAGAAAATGTGCAGAACTGCTGGGGAAAAAAATAAGGACATGGGGGAAAAAACAGTAATTCTCGTGTTTACTGGGGGGGGGTAGGGCCCAACAGAAGAAAAATGTAAACTTGAGTGAGCTAGAGGTTCTGATTCACTACAGCCTCAAAGGCCCTCTGGGGAGCCTGCCGCGCTGAGAGCTGAAGGGGCCGCGGACCCAGCAGCAGCCTCCACTCACCTGTCTCTCCAGGATCCTCTTCTGCTCCATTTCCTGCTGTCTTTTCTTTTTCAGTTCCTCAAACTGTTCTTTGGTTGGTAGTGACATCAAACCAAGCAACTTCTCCTGTAGGGAATCACAATTTTACACTTACACTCTAGCTGAGGTTTACTTTCACCGAGAAGAGTTCGGGGTAGATCTGGAAGCGTCCATCAGAACCCCCACCGCCTCTCCCCTGCTTTGCCCTTCTCCACAGCACTTGGCACCATCTCAGAAGCTGTATCTTTTAGTTATTTCTGATCTACCCCCTCTCTAGAATATAAGCTTCTATAAGGACAGGAATGCTTGTCTTTTTGCCCACAGCAGGATGCCCAGCACCTAAAACACTGCCTGGCACATAGCTGGCACTCACCAAATGACTGATGGTCGTCATAATCAAGAGGAGAAAGGCCTACCTCTCTGCAACGAGGTGCTGGGGAAAACCTGACAGACTCCCACGAGATCTGCCAAGGAGCCTGAAGGCAGTTAACTGTGGCCCGCTGAGAAGAGGCTTTCTAAGGGAGAAACAGCTCAGATCTAACCACTGAGGTTTATTCTATCCTTGAATTAGCTCTTTCCCCCCATCCAATGGTCCAAGAAGAGTCCCTTAGGAGCCTATCCCAAGGAAGAAACGCTATGTATAAGTGCACAAGTGTGTCTGTGAGGCAATATTCATAACAGCAAAAAATGGGCCTCTATTAAATGTCCCACAAAAGGGGATGGCCAAATAAAGCATGGTATAGACAGCCAGAGCAGTATACTGTAGCCATTCAAAGTATTGACAGCTATGTAAAAAAGTGCTTGTGATATAAAATTCAGTGATAAAAAGATATAAACTTGCAAATATATCCTAATTATAATGACTTATATAACAAACACAAATGGGAAAAAGGAAGAAAATATACCAGAATGATGAGTGACTATACTGGGGCATAGTATTAAAAGTAGCTTTTACTTTTGTTGGAAATCCAGACTTTTCTCTAAATGTGGTATAATGCATTTATAATCTTAAAAAAATACCATGTATGTATTTCTATACAAAGAGAAAATAAGCAAACCGCTGGCACGGTCTGCCCTCTGAGAGGCAGAAGAGCAGGGAAGAAGAGTGTGACGGGCCTGCCCTGGTTTACCTGCACGAAAAGCGTAGCCGAGTATCTGATCATCCTCTGCAGCCGCAAGGTGTTTGGATGTGGCGGAGGGTCCTGGTTCAAGCCTAAGGTTAAGATCTTCTTACTGGATTGGAACAAACACATCAGTACAATGGGTGCTGCTGGCCTCGGAAACAAGACGAAAAGTCTCCAAGTTGCCAGGGAAGATTTGCGGAGGAGAAGAGTTAGCTCCACGGGAGTGTCCTTGAAGATGGAGCTGGGTTTGAGCCTTTGGCTGCACCCGAGGCCTCTAACAGAGCACGGGTGCGTGACACACCCGCAGTCATGGAGAGAACGAGCACAGCGAGGGGCCTGTGCTTGGTTTCCTATTCTGCTGTCGCTGCCTTAAATTTCCTGATGAGTCTTCATCATTTTGGACAAAGATTCCTCATTTCAGTTCTTCCCGAGTAACTGAACTTCCTACACCTTAGGGCTGATGTGGCCCAGCGGCCAGCACAGGGCAGGGGGCACTGTCCTCTTGTCAGTGGGCGCGGACGTTCCAGCCTGGCGCACCACTTGCTAACTGTGGTCTATCTTCTCACTTACAAAATGGAGATATTAATCCTTGTACCACAGGGGAACTTTGGTAGAATAAATGAGCTACTCTACATGGAGACACCCAGTGAGTGGCATGTAGCTGGTGTCAACTGCTAGCTCCCAGTCTTCACCAATAATGCACATTAAAAATCCTGAGCCAAGTGTCACTGAGATGCAGAGCCAGGGACGGCACCCCTCAGCCTCCAACTGTCACCAGGGCGTGGGGCGAGTGCAGGTCGGCCACCCGCCACCTCAGCAAAGCAGCACCTGCTCCACCCAGGGCAGCAGACAGACAGCACCTGACAGGCCTTACCTTAGAGCATCTATCAGCTCATACACTTTCTGCACTTCCACTCGAAGGTCATTGGCATGTTCCAGACTGTAGGCTGTCTCTCCAGCACTGAGGAGAAATCACAGAGATGCTTGATCTAAGTTTTGTCACACTGACTAGAAAGGGTAGTGTCAAAAGACTCTAAAGCTTGAGGCCTCACAAGGGAGACACAGTTAATTCTCTGTAGGTGGCATTTCAGACTTATATGTAATGCAGTGTTCATTCCTTTTCAAAATACGCTAGCAGCTGGGAGCCACGCGTGGGGACAGTCTTGTACTCAGCCTCCGAGGACTAGCTGTTACTTACGCTCATCATCAAAATACACGTGACGCAATCTACTGCCTTGCTTTCCCCAATTTCACTGTTATCTACTAAGACATAATAACTGATTTACTGAATGAGTTGGTTCCACTATACCAGAACAGAAAGCACATGACTTTTCTCACTCAAAGACTATCTAGGGAGAAAAAGAATAACTGGAAAGCTACCAAAGAACCCCAAGGCAAGGCAACACCCCAGAAAGCAGCATGTCAACTGCCCCCCTCCTGAGCCACATGAACAACAGCTCCCTCTGTGCGAGCAGCTGTGTGAGAAAAGCACACTGCTCCCAAGTTAAAAATGGAGGGAAGGAGTAACTCTGCCAGGGTGGAGGAGGTGGCCTCAGGGAAGGCCAGAGCTGGCTAAACTCTAGTCTCCAAGGAGGAGCGCAGTGCCCTGTGATCTCAGCACTGCTCATTTACAAGTCCATTACCCCCATCGGACTGCTGAATTCCAGTGTATGTGAATCTGTAGCCTTAGTAATGCACACTTGGGCCACGCTTAGCCAATGTTTCTGAGGAGAGAACATTTCATCTCTGCTATTCATCCCATCTCAGCACTGATCGGCTCAGTAACCTTACTGAGACAGCAATAATTTAAGCTTATTTCACTATTTTACCTTCTATAAAACAATCCTAGCTGGAAAAATATTGGTATGCGCTATAATCTGAGGATTCAATTAAGTTGTTTCATCATCTCTTGCTGCAGAGTCTGCCAGAAGAACACCGGGCCAGTGTTAAGACGACTTGTGGTTTATCTTGCGGTCCCCTCCGCATGTGCAAAGTGTCAGGTCAGCCAAATCTGTTCGATTTGCAAATGCGACCGCCTGCCCTGTTCTCAATCATGTCAGATAGTTCTAGTCCCCGCGGGCAGTGACCAGTGCACTCTGTTTGCTTGGTACGGCCTGTGCCCCACAACAACACAGCTCCCTGTGTGGGGCACTGTCTCTGTCAGCCTGGGCACCCAGAGCGGAGCTTGGTGCGAACCGAGTGCTCAATGACCATCTGTCAAATGCACAGACAAGGGAGTGAAAGGATCGGATGCTGGGTGCTAATAGCACCTCAAATTCTAGCTCACATATCTCTAATCTATAGAAGATGCAGTATCCTTAAAAAAGGTTAGCAATTATTTTCCATAAAGGACCGGATAATAAATATTTTCAGCTTTGCAAGCCAGACAGTCTCTGTTGTAACCATTCAACTCTGCTGCTACCGAGTAAACGCAGCTACTGACAGGCATCACACGAACAGGCGAGGCCGTGCTCCAGCAGCACTTAGTTATAAGAACAAGGAGGGATAGCAAGTGCTGGCAAGGGGGTGCAAACTGAAACACTGCTCTACTGCTGGAGGAACACAAAGGGGGCAGTCATTTTGGAAAACAGGCAGGCAGTTCCCCAAAGGGCAAATGCAGAGTTACCAGTGGCCCCAGCAACTCCACTCCTGGGTATACACCCAAGAGAAGTACATGTCCACACGTGCACAAACAACTGTGCATGACTACTCAGAAGCTGTATTCATAACAGCCACAGTGGAACCAAGCCAAATGTTCAGGAAAGGGCTAACGGGTGCATGAGGCGTGGCCTGTGCACATGAGGTTTCACACAAGAGGGCACGGACAAGAGTGACCCCCTGGGTGAACCTTCAAAACGTTATACCACGCGAAAGAAGTCAGATGCAGGTCACACCTGTGATTTTGCTCGTGTGGGATGTACAAAATACACAAATCCAGAAAGTAACTGGTGGATTCAGGGCGAGCGGGGTAAGCAGTGACTGCTGAAGGGCGTGGGGTTGTTTTACTGTTTCTTGTTTTAGAGTTAGGATAGTAGTGATGGGTGAGCAACTTTGTGAATATACTAAAACCACTGAACTGTACATCTAAAAGGGTGAATTTCACAAGCGTATGAATTATATCTTAAATTAAAAAAAAAGAAAGAAAAGAAATAGGGAACAGACTAGATTTGGACTGTGAGTCAAAGGTTACCAAGCCGTGGCCTAAAGGAGATGCCTGCTCTGCGCCCTAACACCTCTGCGTCACCTGAAGCGGCACCTGCGTGGTGTGAGCACGAAGCCCACGGCCTCTGCTTGCCCCAGGCTCCGCATGCCGCCCTCCCACCCTTCCCAAACGTGCGGAAGCGGAATGGCTGGGCCACCTGAGCAGGCAACACAGGACTCTAATGGGTGAGTGCGGGACAGAGACGTGACGAAGATTCTCTTTAGTCAGTCACAGAAGAAAAGCAGAGTTAAGATTTTCATTTTCAATGACTGAAGAATCGCCCTAAAATGCAAGAAAACAGTCACCACTGAACTGAAGAAAAGAAGGCGCTTACTTGAGTGATGCCGCCATCCTGACGTATTCAGGAGCTTTTTGGTCAACTTTCTCCATGCAAAGTCGTAATTTCTAAGAACAAAGAAGAGGTGAGTAGTCTCTTAAGGTACAGAAAAGCCCACCCAGGAGCCAATCAACAGAGGCTCTTCTCTAAACAGCTTCTCAAATGGAAAAATGTCCAGAGTGTTTTTGTTTCACTTCATTTTGTTTCGAGGGTTGTCACTTCCCTGCTTTACACGTCCACTTTACAAGCAAAAATCCTGCAGGAAGGGAAGTGAGAGTGGTACTTTGGCCTGGATGTTTCTGAGAGGCGCTAAGGCCCTCCAGGAGTATACCAAGACAGAGGAAAAGAACCAGTTGGCGCACTCTGTATCCACTGGGGGTGCAGGACCCCACACAAGGGGTGTCCAGGCTCATTTCAATAAAGAAGGAAGCGCAGTTCTTGTCTCTAGATTGCCGGCCTGGGTCTACACAGTCACCTTCTTCTCCTTTTTTCCCCAATAAATCTGCCCTTCTGAATGGAAAAAAAAGGAAGCAAAAAGCATGTGGCTATTTATAAAAATGAGTTTTCAGGGCCTGAACGCCACACGAGATGAACACCGGCTACACTGCAGCGCAGCACACTGTTTCCAGGGACCTTCATGGAGAGTCCAGAAGCGGCCTGTGGCCCTTGGGACTGCCGACGGCGACCACTCAGCGGTCCCCAGACAAATGCACGTTCTCGCCCTGCCCAGAGCGCAGCCTGTTTCCGCTGTCGGAGGAATGCCCCAGCTCCGAGCGGCCCTGCCAGCCCACCTGCTCACCATCCCCACCTGCAGGTCTCAGGTGGCCACCCGGGCTCTCTGGCCTGCAGCCTGACCCTGCCCCCCACGCGCCTGCGCCACGCTACGTCCTCTGCACATGCGCACCTGCCGAAAGTGTTCTCGGGTGGCCAGCAGGGGTGAGCCGAGGCCTTCAGGGGCTCAAAGGGGAAAACTAAGCTTATGGGCAGCTTCTCAAGCTGGAAAGCCTGAAGCTTCCCGGGGAGTTTCCCAGGACTCCTCTGGCCCACTGTTCACCCCAGACCCCAGAACCTATCCCCTTATTCCGGGACCACCGGAGCCTCTGACTTTCCAATGTCCCAGCAGGCAGGGAGAGCACGGGAACGAGTTTGTCGCCGCGACACACCCAGGATGACTCCGTGACTCACCCCGGGCCCGAGCTAGGAAGCCATCCTGCTGTCCTTTAGAGAAACTAAAAATGACTCAGAGGAACAATTCCGAAAACCCCTGAGTCTGCAGGCTTGCGCAGAGTGAACAGCTGACTCTGCCCCTCGCATCAGACCCCGACGGCGCTCGAGTCACCTCGTAGAGCTTCGCGATGTCGGGGGTGTGCTCCTTCTCGTCTATCTGCTGCTCCCGCTTGAGCAGCGTGTCCTTGCAGTGCATGCAGCAGCGGATCCGGTCGTCGTCCTTCTCGTCCAGGACGGAGCTCACGCTGCTCACGCTGCTGATGCTGCCCCGGCGGGAGCCATGGACACTGCTGGGGGACTGACTGGGGCTGGTGTGGGTACTCAGGGAGTCCTTGCTGGCACTGGTGAGCTTGTCTGGAAAGCACAACACAGGGTGGGCAGCAGTGAGCTGGTGCCTCCAGCCACCCACCGCCACGACAGCAGGGAGCCCACAGGGGCTGGGGGGGGCAAGAACCACTCACGACTCTGCTTGGTGGAGTCGGGTTCTACAGTGAGATGGATTCACACTGCCAGCCAGAAAGTTCGACATGCTAAATGGTCTGTCTCTGAGGCTGAGGTCCATCTAGCCTGGCCTTCCTGCTACTACCCTCTCCGCGTGCCCTGTGTCTCAGCACAGCCCGTGTTCTCCCGCGCAGTCCCCCACTCCTGCCAAAGCACGTCCTCCAGGAAGCCCCCCTAATTCCTTGGCAAAGACCCTACATGCCATTCCTATCAGCTCCCACACATGGCCCCTCTTGGAGCATTTCCACCGTTCTCCCTGTGTGACCACTCTATGTACCCCAGAGCTGCTCAGGAATCGCGGACTCTTTAAGGACAGAAACTGTATCCTTGTATCCTTGTATGCCCAACAGGCCCCTCACTGCAGCTGCCCCGTAAATACTGGTTAATTAGCCCAACATAAGAAAGGTGAAGAGTGTCCCACAAATGTAACTCAGACGGTCTCAGGTGAGACAGGGGTTCAGTCTCACAGTAAAAAGGAATATATCAAGGCAATGTGTGTGTGGCCCAGAGATGCCACAGCCAAACTGAGGAAGCATCTGTCCAGACACCCTGCTGCCAACAGCACGTGCACAGTCAGCGGAACTCTCCAGAGCTGTACCACCACCCAAAAGTGCAAGAACTGGCTAAAAGCCCACGAGACCATCTTTAGCAACTTTTACCAGTTGAGATTAACAGCTGCGGACCACCTGGTTCCCCTGAACCTTTGTAGCTTCACTCCCACAGTTCTCAAACAGGCCTTCCGCACTCCCACAGCTACTCCATGCGCTCGTCCACTCACCCTCCCTGCGTCTTTCCACACCCCACGCCTTTGCTCTCGCTCGTCACTACCCAGGGCGTCCTCATCTTCCAAGGCAACAGCTCTTCCTGAACAATACCTCGCAGCCCTGAGCATCCAGAGTCTCGCTCTGCTCGGCCTCTTCCGCACTCAGTGGCGCTCACATGATGACGCCACGGTCTGGTCCATGACAGTGAGCTCAAAGGACAAGGAAGTGCCCTAAGGAAAGCGCTAGCCCACGCGCACTTAAAAGCCCTCTCCCCCAGGCTCCTCTCAAAGCCTTACCTGCCACTGTCAAACAGCTGACAAAGATTTGATCAACCTGCCTTGGTGCCTCATGTAACTTCCCTCGTTGTACTTGTGTCTTTATAGGGCAACTATTTGTAGTCCCTGGTAGATGCCAGGCTCCTCAGGGGAAAGGACGATGCCTTATAGGACCAGAGATGGGCAAACAGCGACTCCTTGCCCTCCATGACCCCCCTCGACATTGACACTGGTCACTACCAGCCTGGTTTTGTGTGGCTCTTGGAATAAGTACAATTTTTACATTTGTAAAAGGCTGTTTTACAAAAGAAGAAACATGACAGAGACCATTCGGGGCTCACAAAGTTGAATATATTTACCATCTGATCTTTTACAGAAAAAGTCTGTCAACCCCGTTACAGACCTGCACATCCCTTGCCCCCAGCCCAGGGCAAGCCTGCAGTGGGCTTCAGGAAATCACACAGTGGGTGAATGACGATCTCACAGGCTACTGACTTAAACAAAAAGGTCCCCAGAGTTGCCCAGCAAACAATCTCGTCTCGGGAGATGAGGCCTCTGAGGTCACCTACTTGCTAAGGGAAGGCTGATGAGCTCCATACACTTCTTGCACATAATAGACCCACAGAGGCGGCAGTGGTGGCGGCGGTTGCGGATGCTGAACTTATTCCCGCAGTCTGGACAGAAAGGGACGTCCTGGTCATTGACCCAAGGCACCACAGACTTTTCTATCGCTTCAGGAAGAACAAAAACAAAAACCAAATAAGCAAAAAAGCAAGTCATTTATAGAGAGTTGGTCAGAAAGACAAATTGAGTGAATGTGAGTGGAGAATTACCTCGGATCTTAGCAGACTCAGTATTTGTTCTGTCAAATGCAGTGAGCTGTCAAGGAGAAAGGAGCACCAAACGGAATTAATCAGGGCATGCACACGCTCTCCGCGGGCAGGAGGCAGCAAGCAGGAATGAGCACATCTGCACTGCACTGTCCTCCCTCACCCCGCAAAGTCACAAAGCAACGTCACATGCAACAGAGTATTAGAACTGCTGCTAGAAGGCACCCCCATATTCTCAAGTCCCACTTGTAATCTCTTAACTGTCAGTGTCACCCCACCGAAGCAATAACCAGGGCTAGGCAAGGCTGCATGGGGATGGCACTGAAAGCAGGAGGGAGCTCGCTGTTCTCCACAGCCCTGCTGGACAGTGACACTGGCCCCGTGTTTCTGAGCCAGTACACCGAACATACCTGTGGTTGCTTTTACACAACAAGCATTTCTAGGGTCAAAGCGAAACAGAGCAAAAGCGGGGCTGAAGACACACTCTCACGGCACCGGAGAGGGTCCAGGTGTTCCCAGTGAGTCGGCTGAGCGTTCCCCATGGGCTGTCACCAGGTTCTCTGTTTGCCATCAAATGAGATCACACACTACGCCCCACTGCCTGACTGTGCCTAGGCCACCCACGAGGAAAGGGTCTGCAAGCAGAAAGGTTCCAGCTGCCGAGAAAGCTTCAGCGGGAGGAAGAGGGCAGCCGGTCATGTGACAGGTCTGTTAACAGGGGGACTCCCGCCATGTCCTCTAGGCTTCTCTGCCAGCATCAGATACACAGGACATTTATAACACGCTACAGAAATGTAATCCCCCCTGGGAAATTTTTATGCAGAAAAAATGTGTTTTAACACAGGAAAATTTACCTTCTCTAACCTGATTATTAATTTATTGACTTCAACAACATAGTGGTCAATTCTGGCAGCTCGGTGTTTTTTGAAGTCTGAAAGATGGCTTCTCACAGCACCTAGAAAGAGGGGACATGGGCGCTAAGTGACTTGTCATTTCACTGAGGGAGCAATCTACCGTGCTGCTATCCTCAGTGAATTTCAAAAGCAAGTAAAAATTCTGGGATTTTAGAGTGTTGGTAAAAAATGTTTAAATGAGGAAAGCAAATGGAAGGAAATTTGCTAAAATGGTAACTATGGTTACCTTGGAGGCAGCAAAACATAATATAAGAGATCTCAGAGTCCAGTGGATAAAAGTTTGGAACATGGAGCAAACCTGTGTTCAAGTTTGAATTCTGCCACACACTGTATGACCTCAGACCAGTTACTTAACCTCTCTGTAACTTGTAATATCACCTATAAAATAGAGAATAGTATCTACTTTAGAGGGTTGTTTTGAGGATAAATAAAATTTTGTATAAAGCCACTGCCTAGCATGTGAATTCTGTTAAATAAAAAGGCAATAACATTATCAGTGATTTTAAAAAAATCTCCCGTATTTTTCTGGACTTCCAAAGCTGGCGTTTTTTTCATAAAAATAAAAACAGTTCTTCTCAAAACAACCCCAAAATGTAAATACCAATAGACGCTATTGGGGGAACTAGTTCCTTAGTCCAGCAGTCAAGACCTGAGACAAACCTCCCCAACCTAAACGGAGCCAGGCAGCCCGTGCAGGTGCACCTGCGGCACGGCCCGCTGAGCTGCGCCTCCTCCAAAATAGCAGCTCTGCCCTGGGCCCTCAGCACTCAATTCACCCCCCCACCCCCAACTACAGCCTACACATTTATATACTCTACCACCCAAAGTGTCTCACATGCTGCACACTTAACCAGCCACATGTTTCTCCTTCCGCAACTATATTCAAATTAAATTTTCATTTAGAACTCTAAGAGGCGACCAAAATATTAACATCTAAAATGTGCCATTCACCTGAGCTTCTGTAACCTGCGACATCCTTCAGTTATTGAAATAAGCACGTCAATCAGAAAAATCACCCTGATAATTTAACAATGGCAATCATGAAATAAGCTATCAAAAGCTAGTAAGAATTAACATGCCTGAAAGTCCTCCTTTGTTTCTAATTGACTTTTTTTTTTTAAAGATTTATTTTTTATTTATACATACAAGTTGGGGTACAGGCCAGAGGCGTGGGGCGGCAAGAGGGTCCACCAGAGACAGAGCAGGGAGCAGAACAGGCAGATCAGAAATACACTGCTGAGGGGAGCAGCGGGCAAGGCAGGAGAGGTCTGCCGCACCATGTGGGATTCTCCCCGGCCGGGCGTCGAACTCGAGTCACTGCTGCCAACAGCTCCACAGTGCAGCGCTTAACCGCTGCGCCACCGGGGAGGCCCTGTTTCTAATTGACTTTCATTAAGTAATTTATAATTACATAATGTGTAGAGTTATTTTTAAAGCCATGATGAAAACTTTCCTCTCTGCATTAGAGCCATTAGCCACACGTAGAAACTAAACAACTTGAAATGTGGCTAGTGAAGGCTGAGGAACTAACTTTTAATTTTACTTAATTTAAATTTAAATAGCCAAATATAATTAGTGATTATCATTATGGGCAATGCAGTTCTAGGATTTTTCTCATCCAAAAACCACCTCCTGTAGTGGCTCTCTAAGAACACGGTGGAGGGCTCTGGGTAATGTCACCGTCCTCTTAGCGCCTGTTTTCTCCTCTGTAAGTGGGAATGAATATCACGCCCATCCTACCATGTTAGGCTTTTGTGAAAAGTGAAAATAATAATCACGAGACCATCACCACTTATCCATTTCATGGTCAGAAAACAACGTAGTAAGGATGTTTTCACTTAACAGGAAAGGGTCTGTAGGGTTAACTGGTTCAACTCTGTGGCATGATCTTTTTAGTGACAGCTACATTGAAATATTCATATATGGGGCCTCCTCGGTGGTGCAATGGGTTAAGTCTCAGCCTATGAAGCTATCCGCAGCCACTGCAGCATGAGTTTGATCCCCGGCCAGGGAGATTCCCACATGGCACAGCAAACCTCTCCTGCCTCGCCCGCTGCTCCCCTCAGCAGTGTACTTCGGTTGATCATCCTGTTCTGCTTCCTGTTCTGTCTCTGGTGAATCCTCTCACCACCCCACACCTCTGGCCTACACACCAGTTCTTGTATACATAAATTTTTTTTTAAAAAAAAATTCACATATGTACAATTTGCCATTTAAAGGATACAAAGTCAATGGTTTTCAGTATATTCATAGAGTTGTGCAATCATAACCAAAATAATTCTAGAATATTTTCAACACTGCAAAAAGATTATCTTGAAAAGTAGATACCATAGTTACAGGATTCTGAAAAGCAAGTTGAACAAAACCACTGGAGTTTGTGCCTGAGCTGAAGTTAGAGACATGGACCCATCCGCCAGTTTTGCAGTTTCCAGCTAACCCTGGACGGGTCCCTTTGAGGGTTCAGTGAGTCTTAAATGAGAGCACACATGTAAAGCAGTTAATGCAGCAGCTAAAACAAATGGATGTTCTGCTCACTCCTGTCTGCTCTGGACCCAGCTAGCAGGTAAGGTGTGCAAGAAACTTAGACCATTCTGGTTTACTGATGCCTCCTCAGCCAGCTCTTAAAACATTACCTAGAACATACAGATGATCGAGCAAAAGAGCTAAATGAATGAACAGATTTGCTTACCAAGCTCCTGGGGTTCCCACATGTAAGGATCAACCCCTCCATAGCTGAAAGATTCATATCCGTGGGTCCCCGATTCTGCTCGGTCATCTCCTTCTCGTTTCAATAATCTGTTCTTTGCTTTCTTTGCTTTCTGGACAAGACCTTGAAAAATGGAACACTACCTATGAATCCATGAAGAACCCAGGAAAGAGTCAAAGAAAATCTCAAAAAAAACCCCAAGTTGATGAAATAATTATGCTTTGCTTAAAAATGAAGAAATTTTTGTATCCCAAATAAAATGCATACATGCACTGTACTACAACCGCCACAGACCACAACTCTAGCTGGTTGGTATGAGCAGTAACAGGCTTACGACGCCAACAGGTAGCTACTAAATGACTGATCACTGTCAACTCTGAGAGCCCAATTAATTAGATGCATTAAAACTAAATCCAAACTGGGGACCAGGTTGACAGAAGTGGTTTTTTTTTTTTCCACTATCGTATAGAGAATTGGGTACATAGATAGATGCATTTTCCAAAACTTACTGAACTGTGCACTTGAAAACTTACATATAAACTGTACCTCGTTCAAAAATTTTTTTTTTTAAATCAAATGCTCTAGTACACTAACATACTTACCTTAGGGGACACAAGTAAACACTTCCTGTTTCCCTTCAGGATGGGCTTCAGCCAAACCAGCATCCCTGGACCAGTGTTCCCAAAATGCTTACGGGCAGATAGTGGTCTCCTTCCCACTACTGAGCGCATATGTGAGAATACTGACAAGAAGCTTCAAGCCACAGACAGAACACAGACAACCCAACACAAAAGAAAAGTGACTTGGGAAGAAGAGAACGTGAAAGTGTCCAGAATTAAAAGTGCTTTCAGATACACTGAGCCTGTTCACGCTTACACCACCACGAAGAGGGGCTACCCCTACTTACAAATGAGGATGTGACATCAAAGAGGAGGAACTTGCTTCACCAAGACCACAGAGCTTACAGGCAGCAGGGCTGGAAATAGAACCCTCATCTGCCTGAGCCCCAGCTTTCCCCAGTCAGCACTGACTGGGGGGGGGGGGGGCGGGAATTCTTAGTTCTATGTAAGTTGTTCTCATTAATGTTCTTAAATTTCAGGTGACCGTCATCCCTTTCTGTCACAGAATCTAGTAGAAAATATGATTTAAAACAAAATAATGTAATTTCTTTTACATTTAATAGAGCAATACTTCATGGAGACTCCATGATTCTGAAGTACCCTGACACTGAACAGGAAAAATACTCCTATCAGTTTTCAAATATCTAGGTAAATGCAGGTATGGGGGACTAGCAGGCAAGGTGTGAAGCTGACAAGATTAGCGATAAGCAAATTCCTGATTATCAGTCGCTCTGGGATGGTGTCCTCCAACAGGAAAAACAACAGGACAGAACTTAAAGGATACTCTCTAAAATGCCTCAAGTAGTCTTTTTTCACAACAGGGAAGAGGAAACTGCCTGGTGTAAACAAAGAGTCTAGCAGATAGGAAACTGGAGTTAGCAAACACCAATGCATTTTTGCAAGCAAGACTAAACTGTGTCAGTCTATGCCATTTAGTAGGCAAAGGAAAACTGCTTGGCAACCTTCCCGGAGTGGGTGTAGCCCTTAGAGAGGGGGCCAATTAAGAACAATTCCAGATGATCTTAAAAATCACAAAGCAGAAGCCACAGTTAGTTTTCAAAAAAAAAAAAATCACAAAGCAGAAGCCACAGTTAGTTTTCAACCATTTTTTTCTGTAGTTACTACATTTGCTAAACTAAAGCTGAAACAGGACTGGGGACCCAACACACTGGCCACTTTTTAGCAACCTCGAGTTTCTGTTTTCTTCTCTAAACTCCCTCCAAAATCTCTTTGTCGTAGTACTTCACTTGCCTAAAACTAGCATTGTCTTAGAATTTCTCAGAATCAAAAGACCCAATGGAGAGGTGATCTGCTTTTTAAAGGATTTTCCAAAACTCTTTGATACCAACCTTTAAAACTTCACTTTCCTGAACTGAAACTCGGCGACCTAGCAAGAATTCCTTCCCAATGAAGTAAGTGATGGTTAGTGGTACTGAAGGAATGTTTAACTCAATCGCTTCATTCTTCTGAGATATGGATGGAGAAAAAAAAAAAAAACCCACAAGAAAAAGCCTTTCAAGCTTCTTTTAAAAGGAACAAAATTTCCACACTAGTATTTTAAAAATAGATTTCTGTATCTAATATAATCTTTAACATTTTTCCCCTAATAGTCAGGTCATCACAGAATCTGAGGACATTCTCTAAAACGCCTCAACCTCTCCGGCACCTAAGTCCTAGAGACGGCACAGTCCATGGCTCAGCTCAGCTGACACCGGACTGGAGGCGCGCTGACATCATGGGGGCCCTCCAGACGTCCGCGGACGCTTAGCAGCTTGTTGTCCAGCTGCAGCACACGCTGAGACAGGAAGAGGGCCTCATCTCACCAGCGATGCCACGTGGAAAGAGCAGCACTAGGCTTACAGGTTTTCACCTGGGTTCAAGGCCCACCTCTGCCAATTTCCATGTGACCTTGGAATCAACATTTCTGAGCCTCACCTTTTCTCCGTAAAATGGGACCAACTACCTTCCTGCAGGGTTACTAGGAGAGTCAAATGAAATAAAAATGTGTGTGAGAGAATTTCTGAAAGCTGTAAAGTGCAGAACTGTGGGCGAGGGAGCGAGAGCCCTCTAACAGTAGCTCTGCTCCAACCTCTATAGTCAGAAAGCACCTTGTCCATCGCAGGACTCAAGATTTTTTAAATGTTTGATTTAAACATTTTTGGACAGATGTTACAAATGCTAATGCCTCAACAACTCTTTTTCTGCACTGGAAAGCGAGACACAGAGCAGGGCTACTTTATTAAAGGGTGCATGTGACTTTCTTGCATATACGGAGGCCAAAGTCCACTCAGGAATACATGACCATTCCGTTTTCTCGCACCCAACAAAGAATTGTGAATACAGCTTCCAGACCTTTTAAATCTTGTGTTCAGAAATGCTGCCAGCTGTGAGAAGCAGGGTAGCTGAATCACTAGGAAGTATTTAGGGATTAGAATTTAGGGGTTTGAATCTGTAGTCCAAGAAATAAACAGTATAGTCAAATTACTTTGAATTATTATTTCTACAACCCTAGGACCTAGGCTTTGAGAAGCTCAAAAGCCAAATTTTAATTGTTTCTTGTTTTTCAACTATAGCCTTACTTTTCCTGGGTTGCAGAGAATAAGATCCAGCTGAGGAAGGAAGGATGGCAGGGAGGCTGGAATCTGTGACAAGGAGATGAGCATACAACGTGTCTCCACTTTCAGAGCAAAGGGAAGGCTTTCCACTCCCACGCTCTCTCACTGGCAGTGCGGGAGCTCATCATGAGGAGACAGCAGAGCAGAGAGATGCCCCTTACTGGGTTCGACGCCAGGCCCTGCTCGTCGTGTGATTTTAGCCGGGCTATTTAATCTCTCAGTGCCTTGCATGAGGGCTCACAGTCACACAGTGATTATGAGAAATAAGGAAAGATGATGCTATATGATGAGATTCTGACCAATGGCTGGCACACTGTAAGGATTAGCTATGTCTGCTATTATCAATTTACTATTGTTATCATGTTCCAGTGGCTATATGGAAACCGATGGAGACCAGCACTCCTACTGACAGAATGAAACACACAAACCCTTGCCTCTTACTTTTAATTTGCCCTTTGACGTCACGGTCATCCCCTGAGTGTTCGTCCTCATAATGTGACTGAAGCTGATAGAAAGACTGCAGGTCCTTCAGGCACAAAGGGCAGAGAAAGCCCTCCCTCACGTCCCCTGGGTCATCCAGAGAAGCCATGGCTGTGTCCTTCTCAACCCCCACTAGGCAGGGGCCTCATGCCAAGAGTCAGCAGGATTATTCTGGGGTTCCAGAGGCATTAGCCTAACCGAGCAGCCCATGGATAATGAGGATGCGGCATCATGGCCTGGCTGTTTCCTCCCTGGAGCAGGAGAAACCCTGAGAAAGGAGATAAGAGGAAAAAAGTCAATTCAGGAAAATCAGCAGCAATAGAATTTTCTTCATTCTTTTCACAATATCAACAAGGGTACTTAATATCTGCTGTGTGCAAGGTTGAGAAAACAAACCACAAAAAATTTGGTGCTTAAACAATTCATAGCTTAATAAGTTACATTTTCTGTTTTACTGGGCCATGGCAATGTCTTACTGGCCAATGGCACTTCAGAAAGACTTCTAGCCTTAGGGAAGGCCCCGACAAAACTTTCCACAAAAGCTGAGAAATTTCTCCCCAAGAACCTGAAGCTGAAAACCACAGTATAGAATGAGATGCAAACCTTTAAAATGTGAGAGCATCATAGACAATGGTGACGCAGTCAAGTAGGAAGCATAGATTGCTGAAGGGAGGAAAATTCTATGTCAACAGTAACACAATACCAGGCAATTCTCTAACACTCATTCCAAATGTTCCAGCTTCATAATCTATATGCCACTTTAGCTACTGGGGAAATATCTGAAGTACTCATCCAGAACCAGAAGTGTTATTTGATTCTCTTTACCTTGATCATTTATTCAGCCACGTACATTGAGTTCCTGCACCTATGTCGGAAATGCAAAGAGGTCTGAGAGACTGATCCCTAAATCTGTCAGTGCAAAAGAAATTAAGGACGAGGTAGTCAATTGGCATAACTTAATCCTAAAGTGGGAAGCCCTCAGAGATGCAGGTTTGGCTACTGCAAATAATAATAAATGATAATATCTGCCCTATTAAAGAAAATCCCAACCTCAGTCTAAAGGAGTGTATTAGAAATCTAGTGGTCAAAAAGAAATCTATTTTGTATCTTATATTTATATAATATTTTCCAATCAGTTAACTAGATTTCATAAGTAACAGCTAAACAACAAGATTAATGTTCTGACTACTACAAAAATCAAAGGATTTGGAACTCAAAACAAGTCAGGGTTTAATAAGTTACATTAGACCTTGTCAAAGTCACTTCCAATGTCACCTTAGAAAGACTACCAGCGATACGGGGACTCTGGACAAAAAATATTGCACAAAAGCAAAGAATCTTTTTTTCCTACAAGCCACAGTAGAGACCCTTAGCTTTGGAAAGACTTACATAGAGGCACTTGAGGGACTTGAGGAACTTCTTGGTCCTCAAAGCCGAAGGGTGGTAGTGACCCAGAAATAAATAAAAGAAACACCAGGTCTCTGTTTTCTCCTCTAGCTAAGAAACCCAATGACTGCGTACATGCAGATCTTGGCACCTTTGCCAGAGTGTCAGTGAAACAGCAACTCCAGGTCTGACATGTTCCCTTCCCAGAGGGTGGTTCAGCTGATCCAGGGACTGGCCTTCCCCTTCCTTCTGGTGCACCCAAATCTAACAGCTATGAATCAAACATAAACGCACCCCTCACATCTCAACCCAATGTCATTTCAAAGAAATGCTTCTTCCTTGAGACACTATCCAATGGGACAGCCCCTGCACTTTCTTTCATAGCACTTATCTCAATGTATAACCGCAAGGACATAAGTGAAATGACTGAACACCTAAGATCATAAACTCTGTGAGGGCAGAGATATGTCTGTTTTCCCCAACACCTATCCCCAGAGTCTGGGACAAAGCACCAAGCAGCACAGCAAAGCTCCATGAATGAATGAAACAACAAATTCTAAAATCATGTCACCAAACCTACACCACAAACCAAAGAAACCTACCACAAACCACCAAGGCGGCCCCTACAATCAGAACTGCAAGCCTCTCACATCCTACACTACGTAAAAATTAAGAGAAAACCTACATATCCTGCAACTAAACATCCAACAGGAATGCTACCCCGCACAAACGCTGCTACACATCCAGCAGCCCGGCGGCCGCACGCAACCACACGCCACACCACGCGACTGTGCGCTCGCCGCATAACCACACACAACATGAAAGCCCCAACATGCAGACATGACAGCTTCACACGTCGCACAGACGCCGCCCCAAACAACACACGCTCAGACGCAAACGCCTCGACCTCACAGAACCAGAGAGCCCAGCACAACCCCTCCGGAGACACCCACCCGCCCACCACGCCTCAGCCGCAGAACCAAACAAACTGCACACGCCCCGCGTGACCACCCAGCCCAGCAGAGCCCAATCATCGCTGGCACACGCCCGCCCGCGGAACGCGCGGCCCGAAAGCCGCAGCTCCCACCTACACGTCACACCCACCGCCGCCGCTCAGCCCCCGCTCTCTCACAGCCCGCGCGTCCGTGCCCGAAGGGGAGCCGCCCCCCACTCCGGCCCTGCAGGCTCGGTCCAGCCTTCTGTACCCGAAGAGGCTCCCGCGGGCACGCACGGCTGGACCGTCCTCGGCCCGGGCTGTGGGCCTCCGAGGTCCCTCACACCGCCGCGACGGCCATCTTCATCGGCTACTCGGCGCTCGGCAGGCGCGCCTGAGGCGGCCCCGATACCGGAAGGCAGGCTGCCCGACACCCGTCGAACGCCGAGTCATCGAGGGCGCGGGGGCTGCGGTTTTTGCGCAGGCGCCGTAAGAACAGGCGGGCCTGGACTGGGTGCTTTTGCGATGTTTTCACGTCGCGTTGGTCCCAGCCCCTAGCTCTCGCCCAGTGGTACAGACAGGAAAGCGGAAGGCTGTCCTTCTTTAGTTCCAGGTGAACAATGAATGAGGCAGCCGCGGGATCTTTAAGGCCTCCGACCCCAGCCCCAACAGCAGTTGTGAAATTCAAGTCAATTCATTGGCATTAGAGAGAAAAGGAATATGCAGAAGACTTGAAGGCTGTAAAAAGATTCAGAATGGAAACACTTGAGAGTGGGGACTTAGAATGACAGGTTTATTTGGGTATACAGCATCGTCAAATCTGTGGCATTTTCAAAAGACAGGATGATCATCAGCACCGCTTGCCCTGTGCTGTGCCTGGCGCCACAGGGTACAGAGACACATCCTACTGCGGTCTTGGGCGGCGTTTGCTGTGTGGGTTGGCCTTTAGCTATGGCCTTGGCTCCGGACATCTGTCTGTGGGCAGATAAGTCTCAGAATGGGATATGCTTTCAGCCTGGACTACGTTTGGGGTTAAGCAATGAAACTTTTATTAAATAATCATGATTTTGCCTGTCAGTCTATCATTACAAAAGCCAGTGTCACATTCACCACTTCATTTACTCAAAAAAGCACTGGCACTTTGACCTGTGGCTTGTGAATTAACTCTGGAACCGACCATGGAATCAGCCACTGACATTCTATTGATAGTGATATGTTAAAGAATGATGGTGGCAAAGCGTTTTCGTTATTTAAAACCTATTTCCATTATTCAAGACTCTTACTGTTGTAACCACAACCCCTTCTTTGTGTAGCCTAAAATCTTTTAGCACAGAAAGGGTTAAGCTAAGCAGAGTCAAATACTGAACCAAACACTTATTTCCCTCTTCCCTTACTTCCCCCTCCTGTGTAATGTACTCCCTATTCCAAGCATTCCCTGGAACCTTGAGAACTGTGTTACTTCTCCAGCACAATTCTCTGTGCCCTTCAGAGATAACCAAAGGATCAAGGAGAGCCTCTGCCAGCCCTTAAGGGCTGTGAGCCCCAGAGAAACAGTCTTTCCTGGAAAAGATACACACGATCGCCTATGATGTCTGCCAGACACCTCCCCAGACTGGGAAATGTGAAGCCCCTCACTCGTTATGCCCTACATGGCACCACATTCCTTTCTTTTATATATAACACTAGTCAACAGTGAGATCATTACTGACTTTAAAAGGCCCTAATCTGTAGTATCTTGGTGTGCTGAACATGAATATAACCCTGAAAATTTTTATTAGCTCTCATTTTGAAGATATTTCATATAATTAATTTTATGTTTCACCATGTAAATTTATCCAGTAGGACTGCAACAACATCCTAAGTCAGCCTACAGTGATGTAATATTGCATCACATTGCATAATACCGTCATGCACACATCATCCCGAGTTGATTGCATCGTTTTCTGATGCAATGCAATACTACTGCCAGGCGGCTGCTGAAGTAAGCTGACCGTCAGCAGTACACTATATAAAGCCCTGTTGGAAAGGTTGAGCATTGAAAATATTTCAGACTTTGTGCGAGACAGTTTAAGCTACTGTTCCATAGAACTGATAATACTATTTTATCCATTTAGAATACAGAACAGTAATGCCTCAAAGTGCGTTAATAGCATGGACACTTTCTGTTCTATTTGTGGGGAAGTGTCATTTGCCAACCAGAAGAAAAGTGTCACTTCTCAAGTGAAGAAGGCTTATCATCTTTACTTCAGATGCAAGGATGGTGACCAAGACAAGCCTTGAGCCCTGCATCTATGCTGTGCTACATGTACAACACAGCTTTCACAGTGGTTAAATGGCAAAAGACCATCAATGCCGTTTGCAGTCCCCATGGTGTGGAGAGAGCCAAGCAACCACATAAAAGACTGTTACTTCTGCTTGGTTCCTCCTCTTTCTGGCGGAATAACAAAGCAAAAGAAATTGGGAATGGTCTACCCAAACATTCCATCTACATTGAGACCAGTTCCACATGGTGAGGGACTTCCTATTCCAGAACTTCCAGCAGAATATCCTCTTGATTCATCTGATGAAGACAAGGGTGAGCCGACCTGTTCTTCTGTTGTTCCATCAGCATGCAGTGATCCAGATTTTCACTGTGGTGCATCATCAACCCGACACAGACTAACACAGGAAGAACTAAATGACCTGGGTCGTGATTTGGACTTATCCAAGAACAAGGCAGAATTGCTAGGATCAAGACTCCAACAATAGAATCTTCTAGAAGAAGATGTCACAATTACTTTAGATCGAAAGCACCACCAGCAGTTGGAGCCTTTCTTCAGAAAGGAAAATACTCTGGTATTCTGTTCCGATATTGAGGGCCTCATGAATGCCTTAGAAATCACTCATGACTCGCAAGAATGGAGACTATTTCTAGACTCTTCAAAACTGAGTCTTGTAACTGTGCTTTTGCACAGTGGAAACCATCTCCCCTCTATTCTATTCCTGAACAGCTGTACAAGAGACAAGCGAAGAAATCTAAGAAGTAGTCTATGACTTGATTTTTTACAACCGTAGGCCTATTACTATTGGCATGCATTTCGTGATGTAAACATCTATTTATTGCATATTATAAAAAAAACTAGAGCCAAAATTAGAATTTGACTGTCATATTTGTGTTGAACACATACAAATCGATAGGAAATGACTAATTTTATTTCGGTAACATGACTTTTGTAAAAATTTGTTGACCAGTGTAATTAGAGCACCCCCACCACTGGGGGAGCTGGTTTCAAGAGTTTGATAACCCCAGTGCCAACTCCCTTAGCGGTCACCTCATATAATAAACTTTGTGCAAAGATATTTTTCATTTTTCAGAATCTGACTTGGCGTGAACAAAAGACCCGGTTTGGTCACTTAGGCTATTTCCATTTTAATAACAATACCTAAAATTTACTGAGTGATTCACATGTGCCAATCATTGTTCTACGTGCTTCCCACATCTTAACTCATTTAAGTTTTATGCAACCCCCCGTGGTACAAACTGATTCCCATTTTGTAAGTTTCTTTCGTAAAGTGGAATAAAAATAGCTGCTACCTTCTAAGTTGGAGGATTCAATAGGCTGCCATTTGGAAAGTGTGGAACACGGCCTGGCACAGAGGAAGGACTATGTAAATGTTTGTTAAATAAAGAAAACAGAAGGGCGGTGTCACCAGCAGCCTTGGCCACTGTGTCAAGCTGAGTCAGATGGGGTGCTGGGAGGTGCAGGGATCCCATCTGGTGTCAGGGCGACATCTTTGGGAATTATGGCCCTGCCAAGTGGGAAGTCAGAACGTGTTCCAAGAGCAAGTGCATTCTGTGTGTGTGTGTGTGTGTGTGTGTGTGTGTGTGTGTGTGCTTTGTGGGGGAAGTGACTGCCTCAACAAAACTGAAAACTAGAAAATACGGAATTGATTTAGGGGGATGTGAGTTGCAAGGCTACATAAGTTGTATTCTTTTGGGACACCTTTCACTCAAAAAACAGGACTACCAACTGTCCCCAGGGGCTTTTTGGTGAGTGGGAAAGAGGCACCTCCCCCTCAAGAGATGCAGTCCTGTGCTGTGTACCAGGACTCCAGGCCTGCACTTAGGGCTCTAACTGGACTTCTGCTCCTATTCACCCCTTGACCTAATCTGCACCGTGGTCCCGAGGGAAAAGTGAGAATAAAGGACTCAGCAAGGTCTGGGGTCACACTTGTCCTCTGCAGCTCCAGATCTCATTCCTCTGACCTAAAAATCTCCAGAGATACGTTGAGTCAGTTGAGAAGTTAATCCTAATTCCAACCCAGATTTGAAAAATGCATGTATATGTGGTATTCTTTTTTTTTAAGATTTGTTTATTTATGCAAACGAGCTGGGGTGTAGGCCAGAGGTATGGGGGTTGAGGGTGAGAGGATTCACCAGAGACAGAGTGGGGAGCAGCATAGGCGGATTGACTGAAATACACTGCTGAGGGGAGCAGTGGGTGAGACAGGAGAGGTCTGCTGTGCCATGTGGGAAGCAGCTTGGCCAGGATGGAACTCATGCTGCAGTGGCTGCCAATAGCTTGATAGTGCTGAGACTTTCCCCTTGCGCCACCAGGGAGGCCCTATATGCAATATTCTAAGTATATGAGGAATTTAACAGTTTGGCTTATGGAGCACCTAATGCATTAGACTTGTGACTTCAGGATTAGATGTAATTGGACAGTGACATGTGGGAACTGTTGCTGCATCTTTGGGGTCCAGCCTTTTTTGTGTCTGGGGATGAGAGGCTCTTGTAAGTCAGAAAACTCTAAACAAATCAAAGACTTTGGGAAGTGCAGTACCCAGAAAATCTGTCTTATCTGTGTTGGGGTGCCCCCTCCCCTCTGGGTTCTTCTGAGACTGGACAAATTCACAACAAACAGATTAGAAGGAGAAAAAGACCAAATATAATAACATACACATGGAAAAATTATATGGCTGTTAATTCTTAAGTGAATAAGACAACTGAGGGGTTATAACCCAGACTAAGAGGCCTGGGGGAACCAAGGAGAGAGGGGCCTCTCTTGAGGAGGAGGGGATGACTTCGTAAGTCAGAACCTTGCCTCTGGGCACTTGTCCTGCTTTAAGACAGGTTTCTTTGATAAAAAGGTTGTTTGTGCAGCAACCAGTAAATCCAGGTGATCTGCATTCTTTAATGATGACAGCTTCTCCTCAGGCTAAAAGAGCCTCCATTGACCTTAGTTCCACGTACCAAGTGACAGTGTTGGATAAGGCCTGCTCTACATCTTTGGGAAAAGTCCATCCAAACCTCTTTGAAGAGAAGGATCTTACATCTGTCAGTGCAAGAAAATTGAAGGACAATGCAGGCAATTGGCATAATTTAATCCTGAAATGGGGAACTCTCAGTGATGCAGATTTGGCTACGGCAAATAATATTGCCAACCTGAAAAATCAGCCTAGTCAATGCTAGATAGAACTAGAAAGCAAAAGCCCAGTTTCCATGAAAATGCAGAAAAGACACATTTTCAGGAACTCAGGTGCTGCGTGAGGAGCCGCAGGCCGCCTCAGATGGTGTGACTCTAACACAGATGAAAACAGAAAAGCCGCCATCACCTATCAAGAGAATTTGTGAGGTGGGAAATTACCTTCATGGGGAGGAGAGAACCCTCCCTTTCACAAGTGCCCCATAGCGCACGTCCCCTCAAGCTCCTGGCCATGCAGGGAAGGATCCCCTTCTGAAATGCGCTGGGGAGAGTGACACAGGCTGATTGGGGAAGCTGCTCAGAACAGGGCGCTGAGCCCCCAGACCCCCAAAGTGAACTCATGCGTGAGCCTGAGCCACAGGGCTCTGGGCCTCGCGCTTCACGTCCAGCAGGGGACACTCTTTTGTGTTGGACCCAGTGCCTAGTCCAGAGGATGGCCTGTGCCCAGGTGTGGCCACCAGCCTCCCGGGGCCTTTCTGCTGGATCATTCACCAGCCCCAGGGGGCCATCCACGTGTCACCCACACCTACTGCGAATCTCACCTAGGAGCGCTTCTGCGTGAAATAAGCAAGGTCCTCAGCAAGCAAAAAAAGCAATGTGTAAGTCAGCTATGGACTTAGCCTTGCAATTTTAAGTCCATTCAGCAAACTGTATGGAGTCTCTGCCTGAGATAAACCAGACAGCAGGTCTTGCCTCACGCAGCTGCCATTCTAGTGGGGAGCCAGATGTGCTAAACGATAAACACACTAAATAAGCACATTATGTTGTATGTTAGAAAGTCAGAACTTCTATAGAAAAAGAAAAAACAGCAAAGGAGATGAGGCGTGCCAGGGCGCAGTGCTTCGTAGGGTGGGCAGAGTAGACGCGAAGGTGGTGAGGAGTGAGTCATGTTGTTCTTGGGGGAGACCATTCCATGCAAAGGGAACAGCCCCTGCAAAGTCCCTCAGGTGGGGGTGTAACTGGCAGGTTGAATAAAAACAATGAGATCAAGACCCATGTTCATAGCAGGATGGTTCACAGTGGCCAAAGGTGGGACAACCCAGGTGTCCCTCATGGGATGAATGGACAACATGTGGTCCATCCATGCACTGGAATATTATTCAGTCATAAAAAGGAATGAAATTTTGACACAGGCTCAAACTTGGGTGGACATTTTCCATTATGCTTAATGGAATTAGCCAGACACAGAAGGGCAAATTCTCTATGATCCCATTTATATGAGGTTCCTAGAATAGGCAAGTTCATGGAGACAAAAAGTGGAATAGATAACACTATTCTGGGGGGGAGGAGTGAGTGTTTGTGGTTGAGGTGTTGACAAAGTGTTGAGTACAGATAATGGTGCTATGAATACATTTATTGCCACCAAATTGTGCACTTATGAATGGTTAAATTGATATTATGTGTATCTTACCAGAATTAAAAAAAAAAATGTGATGAAGCCAACGAGCGTGGAGCAGCAGGAGGGAGGGCGAGACTTATCGGGTCAGATAACTCAAGGGGAGAGGCCAGGTCACGGCTACCAGAGGGTGAGGGCCCGGACAGGGCTTAGGGTAGGGATGGAACAGGATCTGACCTCCGGCTTCTGTGTTGAGAGGATGCAGAGGGCAAAAGCATGGCACACAGTAGATCCCCAGTAAGTACAGTAGGAGGATGTGTATTGAGTCTCTGGAAGGAAAGGCAGACTCGCCTCTGAGGAGGCGCTGGCGGGAAGGGAGATGTCTTCTTCACAGGGTATGGTCTGTAGCCTGTGTAACAGAAGCAGCCACCAGAGGGCGCCATCTGGCCACAAAAGAACCACAGGCGATGGCCGAACCCAGGTTTCCAAAGCCCAAGTGGTTGTGCCTGCCCAAGCACCCCCTGCCGCAGAGCATGGAGTGCACCAGCAGCCTGGGTGGGAGAGCCAGTTTCCCTGCCACTGCTGAACTTGAACACCCTTCTCTCACAACTGGTGACAGTAAGGAGCTCAAATGACGTGACATTGAGTGGACAGTGGACATGGCCTGGCCTTGGACCTTTCCTCTAGAGGACCCCACTCCCAGACATGCTCTTTCCATGACCCTTCCAGCAGAGCAAAGGGCACCCCCATTCAGCATCCTGGAGTCGTCCTGACCTCTCTTTCCGACCCATCCCTTCTGATTTGCTCCCCTTTCTCTGTCTCTGTCTCCCCTTCTCTCTGAAGCTTATGAGCACGCAGCTTGCCCCCACCCAGTCCTGGAAGCCTGGCCCCGCCACATCTTCCCACCCAACAGATCCCACAATTCAGCATGGGCAAACACACAGACAGTGAGGAGCAGAAGACCCCAAAATTGATGAGCCAAACAGAGAAGCGTCCCCCATTATCTGAAAGTAGAGTGCCTCTATAAAACCTTGCATAAGCCAAACTGGCCTAAAGAAGGTACAATCACCATTAATTTATATGGTGAAAAATTTTGAGTGTTCCAAGACCCCCAAATAACTTACCAAATAACCCATAAATCCTCAAACAACACTACCATTCAGTAGTGGATGAGGGGGAATAAGGAAGCAGGAATGGGGTGATAAATACCCAGCCTGGATAAAGCTGTTCCTGGGGAAGAGGCTCTCCACTCTCATTGTCCGGCTGCTGCCGCTGCCTTGCTAAACACGCTGAACACTATTTCCACTTTTTGCCTTTGTTGGGTAAAGTGAAAATCCGCTTCGAATTTATTTTAGTTAGCAAAACCAGACACTAATGCAGGTCTTTTGGAAAAGCAAAGGGGACTTTGCTTTTAGAGTGAACTTTCAAAAAGCAGGGATCTCTATAGTGGCTTTCCCAGACTCTTATCAGACTTCCTTTGACTTACTGAAAAAGTTGTGGTGCCCCGCCCCCGACTTTTGAACCTGCCATTCCCTCTCCCTGCCCTTTTCCTTCTAAGCGTGGCTAACTCCTACTCAACCTTCAAAACCCACTTCAAGATCTGCCCTCCCTAAGCCCTCCCAAACAGGTGGTACTTCAGCCCGTGTGAGTCCCCCATTACACAGATGCATTTCTCATTTCCATCTCCCCACAAGACTGTGAGCCTCTCAAAGGAAGGAGCATGTCTCCTACCCGCAACATCCTAGCTGTAAAAACTCGAGCATGTGGGCCTCTCTGGTGGCACAAGGAATTAAGTCTCAGCCTATGAAGGTGTCCACAGCCACTGCAGCACGAGTTCAAACCTCAGCCAGGGAGCTTCCCACATGGCGCAGCAGACCTCTCTTGTCTCACTAGATGCTCCCCTCAGTGGTGTATTTCAGTAGAACCACCTGCTCTGCTCCCCATTCTGCCTCTAGTGAATCCCCTCACCCCCCAACACCTCTGGCCTGCACCCCAGCTCTTGTGTGCATAAATAAATAAATTTTTAAAAACTCAAGCACATGATTTAACCCCTTGTGGGTCAGTTTCCTCACCTGCAAAATGGAGGACCCTCCTCCAAGGATTGTGTGAGAGCAGATAAGCACATACATGCAGAGCACACAGAACAGTACCTGGCACAAAATCAGGGCTCAACGAATGTGAGCTCATACTCCGCTCCTCATTATGCCCCAGTGCACCGCCTGGGCCCGGGCCCAGCAATTATTTGCTGAATGAATGAATTGATGAATCAAGAATGACCTTCAACTGCATGACAGACCAGTGCACAGGGACCGGCGAGCCTTTAGCCGGAGAAAAAATAAGAAGTGCATTAAGCATTTTCATCGCAGCCCCCTCCACGCCCCCGTGCTGTCTGACGGCTGCCTTCGCGCCTATTTTTGTTCGCCTGGGTGGCCTTGGAGAAGCAGAATTTGGGGCATCATCTTCTGCCTGTCCTGTGCCCATGTGCCAGGCCGAGCAGCCTCCCACATGCCTCCCAGCCGCCAGCTCTAAATAACCTCTTCCTGCTAACAGTTAATGGGAAGCCTGGCGCAGGGCTTACGTAAACGAGCTTGCTCTCCCCCAGTTACTAAGCTGAGAGACAGTCCCCCAGCAAATCCCACCAGCGTGTGAACAGGCGGCTCCTCGCGCCAGCAGGGGGCGCGCGACGTTTGCTTGGCCCTGAGAGGGTCAGGGAGCTGGGGCTCACCCTCCCACCCCTGGTGGGACCCCAAAGGCTTCTGAAGCCCGTCCTGCCCCCTGCGATTGCTGGAACGCAGCCTGAACTTGAGGATTTTTTTAAAATTTTTTTTAAAGATTTATTTATTTATACATACAAGCTGGGGTACAAGCCAGAGTCACGGGGCGGCGAGAGGGTTCACCAGAGACCGAGCGGGGAGCAGAACAGGCAGATCAGAAACACACTGCTGAGGGGAGCAGCAGGCGAGGCAGGGGAGGTCTGCCGCACCACGTGGGGTTCTCCCCGGCCTGGGGTCGAACTCGCATCGCGCACAGCCCCACAGCGCAGCGCTTAACCGCTGCGCCACCAGGGAGGCCCAAAACTTGAGGATTTTTAAGGCTACCACTTAAACCGACTCTGACACGCAGCCAGGTTGGAGAATATAGCCACAGAGCCTCTGCCTTGTCCTACCAACCCCTGCGTGGGCCTTTTCTGGGCTCTACGCTCTCCTCTCCTCTTCTTTTTAAAAAAGATTTATTTATTTATGCATACAAAAGCCGGGGTGTAGGCCAGAGGCGTGGGAAGGGGTGAGAGGGTTTACCAGAGACAGAGTGGGAGCAGAACAGGCAGATGGACCGAAGTACACTGCTGAGGGGAGCAGCGGGCGAGGCAGGAGAGGTCTGCTGCACCATGTGGGAAGCTCCCTGGCCGGGGATCGAACCCACGCTGCAGTGTCTGCTGATAGATTCACAGTGCTTGCACCACCAGAGAGGCCCCCCCACGCCAACCTTGACCCACAGTGGCAGGAGCTTCCTTCACTCTTTTTGGCAGGAAGACTGTGAGGGGGGGGAGGAACGCCTCTGCCCCCAGACCAATCCCCTTGCTTCTCAAAGACCTGGCGGGTCGGGAGTACAGCTGAGGGATGACTGGGGAGGTCTTGAGGGTCATCGTGCATCAAAGGCCGGGGTCTGACATTGATGGAAGGACTCGCCTCGTGTAGATACCTTGAGGAGCCTCTGCCACTTGGAAGCAGAGCCCCTCCCCTCAGAGTGACGAAGGGCCTTGGCTGGCACAGTGGCCGCCTGCTCAGGCTCCCTGCACAGTTTGGTCTCCAAGATAAAAGAACAGCAGAGAATTTAGATCAAGTCAAAAAATGTTTTAAGGTTTTGTGTGTGTGTGTGTGTGTGTGTGTGTGTGTGTGTGTGCGCGCGCACGCACGTGCGCATATGCGTGTGTGTGTGTGTGTGTGTGTGTGCATGTGATAGGTGGTTACAGTCATATGGCACAAATTCAAAAGATAAGCAAAGTTTTAGTGAAAAGGACATCGCTAGTCCACACTTTTCTCTAGGGCGGCCACCATCGGGGTGTCCTCCCAAAAGCCACACTCCCTTCTGAAATGTGCGCCCAGGAACCCTTCTTAGCCTTTACTGCCGCTCTTTAGTAAGCACCCTCGTGATTATATTTACAGTTCACATGGATAATCCTGGCTAATCTCCCCATCTCGAGTGCAGGGCTGGGGAGTGGGGTTGAGGAAGCACAGAAGAGTTAGACCTCGGTCCACACTCTCAGTAGTTTGGCTATGCTCCCTGAGAGCAGGTGTTTACTTCCTGGCCTCCAGGCGCTGCTCCGTTATTGTCAAATGTCCTGTCATTTAATTCTCACCTTGTGTCAGCTGGATCTTCCAAGCAGCAGACACCAGGGTTAGACAGGAGGTTTGTTGGAGAAAACACCTGCAAAGGAAGCAGGTAAGGAGTTAGAGCAAAGTCAAGGTAAGCGAGCAGAAATATAGGACACCTGGTTAAATCTGAAGATCAGCTAAGCAACGAATAATTTTTTAGTATAGCATATCCCAAGTACTTACATGGAAAACATTATTTGCTGCTTATCCAACATTCATTTAACTGGGCATCTAGTACCTTACTTACCTGGCAGCAAATGGAAGAGATATCAGCCCTACATGCAGTTCCGACCCCCAGGGGAAGGAAAGGGAAAGAGGGAAGGTGCCCAGGTCCTGATCCCCAGAACCTGTGAGCCTTATCTTATATAGTAAGAGGGACTTTGCCAGTGTGGTGAAATATCTGAAGATGGGGCCAGACTCTTGGATTTTTCAGGTGCACCCTATAAGCTTAAAAATGAGAGGTAAGAGAGTCACAGGAGGAAAAAAATGATGTGGGCACGAGGTCCATGGCAGGTCCTGTCTTCCGGGAAGGGGCCAGTTGCTGGGGACCTGGTCTCTGTTTGATACTGTTTTTCAGACCATGGCAGCTGGACCATCCTTTATGACTGTCATACACCAAAGCATTTTCATTCTAACACACACACAATGCACAGAGAAGTTAAGATACCTGTCAAGGTCGCACAGCCTTTTTATGTTGTTTATGACATTTGGACCTAAGTAGTCTGACTCTATAGTCTATGCAATTTAACCAAGATTCTAGAATTTTCCCTGTGCGTGTCCTGAGTAAAAACTGCCTCAAGCCACTTTTGGAATCAAGTAGCATTTATATTAGAAATAGGTTCGTTTCAAAAATGGTCTAGACTTATAATATCCGGTGTTGGAAATGATGCAGGCAAATGAGTCCAGCAGGTCCGGGTATTACATTATTCATTCAGCATCAGCCAGGATTTCTTTTCATCAACAATATCATGAAACGACGTTGAGCAAAATGATGTTATTGGAGGACCTAGTTTCATCATATTTCATCCACTTAACTTGCCATTTCCAAGAATCTGTTAGTGACACTACGTGGGGACTAACTGTCCTCTCAGATTTCATTTACTGCAGAGGGAATATAAATTGAATGGAGCCTTTGGTAGAGCAAGTGCTTTCCTAAAGACTTTAACTACCTGTGTCCTTGGTCGTATCAATCGTTCTGCCCACAGAAACTCTCACTTCTGCAGTAAGATGCAGGGCAAGTCTGCTCTGTGGCCCCACGTGCCTCCAGGAAGCACTCAAAAGAACCTAATTATCCATCAGTAGGGGAGTGAGAAGGTGAGTTATGACGCATCATATATCAAGCACTGTGGTGATTTCAAAAGAATGGGGGCTGGGAGATCTCTGATGCTCAGAGTGAGGAGAGTGGCTAAATGCGTGTCGTTGAGTCTTAGGATACTAAGTGGAGCAGAGGGACAGACATTTACGTAAAACAAGAAAACAAAGGGTGCGTGTTGTGTGTATGTGAATGTCTACAAATGCAGAGAAAGACCTGGAAGGTTACAGCCCTGGCCCCTGCTGTAGGTGTGTTCCAGAAAGAACATGGAGGGCAGTGTGAGCAAGAGGGGGGGAGGGGGTGGACTCAGAGAGGTCACAGCAGGCAGGGGGCTTGCCCCCGCCACACCCCCACTTCCTACAGGCTTCTACCCCAGAGCCACCACTCTCTGCCCCCATCACCCAGGGCTGGGTCCCAGGCAGCTGGGGACTGCTCTGTGCCCCTGAGCCTTGGAAATATTCTCTAGCCAACCCCACCTCACCTGTTCCTCCCTATAGAGAACACCATAAAGGGTCTTGCCCACTTTGCCCCCTCCCTCATCACCCCACAACCCCAATGCCTCCCAGATGGCCCCCACTGTCTGGCGTGGCCTGTCCCTCCTCCAGGAACTGTGAGAACAAACCACCTTCCTGAAGGATCCTCCCTCTGTTGGTCTCAGCACACAGAATGATGATGAAACCTCCATTTTAAAGCATGGCCCCACTTCCACACTTGAAGCATGCCCCTTGGTGTGTGGGTGTGGAGGCCTGAGGGCCAGGCCCCTCCTCACATGAGGCCATGGGGTGAGCTGTGACATGGGCGCGCCCCTCGAGCAGCCTGCAGGGACTGCCATGGTCCAAGGCCTGCTTGGCGCCGCCTCCCTTCTTCATTCTCCCCGCCTTCCCTGGACCCGCCACTTCCATCTGAACCATGAACCAGGCCACCTCTTCAGAGGGATGCCGGGAGCTGGGGAGTTAGAAAAGGAGACTCTGAGTTTTGCTCTGCCTATCTCTTTTAATGAGCCTTTTAAATGATCATGCATTAATGTATGTCTTGAGAAAATAAACCATATTAAAAAGGTGTTTGGCTTAGAAGGAAAGGAAAATGATAGGCATATGAAATCAGCAACTGTGTGTTTTGGCAGCCGGGGGAGGTGAGTGTCTCGGGCTGGCTCATCACTGGTTTTGAAGCTTTGCCTGGTGCGGGGGGAGGGGCCTCTCGCTCCCAGACCTGTTGGCACTCAGGCTTTGATGCCAACGGCCCCTCCAGAGCGCTGCTTGACTGCTTCCTCCTCCTCCTCTAGTCTTTCATCAAGGACAGTTATGGGCTTATTTGTCTCTGCCCCTGCCTTGTCCCCTGCTCATCTGCATCTCCAGGGGCTGATGCTTCTGTGACAGCTGCTCCCTCCAAAAAGCAACACCCAAAGACCATCTGCAGTGAGGCCCCAATTGTATCTTTAGTTCGCCTGGGTTCAAATACTGTTTTGTCACATCATTGCTGTGTGACCTTAGGCAAACTGCTTAATCTCTCTGAGCCTTAGTTGTTTATAAAATGGGAATAGTATCTATCTCATAAGATCGTTGGGTGTTTGAATATATCTGAGTCATTTAACCTAATCCTAAGAGTGAGTGTTCATTTTCTATTGTCAAAGTTTGTTATTATTAATCTCCCCATTCACTCGTCTTTTAGAGCAACATTTACTGAGTGATTTGGTTTGATGGGCCTTTGCTAGCTTCCAAGGTATAAAATAGAAACAAAAATACTTGTTTTTTATGTGTCACAGGCTAACTTGGAGCCAGTGACAGCAGGAAAGACTTGGGTTAGACACCAAGATGAACTTCCTAGTATGAAAGGTTAGCAGATTCCAGCAGCAGAGGGAGGGGGGTTGAGGGAAAAGACTTGAAGGGGAGGAGAACCTGGGGCAAAAAACTCCTGGACCACTGAGACCTTTACAGTTTCATGAACCTCACTGGAGGGCTGCTGGGCCAGAGAAGAGGGAAGTGTTTTTCCAGACAGCCTTTGCTGTGAGTGAGAGGAGTCACAGGAAATTTACATTTTCCAGAAGAGGAAGAGGAGCTGTAGTTTGATCTCAAGCCCAGCAGGCCCCAGCCTGGCAGGAGGGAAGAGAGGCTGATGAGAAATAAATGAGACAGGTGCTAAAATTTTTTCCTTGCCAATAAGAGAGTTACAATGTGAAATTGGTCGAGTGTCTCCATAAAGTGGGAGAAGGAGATGTGAGGCAGAAATGTCTCATCCGTAATAACGCCATTAGCTGGAGGCACCCACGCAGCCAGGGCGTGCTAGAGTGGGGACAGCACAGCAACCAAAGCAAGGAGCCACTTTAAATGCAGAAATGAGGACTGGATTAGACTGGGGGTCTCAGACTTAAGCTTCAGAATTCCCTGGAAGGTTTTTTTTTTTTTTTTTTTACAATACAGATCACTGGGGCCACTCCAGAATTTCTAATTCAATAGGTCTAGAAGTGGGCCTCAGAATTTACATTTCTCACAAGTTTCCAGATGATGCCAGACCATGCTTTGAGTCTCACTGATCTAGATGAACCCCAGGATTCTGGAGCCAGGTCCATCTAGGTCTGGTGGTGGGAGCTCAGAGAAGTTGCCTGATGCAATGTGGAGGTGATCACAGAAGGCTCCCTGGAGGAGGAGGTACCTGACTAGAGTTTGAGGCTGGGATTTTCCAGGTCAAAGAGAGGTGCCAGACAAAACATATTGTGTGGGAGAGTTTGATCTGTACAGAGTGCCTGGATGGGTCTGACAGAGTGGGGAGAGCTCAGACTGGAACCATGGCAGCGTCTGGGGGCCTGACCTTTGTCCTGAGCCCTGGAGAGTCCTTCGGAGCCATGTGATGGGAGAGGGACACGATCAGCTCAGTGAGCATGAGCTGACATTTGAAATTGTTTCTCTGCAAAGGGAGAGAGTGGAGTTCAGGTCTAATTATTTATCCTCTCCTTGCAAATAAAACCAGGGTACAGAAAGTCTAAATGAATTGCTAGGCACTTGGTTCGAAAGCTGGGGGCAGAGCCAGGACCTGGTACCAAGGGTGGTGTTCCGCCCACCACCCAGCATGGTTTGGAGCAGGGAGACTAGAGTCCTAATTCTGGCTCTGCCACCCTTGGCCTTGGAGTTCCTATTGGGGGCCCCCCTCCGCCACTAGGAGGACCAGAGGGTAAAGAACTCATTTGTAGTAAATTAATGCTCGTGCTAGGGCAGCTTAGGAAAAGGGCTGGGGCCCCGGCTGGGCAATCGTGGGGGTGGTGGGGGGGAACAGGCATCAGCAGAGGGCAGAAGCCAGGCTTTGTGCTGACAACGCGTCCTCCCGAGTGCCATGTTCCCTGAGTCATTGGTCTGGACACAAAAGGCCAACAGCACCTGGTCCCCCAGTCAGAGTTCTGCCTGTGCTCTCATCGGGCCGCTAATGAGACCTTCAGAGAACCGTGTCCTGGGGCCTGTGCCATGAGGGAGGGGTGGGGAGGCGATGGGGGAAGAACCGGGCAGTGGGGAGGGGTGACGAAGGAGGGGCTCTTCACCGCAGATCCCACAGAACTGGGTCCTGACCCCCAAGAAGCAGCAATTACAGGGTACCCCTGGGCAGACTTTACAAAGGCTCCCGTGAGTCAGTCGGGGTATCCCCAGCCCAGAAGGCAGAACCCCTGTTCATTTCACTCCCAGACCAGTTCTTCTCCACCTTGCTGGGCCCTAGACCCCTTTAGGAATTCGATGAACGCCTGCAACTGTTTCCAACAAAAATTAAAGGCAAACTAATAAAGCAGTAACCCTGGGGGCTGGCACATATGAGCAATTTACTCTGTGCCATGCTCTGAGTTACATGGTTTACATGCTTCATCTCACTTAATCTTCACGGACCCTTGGAAGGGCTCTCCATCTCTGCTTTGCAGGTGTGGGGCTGAGACTTAGAGGCTCGTCACAGGTGGAGGCCGCAGAGTTAGAGGCCACGTTTGAATTCAGCTCCAGGTCTGTTTGACTTCAAAGTTGGGTCCTGAACCAGCTCAGGGTACCATGCAGATGTACTCCGGAGCGAAAGTGCAGCTGCACGCTGGCACCGCAGGTGACCAGGTGGCGGGGTGAGGCGGTCACAGGTACTGGCACAGGCTCACGCTTCCCGGAGACACAGCGCCCCGCCGGGGAGAGAGCATCAGGTCTCCCACTCTCATTCCAGTTGGGCCACCAGCGGATAGAAGGGACGTGAGGAAGAGAGCTTCCTCCTCCCCAGGGCAGCCTTGGGCTTGGGCTTGAGGGCTCACAGGGCTGGGAGCTGGCTCTGCAGAGAAACTGGGTGGCTGGTGGGAAGCCAGTAGGCAGAGAAGGAAGACAGGGTCGAATTTCAACCTCAAACAGAAATTAGCGTCTGGGCCATCCCAGGGCCAGCAGAGTAGTGGGTGCGAGCTCGGGTTTTGATCTTGGCTTAGAAACTCGGTTGCTGTGTGATCCTGGCCAAGGGTCTTCTCTGCACCTCGGTACCCTAACCTTGTGAAATAGCAACACTTATCTGATGAAGTCATCGTGGCGAGCACACGCCATCCTCTACGCAGGTTCTCAGCGTTGCCTGGCACAGAGTGAGCGCTCAGTAAATGTGACTGTTACGTGATAATGGTCCTTTCGGCATTAAGGGCGGTGCGGAGGTTTTAGCCCATGAATCCGCACAGCAGACTGGCCTCTGCCTTGCTACCATTATGGCCAGCACGGCTGTGTCCATCAGGTCGCTGGCAGAGGAGAGTTTATGTTGAGGGCAGGGTTAGGAGAAACAAGCAAAAGGGCCTCCCTGGTGGCGTAACGGGTTAGGCGCAACGCTATGCAGCTCTCGGGTAGCCACTGCAGCACGAGTTCCATACCGGCCAGGGAGCTTCTCATGTGGCGCCTCAGACCTCTCCTGTCTCCCTGCTGCTCCCCTCAGCAGTGTATTTCAGTCGATCTGCCTGTTCTGCTCCCCACTCTGTCACTGGGGAATCTTCTCACCACCCCACACCTCTGGCCTACACCCAGCTTGTACGCATAAATAAATAAATCTTAAAAAAAACCAAAACCACTCTTGTTAAAAAAAGTGAGAAACAAGCAAAAGTGGGGGTAAAGGGGTAAGAGGAGGGCCCTGATACCAGAACCCCAAGGGGTTGAGGTTTGGGGAAGACTGCCCTCCAGGAGCTGTGACCACAGGGAGAAAAACTGCAGCAGGGAAGGAGGGGAGCAAAAGTACCCCAACCTCCTCTCCTCCCTCCTTCTAACCACCGAACCACAGTAGAACCTGGAGGCAGCTACACCAGACAGAGGCTGGCACCTTCCCGGGGGCCCCCTCCCCGGGGCCGTGAAGAGGGAAAGTGGATATTTTCCATATTAGAAATGAGGATGGGAATTTTTAAATGTTTATTGTTCATTTTCTAACTCATAAATCCATTGTATGTTAACATCAATGACATAGGTTTATGGAAAGTCTAGTTTTCAAAATAAAAACGTTTTAGTGAGAAGAGTGGCACCAGCATGCACTTTTACAATTTTTAAAAAAATGTCTGACAATACAGAGCAACTGAATTCTCTTATGTGCTTCTGCATTTAATCAACACATCAAAGTTTGGTTGAAGTACGTGAAGAAAATCTGGCCCCGCACTGATAGGTAGTTAGAGAAGTGAAAGGGTCTCAGGACTCTGGAGGTCTTCAAAGTGAAAAGAGGCACTGAGCTGTTTGGCTGTGTGGATTTAAATCTCAGGCGTGCGGGCAAACCCCCCCTAACCTCTCTGTGCCTCAGTTTCCTTGCAGAAAGGATTGGCTTACTTCCTGTGCAGTGACGATGGCAGCACGTGGCATGCACAAGTGCCCAGTAAACACCGATTATTAGCTCAGAGCCAGGCACTGGCAGAGGCTCCCTTTCTTCCTGGGCCAGGCATCCCCGCAAAGATAATGTTGTGTCTTCCAAGAATGGTCTGGTGGGCCATGCTCTCCTGGGTGACCCCTCGACCTCGTTCCCCACCCAAGGGAGACCAGGTTGAGTCCAGCAGGTGTCCGGTGCCTCTGCTTGGGGCACATGTGCCTGCCATGCTCTGGCACCTCGAACAGGGTAGTTCTCCTCCCCAGCAGCTGGCGACCAGGAAGTCACTCTTCATGGCGGACCAGACCTAATCATTCTGTCGATGATTACCAGGCCCAGAACGTGCCCGCGATTCAGAAAAGATGATCCCAGAAGACAGGAGCCACTTAAATCCTGGCATTGACCATGGGTCCCCTTGGTAACCTGTAACTCTCTGCACAGTTTAGCTGCTGAGCTAATTGTTGTTCTCCAAGGCAGTCAGCTCGCACCCAGCGATCGAAATGGGCTCTAATTGCTAACATCCTTCAGGTAAGGAAACCCACATGTTCTCGTGTCACCCAAGAGGCCCAAGCAGGAACTGAGTCTCTAGGCAAAACAGTCCTCTGATTGCATTTAATTAATCAAATAAGGCTCGCAGGAGGCATTAATTAAAGAACATCTCGGAGGAAGTCGTGACATTGGGACGTTTCACAGCAAAGCAGGACAGGCGGCCTCGATGAATTCGTGAGAGGCTGCTCCTTCCAGAAAGGTTCCCCAGCCTTCCAAAGCTGCCTGAGCAAGGGATCGTGGGGGGAGAGGAAAGACCACTGAATGTGGGGTCTTATGGAACAGGGTGAGCCCAGTGGCCCTACCCATATAGAAATATATGACCTCAGGCAAGTCCTTGGAGCCTCTGAGCCAGGGGCTTCTCTCCTATAACGCTGGGGTGTAGATGGTGGGTGGGAAGTGCCTGTGATGGGACCCGCACGTGGCAGGTTCTTGGTGGCACAGTGCCACAAAGGTGAAAACTGACAGAGGGCCACCTGATGTCCCCCCGGGTGTTTTAGAAGGTCAGTGTAGGGTAAATGAAAGAATCATCAGGTTTTCCCGCCCTCCTATCACTAATAGACCCCTGTTGGGCCTACACGCATCCCTGACGGCAGGCCTTGAGTGGAGTGTGGGCCCGCGTGAGTGGGCACACCTGGGCCTGGAGAGACTGAGCATTAAAGGGTGGCATCACGGAGGATGCAGCAGAAGCAGAGGCCAGAGCGTAGCAGCAGGGGACCGTGTGGCGGAGAATGGCGGGTTACAGCGGATTACAGCGAAGCGCGCAGTTTAGGGCAGAGTACAGCGGAGTACAGCGAATAACATCATGAGAACAACTAACAAAGCTACAGCGAGCCTGTTTGAAGCGCTGATGAACTTACCTGGTCTGGGCTGGTGGCAGAACAGTCAAGTAGTTGGGCAGAGGTGACACTGGGCAGCTCCAGCTCTCAGCTCTGTGGCCTCCCGGGGGCAGCTTCACATGTTTGCAGCGACTGCAGAACACCCTGAAACACTAGGGCTTGCCCCACCACCTGCTTCACAGGCCGGGGAATCAGGCTGATCTGGCTTAGAATCTACTTCCGTTCACGTGGCCTGCCTTCCTCTGCTCTGCGGGCGGTCACTGAGCGCGGACTGGCGTCAGGCACTGTCCAGGGGCCGGGGAGGGGCGGCCCCAGCCGCAGGGAGCAGAGGACTCACTTATGAAATATCACCCAACTGGGCTGGCTGAGGCCTCTGGTCGCTCCCTGGTGCTTCAGCTCTCACCTGGCGGGATGAGCCACGGGGTCACGGCTCTCTCCCGAGGGCTTCTTGCAAGCAGCGCAGGGGCCCCCTGGAAGGGCCAGGAAGGCAGCATCCCCAGGAGGAGCCCCCAACCCCTGACCCATGGCAACCAGAAGAAAACCTCCATTTTCCTTTCCCTGTAAAGTAGGGTAACTGAGGCCTCTTCTGCAGTTTCCCAGGGGTCTGGAGAAACTGAGCCCCAGTTTCCACAACATGGGCATGCCACACTCCCTTCCTTCCTCTCCCGAATCAGCCCTACACCCAGGCCGGGGCTTCCTGGAATCACCCTCCAAGTAAAGTACCTCCCTGAAGTCCTCGTCTCGGGGTCTGGCACTGGGGTCCCAGCTTAAGACAGAATTGCAAACCGAAGGCTGCAAGGAAGGAGCAGGCGGCAGTGGCGCTCCCCAGCCAAATGCTGCCTAAGTGCCAGCTACGGAAGGGAGTTACCAGGATTCAGCCCGCCAACAGAAAGCACTTTAGGAATGCCAAGGGGTGGGGCGGCTCCCGTGGCCCCACAGCTGTGCCAGATCCATGCCACAGTTGCCTGATACCTGTCAGGCACCAGCTGTTGAATATTTTTAACATCACTCTTGGAGTGAGGTGTGAGGACTTGTGAAAGGGCTTGGAGCATAGACTAGCAGATGACACCACAGAAGCGACCTGCCAAGGAAATCTGTTTCCTCTGTTTCCAATCAGGAAGGCCGGGGAAGAAGACAGAGCTCAAGAACTGGGACTACTATTCAGCAATAAAAAAGAACAAGCTCTTAAAACATGCTCCATCATGCATGGATGTCAAAGACAATTAAGCTAATTAGCTGCAACCAGCTAAGAGGAGAAGACTGAGGCCCAGACAGGTTTAACCATCGCTCCAGGACGGAAGCCAATGCCCAGAGCCTGTCCATCCCAGCAGCTGGTTCTTTAACTCACAGGGATGGGGCAGGGAACAATGAAGTGGCCAGGGGAGTGGGTTTCTCACTTTTCACCTGCCCCCCACCTCCCCGACCAATCAAGTGCAAGCAGGAGAGGAGGGGCTGGGTCCTCAGGCAGGTGCTTCACTTTTCCACACTTGAATCAACTTTCCTCATCTGCAAATGGACGTGACCATGGCCCCCCCTGTAGTCAGGGGTGGGGTCCAGTGGGGTGTGAGTGCTGAGGTTGGAGGAAGTACTTCGTTCACGTTACCTCCTTGAGGGCTGCCGGAGGGCGGTGTCTCTGAGCTGTGGGAATCTTGCCAGGACCCACTTGCCCTGAGGGTGACAGTGGGATGTGTAAGAGCTTCCAGAAGAAGGCAGCGTAGAAAGTCACACCAGAGGGAAGGCCAGATCTAGCTGCTTCACACACTCAGGCCAGAACCTAGCCTCATTTTAGGTGAGGAAAATCAGAAAGTCCATCAAACACTAGGTATTTCAGCAGACTTTGGGGAATGTTAGTGTAAATGACAGCAGTAATGCATCTGATAAACTCTGTCTTCCTCTGTCCCCACCCTGCCAGAACTGTAAGCTCCCTGAGGAAAGGAGCGGGGTCTCAGTTATCCTTCCAACCGCTCTTTCCTCCATCCAAGAAGGTGACAAAAAGCTGTTTGCAGAAAAGCTGAAAAGTCCCTCTATTCCCCAAATAGTGTTCAGTCTACATCAAGATCTAAGGTCTGAGTAAATTTGGGGATTTGGTTTAAATCAGAGTTTATAAACTAGCAGTGAGGGGACTAAGTTCAGCCTCAGGCCTTTCTTAAACTATTCGTACCTTGGTCTCCTTATTAGTAAATTTAACATCAAAATGATAATGCCTAGGATTGCTGTGAGGATTAATAGGATTTTTATGCTTAGGACAGTGCCTGATATATAATGTGTTGTGTATATCATCATAACTGTTGTTGCTTTGGGGATTTAAGTGTCTTCATAGAGCCTCTTCAGTTTGCCCTAGTCTCCACCATTCCCTCTTGTCCCATACCCAGCCTGCCCAATCCCAGAAGGTTCCTGGTTTGTGTCACTAACCGCAGCCTGGTCCTTTGTCTTCACTGAGTCTGCCAAGTGACACAGAATATTGATTTTTTTTTAAGATTTATTTATTTTTGCATACAAGCCAAGATGCAGGCCAGAGGTGTGGAGCAGTGAGAGGGTTCACCAGAGACAGAGTAGGGAGCAGAACAGGCAGATCGACCGAAATACACTGCTGAGGGGAGCAGCGAGCGGGCAAGGCAGTAGAGGTCTGCTGTGCCATGTGGGAATCTCCCGGGCCTGGCATCGAACTCTCACCACAGCCACCGACAGCTCCATAGCACTGCGCTTAACCTGTTGCGCCACCAGGGAGGCCCCAAACTGTTGATTCTACCCGCAGAACCAGGATAATTACAAACCTGAGCCAGACTAGCCCTCACCAAGCCAGGAAATGCAAGGCAAGGGGTCTGAGCTCTCAGACCAGCGGTTCCACCTCAGTCAACTGTGTTTTGCGCCAAGCCCTTCCTCTTCTCCAGGCCTCAGTCCCCACCCCGCCCCTACCCCCCTACCCCCCACCCCTGTGTCAAATGGGCTCCAGAATCCGTCTCCACCTCCCAAGCTTGCTCTGAGATGGGGCCAGTGGAGAGGACTTTCCACACATACCCCCTAGGACCCCTGATTCCCTCAGCAGATCTGGAGAGCTCTAATCCTGTGCCCTCTCTGTGCTGAAAAAGAACCCCCCACAGCAGCGCAGACCAAACTGCAACCAAGAACTCTGAGATGATCTCAATGCATGTTTTATTAGTGTTAGGATGATTATCATTGACAAGGGGAGGTGCCTAGAGGGTGATATGTTGACATAGTCCCCCCACAATTATACCCACAGACACCTTAGGGTGTCTTCACTTTAGCACGTCCCTCAAGTAGATCACACAGTGCCTTGGAGATCTGCCCGCCCACAGCAGGATGCCAAAGAAGGGGCGGTCCTGGGTTCCGGGCGAAGTCTGCATGTGGTGAACATCACAGCTTCGACTACACCCACCCTCACTGGCTGCTCGCCCCAGAGGCACCCTGTGCCACTCTGGGAGTCCCTTGGAAGTCACAGAGCGTCATCTTAACCAGGCCTGCAGGGGTGGGGAGAGGAGTCAGGGATTTGCCCCTTGCCAGAGATGCAAAGTGGAGTAATGTCAGGTTTTAACTCAGGCTGACTTCCTCGGTCATGCGTATGTAGGGAGCTCAGGGTTATGGTCAGGGACTGAAGGAGGAAGGAATAAAGGGGTCACAAAGGACTAATAGGGCGCACGGGCCCATGACATTCTTAGGTGCCAAACTCGACTTTATAGGATGTGGGGTTCACTGGGCCGGGGGTTCCCTCAGTAGGGCCGCTCTCCGCCCCGGGTGCTGCCGCTTCTCCTCGGCTCCCTGGCTCCTGCTCAGGTCGTCCAGGAGCCCCAGCAGCAGGCTGGCTTGACCACAGGCTTGCCAGGGCCCGCAGGAGCCCCCCAAGGCCCTGTTGCCCGGGTGCTGGCGTTTCTCAGGCATCAGCTCCCCCCCCTCCTCCTCCGCCTCCTCTGCCTTCTCTCCCCAGCCCTGGGCCTTGGGCTCCACCAGCCGTCTGCCTGGGTGCTGCCGCTTGGCCAAAATGTCCCCGAGCCAGGAGGCGCGCCGGCCAGGGTGCTGCCGCTTCTGCTGAGTGACAAGGAGGGACCACGCAGAGGCAGCCTCCCGCCGGCCAGGGTGCTGCCGCTTGTGGGGCCCCAGAGCCCCTCCTTCCTCCTCCTCTTCACTTCCCTCCGCTGCCTCCTCCTCCCTTTTGCCGGGATGCTGACGCTTCAAGAGCCAGTTGGGTTGAAAGAGCTGGGGCTCTGAGGAAACAAAGAAGCCAGTGAGAGACCCCTGGTGCCTGACCCCCACCTCCGCCTTCCGGGGGGAAGGAGCTCCCTGCAGCATTTGCCCAGAGTCCTGGCCTGTGCCTGCCTCTCAGGCCCCACGACACTCACACAGGGGGCAAGGTGCTGCCTCTGTTTCCAAGGCCTGCTCTGCCACTCCCTAGCTGTGTGACCATAAGCAACTCACTTAACCTCTCTGGGCCTGCTCTACGCAAACAGGGGTAATAACAGTACCTGTCTTAGAGGTTGTTAGGCAGATCAAATGATGTGAGACCGGTTTGGAGTGCTGCCAGCAGCGCCTGGCCTGTGTCCAGTCAGTAGTAATAAAGACTGTCACACACAGGGTCTGTCCTGGGCAGAGTCTTCCCCTTGGGAGGTTTGCACTCTGTCAAATAGTCCCAGGGCTGCGATGGAACAGTGGCAGGACTGAGAAAATTGGCCCCAGGGAAGGGCCGGCTCAGGACTCTGCCCAAGGGGTGGCTGAGGAGTTTCTGGCCTTGTAAAAGACAGGAGGCTGATGCCCAAGTTGCTCCCTCCCCTCTGCTAGTAGTCCTCCCCAGTCTCTTCCTGAGGCCTCCTCTTGCTCACCAGAGCCCTGGACTGCCTGGCCCCTCACCAGATTCCTGCTCAGGCTGGTCTGCCCGCAGCTGCTGGAGGTCCTCCCGGAGCAGAAGAAGGCGCTCGGCGTGGCGTAGGAGGTCGTCCAGTCCCGGGTGCTCGGCCATTACCGCTGCCTCCTGCTCAGCCATGTTGGAGTGTGTGTGGCCGCCAGGCAGGCCGGCCAAGGTCAGGGTCAAAGCCAAGGCGAGCAGCATCCAAGGGCCGGGCATGGCAGCGACTGGGGTGGGGTGCACAGAGAGAGAGCATCCGCTTCGCCACCCCAGCCTGTCTTCCCCTTCCCCATCTCAAAGGACCGGGTACCGGGGAACCGAACCGAACCGTTTAAACATCCTCTTGGGAGAAGGCCACCAATCACCGTGGAGAGGGGCAGCGAGAGCATCTGTCCGGGACTCTGGGTCCACACCGTTGACCCCTAGGCGTTCTGACCAACCGGGCGACCGAGTGTCTTCCCGCACCCAGGCTGCCTGCGCAAGCTGGAATGTCCAGCGAACCAGGTCGCCACGGCCTCTCCCAGAGCCCCGCCCAGCTCGAGCTACCGGACAGCGCTGCCCCGCGGAGATGCTAGTGGACAAGACTCTGGCTGAGATCCTCCCCAAAGTTCCTATTGCAACACTCTAATTTCATCACTCCTCCAGTACCCTGATTCCAACGCTGGGATTTTACGTCTAAAGCTAGCAGAGACCTAACTCTAACGCTGTAATTCTGATTTCAGTGTCAACTCCAAAGCTAAAATGCCACGTCTAGAGATGAGCTGAGGTTCTAAGGCTGAGAAGTGATCCCAGGGCGAAAACTCAGTTCCTGAGGCCCGGACCTGGCACTTCACGCCCAGGCTCTCAGGCGGGCGCCGCGCCCGCAGAGCTCTGCCCCCGGCTCACGGCGCGGACCTAGCGGCGGCCTCCGGGCGGGAGCAGGACGGCGAATCTTGCCTCGGACGCGGGGTGCTCCGGCTCTGGAGTGCACAGGTCCCTGGACCGCGCCGCGGAAGACCTGGGGGTCCCAGGGCCGCGCCCTACCTGCGCGCGGACGCCGAGCTCCGGGAGGCGCCGCGAGACGCCAGCCGCGGCTTCTCCCTGGCGCCCCCGAGGGCGGCCGGTGGGGTCTCCCTTTGCTCCGCTCCGGGACGCCGCCTGCGGGAGGAGAAGGGACCGAGGTGGTTACCTGCCGGGCGCGGGCTCCGCGGGATGGGTCGGGGATCCTGGAGCTCCGAGTCCGGGGCTTTGGGGTCCGGAGTCTGGAGCGGGCTGAGTCCGGGAGCGCTCGGAGGACTCGGCGCCGGCTGCCGGCTCCTTGGCCGGGCCGGGGCTTATATCCGCGCGGGGCGGCAGCGCTGGTGAGGTCAGCGGGGAGGGGTCGCGGCTACTGGGTAGGGGCGCTGACGGCAGCCGGCCCCCGTGGGTACCCCCTCCCCACCCCACCCCCCGCCGGCCTGCAAGCTCCTCCGGAAATCTGGGGTGGGGACCGGAGGGGGAGCGAGCAGGCACCAGCAGCAGGATGGGGGGCTGGGGCGGGGTCGCTTCTGCACCCAGCTCCCAAGGTCTGTTATCTAAGAGAACACTGGGGAGGGGACAGCGAGACGGAGAGAAGCCGAGAGGCCCACGCAATGAAACAGGAGATAGAGCGATAAAGACTGAGAAACGGGTGTGTGTGTGTGTGTGTGTGTGTGTGTGTGTGTGTGTGTGTGTGTGACAGGCACAGGCTCACATAGACGCACACACCAAAGATAGACAAAGAAAGGGGGTCGAGGGCAGAAAAAGAGGCATCGAATCGGTATGTGGCTCTAATCTTGACTGTGTCACCTCTGACAAATGCCTCCCCCTCTCTGGGCCTCAGTTTTCTCATCTGTGCAATAGGGAAGGCAGCGGTTTTTCAGAATTCCAAGACTGTGGCCCGTGGGCCACCACCCTTTCAGAGAGCTTTGATTCCTACAATGACTTGAAAAACATCTGAAAAAGCAAACTTTAAAAACTAGGAGAACTCAGGAAAAAAAAAAAAGCAGATGTATGACTCAAAAATCTCCTGAAAAAGAGCGGGCCTGCATTTCTGGAGCTGAGCTGGCTGCCTTGGCCACCGCACTCTCCACCACTCCCTACTGTCTCTCTGCCTGTCATCCCAGTCACGGAGGATGCACACTGGAGTTCGTAGCCCCTGGATGAGAGACCTGTTGGAACCCACCCCACCCAGGCAAAGGAGGGGAGGGAATACAGGAGGAGAGACGCATAGATGCCAAGAAGTTGTCCCCAGCCAGTCCCCAAAGTAATGTGATGCCGTGAAGAGAACACTCACATCTAGTGCTGCGCAGGCTCTAGCCTGAGACATTTCATGTGCACCCCTAAAGACAGAGAAGTTTGTTAGGCCCACTTAGAAAAAGTCCTATTTTAGGCTGAGGGAACACCTATGAAGGCATCTCCTACCTTTGGAGGGGCCACACTAATTGTCCTGCCTCCCCATACAATTTCACCCACCTAGAATTTCAGCTGAGCGCCTGTGGCAAGCCCCAGGCCGTGCTAGTCCCCGACGATACCAACGGCGTTGGTGTATTACTCCTTCCCTCCGCAGAGCACCCACGGCTCTTGGCACGGCAGCATCTAGCTGCAGGCTCACCTCACCCATGGAGATCACTAAGGCAGACATTCTCCGTCCAGCTTCACAGACGAGATGTGCGCAGCGCCCTGGGGAGGCAGTGGCTTTTGAGGTTAGAGGTGGAAGGGCATTCTCAGATTACCAGCTAAAGATACTTCTCCTTGATTTGAGGTGAAAAGACGGCTACCTGGGGAGACGGCCTGGTCAGCTTTCCAGCTACTGAGCTAGGATGGATGGAAATCCTAGGCTTGCTCTCCCAGCCAGACTTCAGGATTTGGAGAATGGCCCTGCTAGCTGAACATGAAATCAGACAGACCTGTTACCCTTTTTTAAAAAAAATATTCATTTATTTTTGCACAGAACTGGGGTGTAGGCCAGAGGTGTGGGGGGTGGTGAGAGGATTCACCAGAGACAGAGTGGGGAGCAGAACAGGCGGACTGACTGAAATCCACTGCTGAGGGGAGCAACGGGCGAGGCAGGAGAGGTCTGCTGCGCCATGTGGGAAGCTCCCTGGCCGGGGATCGAACTCAGGCCATAGTGGTGACAGCGCTGAGCCTTAACCTCTAGGCCACCAGGGAGGCCCCAGGATCTTACTCTCTTTTTCATGGAGCTGAGAGTTCAGTCATTTTTTTGCATATATTTTCCTACCTGGCTTTTTTCTTTGATGATACAAATATGTTGTTTATCAGATTAATACACTATGCTTTTCAAAGTGAATAATGAAACAACTGAATGGCAAGTCTTCACACTATTTCTACCTTCCAGTGTCCCCGCAACACACACAAGCACACACAACCTTCTTGCAAGGGGTCTGTTGAGCTCCAAGGTTGCTTCTGCTTTCCAGACTCTGCTTTTCCCTGTCCTCCTCTCTCCAGCCCCCCTGCTCCCTGTTCAGAGAAGCCCCACAGATATTTTGGAGGCAGTAGGTGAGGACTGGGAGGGTGAATATCAGTTCCTTGGTGCTCTGGACGCCAAGTCCCATTTAATTCACACATCCCAGGAGGTCAGCATCACTCGAAACCAGAATTCAGAGAGGTGACGTGACTCATTCAAATTCCCAGAGCCAGGAAATAGAGTTCAGACTTGAATTCAGCTCTGTGTTATCACAAGGCCCTTTCCACTCCGCTGAAGGGATGGTGCCCACTGAAAGGTGCTCACCCCTTCGGTTGGTGGTGGGTATGGAGGTTTATTCCTTTGGCAAAATTATCTTATACATGTTTATTCCATCTTTCCCCTAAATTAAAAGAACTTTTGTTTTTAATAGAAAGCATTTTGAGGGAATCGATACCTGAAGCCACCCTTCAAAGCAGAATCTGATGTCACAAAGCCTCTGCTGGAAAAAGAGGGAGACTCTGACTTTGGCATATGTAGCAGGGAGCTTATCTTTCGGTCATCTCCAGGGCACAGATGCTAATTCTGATGAGGATGAGGACGGAAGTGCTCTGGGTGGGCCAGGGTGGGGGCAGGGTAGATGCCAGGGAGCCACAGTCACGGGCGGATCATCTGCCACCTCCTCGTCAGGCCCTCCAGAGATAACAGACCCCTCCTCCCTCTGCCGTCGCTTTTCTTATTATGGGAGAAAAATGAAAACCAACTGCAAATTACTGTGGCCATTTAGGTATATTTATCTTACTGTCAGCCGCAAGCAGGCTCTGTCCCAATGTTCCAGGCTAATTAGAACTTGTCCTCGGGACAGATGCACCCTGAATATTGCAAGTGGGGGAGAAGGTATTAATCTACTACTAACACGGGACCGTGAGTCAGGGTGATACAGGTGGTGGGGAGGGGCCCAGCAGGTGCTGACAGAGACCGTCAGTTTGGCCCAAGCAGGTGCCACTGTGCCTCCTGAGAGTCAAATGCCCTTGAGAACCCACACATGAGTCTTGAGAGGACATCAGGTGCTTTGGCCACCGTGTTAAAATTCGACTTCCAATCATCAAGGACCCCTCTTTCCTTCTGGAGAGTTATCTTGGGTGACCTTGATGGGGTAGCAGCCCCGCTGCCCCAACCCCAGTGCAAGGGTCACAGCTGGTCCAAATATCACCCATAGAACCCCTTCTCTCCTGAGGCTCACTCTTAAGTGCAGAGGTGACAGCTCAGTCACTCGACGGCAATGACAGCGCTGGGGCAAAATGCTTGAAAAGTCCCTGCTGCCTGGACCCTTGCAGGACCTTCAGGTCCTCCTGTTGACCTTGTATCTGAGGCCTGCACCTTCCTGCTGAGCAATACATCCCCTTTTTCAGCTAAGTTAGCGCGAGCTGGGCTCTGTCGTCTGCAGTCCTGATGGATAAGGCCTCTCTCTACTGGGATTTTGTGAAATCCTGGCTGTGATTTCAGGCAAGAGAGATAGAGGGAGGTCAGGGGTTGGAAGAGGAATGCTGAGGGCTGGCAAGGGTAAGGGGAGGCTGTCAGGTCAAATGGAGATCAGAAAAAGAAAGAATCCCACAAAGGGTCCCAAAGATATAAAGAAATATTCTCTACATGATCACAAATAATTTTCACAAGAAACTTGATAGTCTCATTCTTGTTTGTGTAGATGGCTACCATATATTTCTGTCTGATCAGTCTCTAGTCCAGCTTTCTTCTTCTACTAGGACCCTGGGTTTATGAAAGAGAACCATTTTTTCCTGCCTGCCCTGCTCCGCTGCCCCGTCCCTGCCACTGGATGGTTTGGGTGGAGCTGGCATCACCTTGGGACCCCTGGGACCAAGACCTGGCCGGTTATGGTGCGAGCTCCCCCAGCTGCAGGCGTGGCTTCAAGGACAGATGTATGGCCACGTGCAAGGGCCAAGGAGACCCAGGCTTGCGTCGTTTACTGAAACTATGTGAGAAGCGGTGTTCTTTTCATGCTGGGGCTGTGGGATGCAAACTCAGAACCTCATAGGAAGATTCTGCACCACAAAATTATCAAACCAGCAAGTGGAAAATAACTGGCATTTCATGACGTTGTTTGAACATACCACTGGACACTTCCTTTTATTGTTTAAGTTAGTTTGGGGCTGTCACTTTTTTAAAAAGATTTATTCATTTATGCATACAAGCTGGGGTGTAGACCAGAGATGTGGGGTGGTGAGAGGATTCACCAGAGACAGAGCGGGGAGCAGAACAGTCAGATCAACGGAAATACACTGCTGGAGGGGGGCAGCAGGCAAGGCAGGAGAGGTCTGCTGTGCCATGTGGGAAGCTCCCTGGCTAGGTATCGAACTCGTGCTGCAGTGGCTCTGAATAGCTTCATAGCGCTGTGCTTAACCTGTTGTGCCACCAGGGAGGCCCCTTTCTGTCACTTACAACCAAAAAACTAGATGAAACTCAAAGAAAAGAAGGAATCCCAAGGTTGACCATAGCTCACTCCATTATAGGGCAGGGAGCAGAGGCCACGGGGCATCAAGGCAAATTCCCCAGATTCTGTTTGGGACTCTGAGGACCTGCCTTCCAGTGCCAGTTCTGCCACTGATTCTCTCTGGGCCCTTGGGGACATCATTTAACATCTGTGGGTCAGTTTTCTCTTACATAAATGAGAATGGTAATAATGCTTAAATCTTATAGTAATAAAAACAAACTTCCAGCAACCAATTGGTTATTATATATTAGTCCAGATGTAAAGTGTTTTACATGCATTGTTACATTAGATCCTCATAAAAATCAAATAATGTAAGAATTATGGTTACTCCTGTCTTACAGATGAGAAAGCTAAGAACCAGAAGGGTACACAACTTGCCTAAGGTAAAAGAGCAAGTCTTGACTCTTAGCCACCATATTAGACAACCTTCCAGGTGTTGGAAATGTTGCTGACCAGGAAGGGGCAGGCTACAGGGCGCTTCACCCACCTGCTGGTTCACCAATCCCCCTGCCCCTGCTGCTTTTTCACTTATTCTGAACTTCAGCAGGAGGACTCGAATTCCACCTGAGAAGTGTCCAGAGAGAGAAGTGACCCAAAGTCCCAGTCTCTGAGAATAAAAAGCAGGGTCAAGGCTGTTCAGTAGGACACCGGGACTCAGCCTGGCTCAGCAAACAACATCTGATCTCGACTTTCAGAAAATGGGTCATTTTCTCTGGTTTCACACACATGTAGTCAGGGGGATGCCAGAAAGATCTGGAGAGTAATAATGCTTTTGGTGATTGAGTGAATAAGTCAAGGAGTAAATATACAAGTGAGTAAATCTGTGAGTGAGTTAGTGAGTGAGTGAGTGAGAGAGATATAAGTGAACAAGTTCCCCACCCAGTGGAGTGTCCATGGACTTGTTATGGATTATTAAAAAAAAAAAACAACTAGAGAACAATTATGTGTCAAGATACATTGCACCAATAATACGTCATATGAGAACAGGTGTCTAAGGACTGGAGGTGTCCAGTCAAACTTGAAGTGTGAGGTGGAGCTGATAAGTACCCTGAAGAGTAGGTACTGTTAGAAAAGCTAGAGGAGAGGAGGTAGGGTCTTTGGGAGGGGGTACTGTGTGCAAGTGGGAGAGACTGCCTGCTCCCCTGCAGGCCCACCTGGCCCTCACTATTTCCGGTGACTCCATCAGCACTGGCTAGGTGTCACTTGTGGGTGCAGATCTAGGGCATGGATTCTGGGGGGAGAAATCATAAGGCAGGGCTGCTTTTAACTCTAGCTCCTAACTGGGACAGAGAGGTGAGCCCGAGTCATCCATCACAAGCATCCTGGGTCTGATCACACCAAAGGCTGGGATTGGGCACATCTCCTAGGCTATCTGGAGGGCCCAGTTGGCAGCAATAAGTAGATGTTCCTTTATTGCTTTTGGGGCCAGAGAATTATTCATGACAGTCATGAGCAATGCTCAGAGAAGCAAGGGCTTTGAAGGAAGCAGGGTTGAGACCAGACTCCTAGACCCATTTCTGCTTTGCTAAGTGACTGTGACACCTCTCTGAGCTTCAGTTTCCCCATCTGTATGGCAGGGGCAGTAAAACATACCTACGGGGCTGTTGTAAAGCACGTGGCATCAAATGTGGAATATTGCCTGAAACAGAGTCATAACTTGGTAAATGTCATCAGAAACAAATACAGTTAATTTTTTAAAACCTTAAACCAGTGAAAGTGTGTCTGCCAATGATCTGGGGAGAAAGAGTGTATTGGTCAGACCTTTGGGAAGTAAGGGTTATCCTCAGCTGGGAGAGTTTGAGCACAACTTAGTAAAAGAACTACTAACTATAGCATGCACAAGGCAGAGTACCGTCCCCAGGGGTGGTAAGAGACTTGTTAGCCCCTCTGAGCTTAAAGGTGTGAGAGGAGGCAGCAGATACCAGAACCCTGAGAACCCAGAGAAATGGTGGAGAGGGTCTTGAGAGGAATTGGACCCTTCCTTTGAGAGACCCCACAGAGAGGGAGCTGGGGGTTAAATGTCTTGGCCTCTTTCTTGCCCCACCTTCTGATTTCCCCTGGCTGTCACCCTTGGCCAAACCCAGCAGAAAGTCAGGGGTCAAGGAAGCTGTTGATAAAAGCTGGCTTCCCAGGCGCGGCGCAGGATGGGGAAGACCGTAGGGTGGAGAAGGAGGGTCTATGGAGACATCTGCACGAGGGGTCTCTGGATGCCCTGTTGATAATAAACGTGTAGACCCCGTCTATAAACATGTTCTCAGCCCCCGTCATTCACCGTCCAGGTCCGACCCGCCGTTATCACAGGCAGCAGTGACGAATGTTCTGATGAGAGATATACGCTTGGTCTTCGAGCCCGGGGGTGGGTACCCGACATCGGGGCGCAGCCGGAAGTCAGGCGGCAGCACTGAGGATGCACGTCGCACCCAAGACACTCCTTGACTGATGAGCTGCTCGAGCCCAGTAGGTAAGGAAATTAAAAGGAGTCTAAAAAAAGAAAGTTTAATAAATTCTGGCTGGAGTCACGTAGCGAGCAGCATGTCCCCTCCCCGCAACCGACAATCATTTTTTCGTTCATACCCAGAGAAGTCACAGACAGATTCGCCGAGGCTGTTGCGATGGGGGCTGGGGGCTTGGGCTTCAGAGCCCTTTCAAAGTCCTGGCACCTCCACCCTGGACTTGGATGGATGAGCTGCCTCGGCGGGTCACAGCCACCAGGTGGGTCCGTACCAGAGACAGAGGCCCGGGCTGCCATTTCCTAAGATGGGGCAGATGGTTAAGGAGATGGGGTGCAGGGAAAGTGGTGAGGATGTCACACAAGCAGCAGACACAGGTGTTCACACCTGAAGACTAGCACAGGGACGCAGACACACACAGGACACATGTGCACAGACATGAAGATGGACTCAGCAGGGGGTGGGGTCAGTGACTCAGAGAGGGCAAGGAATCGCCCAAGGTCACACTGGGAACAGCTGCATTTAAAGGACAGGACTTCCAGCCTAAAAGCCAAATTGCAACTTCATTTCTATCTCAAGTTCCTCTTGTGCCAGGAAAACTGGAATCAACAAAAGAACTGGCTTAAAAAGGTAGCACTCTGGGCCTCCCTGGTGGTGCAAGGGATTGAGTCTCAGCACTATGAAGCTGTCCGCGGACGCTGCAGCACAAGTTCGATCCCCAGTCAGGGAGCTTGCCACATGGCGCAGCAGACCTCTCCTGTCTCGCTCACTGCTCCCCTCAGCAATGCATTTCAGTCAATCTGCCTGTTCTGCTCCCCACTCTGTCTCTGGTGAATCCTCTCCCCTCCCCCCAACCCCCACCCCCGCCACACCTCTGGCCACACCCCAGCTCTTGTATGAATAAAAAAATAAATCTTAACAAACAAACAACAACAACAACAAAAAACAGTAGCAATCTGCTACTGTCCTGGAAAGTTCTGGGGATGCCTGCACCAAGGAGGTTCTTGCCCAGGGCCCCATGCGGCCGCAGTCAAACAGCGGCTGGGCCGGAGGTATCAGAAGGCTTCCTCCATCCCAGGCGGTGTTTCCAGTGGCTGGGACCTTGGCTGGGGCTTGGCCTAGTCACCTGGGCTCCCTCACCACAGAGGGTGGCTGCTTCTAAGAGCAGTGACCCAAAAGCACCAGGCTGAAGTTGTGTCACTTTTTAGGACAGTCACAGCACCCTTGGGCTATAGGCCCAGGCCGAGTCCCGAGAGGGGGCCTCTGGGCCACCTCTCCCATGAAAGGCATTTTGACACTCCCCAGCAATATGAGCCTGGGGGTGGGAGAGCTGGGGTCAGCTTGGAAACACAACTGCCGCCCGGTCTCTCCCCTGTGCTAGCCTGTCCCTGCCTGCTCCGGGGTCACTGGGACCCCCTGGTTCTCACTGCAAGAACCCCTTGCCTGGGCCTGTTCGCCACACCCACGGCTCCTGGAATCTGGGGTTCATCTAGCTAATTTTCACACCAAACTGGAGCACGCAGGGAGGGACCGTAGGAGACCATCTGAGAACCCAGCCCCCTCTCTCTTCCCTCCCCTCAGGGGCTGGACAGAGACACACGGGCCTATGCGGTCAGGGGCCAGACAGGAAGCAGAGGGCCTGGCACACAGTAGGTGCTCAGTGAATGTCGCTTCTGGTCACGTGACTACGGACACAGGGGAGGGAGGAATCCCTTCCACCACGCTTGTGGGAATAGTTAGGGCAAAGCTCACAGAGGTGATGTCCATTAGATTTTATCTGGTAGAGAAATGACAGGAGGGACAGTCCCGAAGTGTGCGGTGGGGTGAGGGTCCCGGAGCCTGCAGGCTGTCGTGAAGCCGGCTGGGGAGTGTCTCGCGTCATACCCGTAGTCTCGGCTGGTTGGTACAGTGCCCCAGGCCAGGCCACTGTGGGGTGTGGGAGCACAGAGGTGGGCAGAAGGCAGGTCATCTGGGTGCGCTTTGACCCCGACCCAGTGCTCTGTCCCCTGCCCCCAGGGTGGGCGCACCCAGCTGGGGGACTGTCAGGCACTCTGCCAGCAGCTGAAGCCCCTTCCCTTCAGGCGGGAGGGGGGGGAACCACACAGCGTCTCAGCGCCTGCCAGGACTCGGACTCAATTAGAGCCTTTACCAGGAGCTAGTGGAGGGTGTAATGACGCTCATTGTTTCATTAGGAGACTGTGTTTAATTTAGATACTTGGCAGAGGAGAAAACTGCCGCCCTGGGGCTTGGCGAGAGGTGTGTCTGTTTGCCATTCTGACTGCGACCCACCGTCTGGTCTCAAGGCCGCCTGGCCCATCGCTGCCTCCTCCGGCCACGAGGCTCTGTCCCAGACCCGAAATGCTGATTCAGCAGCTGACTCTGCTGCAGGGGACCCAGGACACGTTCCAGAAGCCCTGCAGACGGCTGGTTAGGGTGAGGTCACAGAGGCTCTTGATGTCCCCCAGGAAGTCTGAGCAGCTCTAGTCTGTTTTGTGCTGTCTGGATGAGGGCACTGGACTTCCCTGGGAGTCTGAAACCAGAGCTGACCAGCCTGGGGATTTGTCTTGGCAAAACTCATTCCTCCCTTGACAAATGTGTGTTGACCCTGCTCAGGTTCAGGCCTTGTTTTGATGACCCTGAGTGAGCAAACTGGCTGGTCTGTGCTGGTCTGGTGGGGGAAGGGGCAGTCATGAGAATAGGAACCCCAACTGTCATGGAGAACTGTTTGCAGTGAGGCGGCCCTTCCCAAAGGTGGGCCCCAGAAATGAATAGTTCCCAGGGGAGACAGCAGGAAGGGGGTTGGAGCAGAAGCCTGCCTCATGCCCTGGCCTCACAGAGCCTCATGGTGACCAGGGAGACCCTCGTTTCTTCCTGCCCCCCCCACACCTGAAAGCCTGTGCCTGTGTCACCTGGCGGGGTGGGGGTGTCGGGGAGACAGTCTTCTTCACTGTCCCACAAGGGAGGGTTGCGGCTGCAGCAGAGCCCTGAGAAGGGTTTCTTTTCTTCCCTGAGCTTCGCAATTTCCTTCATCTCTGGGTCTATTATTCTCACATTTAATTAACGTTCCACTCGACTAACGAGGGTGACAGAAGCAGCAGGGACCATCCGGAGGCGGGAGCGGGGCAGATCCTGGGAGGGACGGAGAGCCTCAGGAGGGGCAGCCTTGGGGTTGGGACTTAGATGGGGACTCAACCCAGTCACACCAGTGGGAGAAACCCAGCAGGGGGTCCCCCACTTCTGTGCCTTTGCCCTGGCTGTCTCCTCCTCTTGAGAGCCCCACCAGCTCTGTGGTCTCTTCACCCCCCACCTCCCCATCAGCTCGGATAGTGGTTCTCAAAATTTAGCAGGATCAGAGACACCCCGTATGTGTGCTCCTAACATTCACCAAGAGAGCCCATATTCTGGACATTAAAAAATGAAAAGCATAGAAATTCTGCAAATACTTCTGCGTACTACAAAGGAATGGAATAAGAAATCACTACCTGGAAAATAAAAGAGAATCTCCACATTTGGGGGATGAAACAACATCCGTCTAAATAGTACATTGGTCAAAAACAAAGGCACAAGAGAAAATTTAAAACATATTTTCGACCAAACAAAAATGAAAATACATTGGATTTGTGAACGCAGCAGGGTTGAGTGAAATCGGTAGCACATAATTAAAAAAAAAAAAAAGCTGGCTCCAAGCCCCCTCCGGGTTGCTGGGGGTGGTGGTGGAAGCCAACCCGTTGCATCAGCGCCCCTGCCCAAGGGCCCCCGACACAGGCTGAGTCAGGCACATGCGGAAATGGCGATGGAACGATAAACTCCATTCTCCTCTAACCCTGATCATTTCAGCGTGCCCCGTGGGGCGTTACGAGGACCCCTGTAAGCTCTGGATCAACCCTAAGTGCTTGCCAGTCACTGCTTCTGCAGGGGCCTCATCTGTGCCCTCCCCTCGCCACCGCCCCGGGAGCCCCCTGCGGAGCGGAGTCCTCGCAGGGAGTCATGGGACACAGTGCACGCAATGACGCAATGGCCTGACGTCAGTCCGGGAGCTGGCGTGGGGGCAGGGGGCTGAGTGGGAGGGAAACTCAAAGTTACCACCTGCCCCTCCTCTGCTGTCTGAGGGTTTTCACGTGAACACATAATCTTCCGATTCTTTTAAAAACTTATTTATCTTAATTTGTTAAATGGTTCAAATAACCTTCTGAGGGGCGGGTTGCAGAGCATGTTCTAGTCACAGGACTCTGAAGAGGCAAGGAAGCAGCCGCGGCTGTGGTGCCGGCCTCGGGGGTTGCGCCGAGTGCATGTTCCTGCCCCTCGCCCTCCTGAGTCGGAGCTGCCTGGGCTGGCACCAGCCTTGCTCACGAGCTCCCAGGCCCTGTCAGTGGTCACAGGGGCTAGCGCAGCTGAACAGACCCCTGACAGCCGAGGACAGGGTCCTAGCGCCTCTCCCTCTTTTTTTATTTTTAAAGATTTATTTATGTCTACAAGCTGGGGTACAGGCCAGAGGTGTGGGCTTGTGAGAGGATTCCCCAGAGACAGAGTGGGGAGCAGAACAGGCAGATCCGCTGAAGTACACTGCTGAGGGGAGCAGCGGGCGAGGCAGGAGAGGTCTGCTGCGGTATGTGGAAAGCTCCCTGGCTGGGGATCAAACTTGTGCTGCGGTGGCTGCGGATAGCTTCACAGTGCTGCATGGAACTCCTTGTGCCACCAGGGAGGCCCGGGCTTCTTAATGGATTAAAGGTGCACCAGGGCCCACAGTGGAGCTGTGACCTGCCCAAAGTCGCACAGCAAGCAAGTGGGAGGCAACTGGGAGAGAGGGAGGTAAGAGCTTGGAGCTGGAGAAGTTTCCTTGATCAGCTGTATGGCCTTGGGCAAGCGCCCTCACCCCCACAGCCCAAACTCTGTGTGTGGGGGTCTGTCTCTCAATGGGCTATGCACCCCTATCTCATAGCGTCGGGGTAAAGTCAGTGAGGTATGTAGAGGGACTTAGTGTGCCTCCTGGCTCCTGCTAACGGGGAAGACGCAGCTGACAGTGTTCCTGTGACTGAGAGGAGGCTCCCAGGAGGGCCGAGACCCCCAAAGCCAGAGCCACTGGTCCACTTTCTGAGTGAACGTGGACAAGTCACTTCACTTCCCTGGGCCTTGACTGCCCATTCTATGAAAAGGACGGCAACCAGACCGCCCACCCCCGGGGCTTCAGTGAGGTAACACTTGTGAGCTCCGAGGCAGCCCAGGGCCAGGCTCAGCGAGGTCGGCTGCTGTCATCAGCTGCCTGCGCACCCTGGGAAGCAGCTGCCTGCGTGCTGCGCTCCCGCCCGGCCTCTCTGAAAGTCCCAATAAAAGCAGTTGCCATAATGAATGTACCTCTCCGCCAGGCACGGCTGACCACGCGGCTCTGCAGATGAGGCCTTGGCGACAGCACCAGCCGCCATACAATTAAGTCTCTCGATGGCGTGGGGAGGTGGATGACCACTGCTGTTATCGGCTGGCTTCCTGGTGTGGCCATAGCCCAGCCCACACAGAGGCTCCTCTGAGGCCAGAGAGGACTTGCAGGCCCAGAGCCGGAGGGGGGTTGGGCCGAGAGCTCCCAGGCCAGGGTGTCCTGGGACCTGAGCCTAAAGCCCCCCTTCCTCCCATGTGGTCACTATTGTGCCCATGTTTCCGATCATGTCAGATTCAGGGGAGCTGAATTCTCGCAAGCATAAAATGAGTGTCCATTAATGTTCAGCCACAGGTGCCACAATGACCCATGTTACAGATCAGGAAGCTGAGTCCCAGAAACACAGAGGCACTGACCTATGGCCATTCAGCTGGAATTCCAGCCCATCTGTCTGACTCTCAAATCTTTCTCTTCACTATCACATTGTCCCCTGTAATATTCAGAAATAGGGCCATTGGGCTTCCCTGGTGGCACAAGGGGTTAAATGGCAGCCTACCAAGCTATCCCAGCCACTGCAGACCAGTTCAATCCCCGGTCAGGGACCTTCCCACATGGTGCAGCAGACCTCTCCTGTCTCCCCACTGCTCCCCTCAGCAGTGTATTTCAGTAGATCCACCTGTTCTGCTCCCCACTGTGTCTCTGGTGAATCCTATCCCCTCCCTACCTCTGGCTTATATCCCAACTCTTGTATGCATAAATAAATAAATCTTAAAAAAACAAGAAATAAGACCATAGCAGAGGCAGTCAGCTAAGGTGAAGCCATATTGGAGTGTGGTGCACCCTTAAGGCAACAAAGGGAAGACAAAGGGACAGAGACACGTGGGGAGATGACCACGCAATGAGGCCACAGTAGGCGGCTGCACCTACAAGCCAAGGAATGGTGAGGATTACTGGTCCCACAAGAAGCCAGAGAAGTCAAGGAACACACACACACACACACACACACACACACACACACACACACACAGGCAAAAAAAGTTAGAAAATGGGTTGTGTGAGTTTTGGAAAGTCCTGGAATCGGTTTCCAACTCTGCCCTTTGTTGGGTCTACAGTGATTATCTATTACTAGTAACAAACCGCCCCCAAACTCCCTGTCTTAACAAACAATCATTTCATGCTCTCCTGGGGTTGACTGGGCTCTGTGAAGCGGTCTAGCTCGGGGTCACGGAGCTGCGTCATTCCAAAACCCTTCTTCCTAATCACGCACGGCAGCTGCTCTGGGATGAGCCACCTGAGAGAACCACATAGGAGCCATGTCACCTTCTGTGGCCTGGACTGGGAAACTGCACAGCACCCCTTGTTTTGTAATCGTTACCTAAATGCCATCTCTCTAAGGCCCGACTGGTGCCTCTATTTCCACAAGCCTTCTCTCACCGCATCCTCTCTGACCTCTTTCCCTCTGGCCCCCGCTCATTGTTGGGCACAGACTCCTCCATATCCTTTCAATTTCTTGCCTTCCTGAGTTCCAGACTCCCTAGGCCCCCCTGACTTCCAAAAGTCCTAGCAGAGAACCAGGGGGTACTTGGAAGCTTCAGGTTAACTTTTGCAGCTCTGCTTCCCCCTCGTGGCCACTACCAGAATTGCACCTAAACTCTGGGGCCCTCCTTGAGGTCAGGCCCAGCCCAGCCTGGGGTTCCCCCACTGGCCCTATAATTTTATTTGCTAAATCTGGCAACCCTACCCCCGTATGTTGTAGTCATTTTTATAGACACTTAGATTTTTGAAGACGGGCCTTTGGAATCTGCTGAGACCCCTACTGCTGATGGGAGAACTAAAGGGAGGGTCGTGGCCTTGCCCCAAAGCACAGCCATGAGGGAAGGACTTGCTTCTCAAAAAGACCAAAAATCTGTGGTTGACATGAAATTTCCCAATTTTGACAGGATAGCAACTAATTCAAAGTTTACCTATCACTGTACATGTCAAACAAAACCCATCCGGGGCAGCTTGGCAGGAAAGCAGAAGTCGGGTTTTGATGTCTGAGGCCCGGAGAGGGGTCTGGGGCTGCTTGGTCACAGGCTGGGAAGTGGCTTGGCCGACCCCTGGGGCTCTGGGACCTCAGCCTAGACCTTGGGCTCTGCGCCTTCTGCCCCTCTGAGATTCTTCCACTTCCGTTTTTTCCAGAGCAAATATCTCTGCGTTTTTACCCACTGCCCCTCTCCCCCACTACTTGTCTCCTGGCCCCCAGAAACCAACCCACTCTGTCTCTGGAATGAATCCGTCACCTTGCTGACCCCTCACCATCGTCTTCCACAGACTCCTTCACTCTGTCTTGCCTACAACAGCCTTCCCAATCCTAAAACCAGACTACCCCAAAATCACCTCCTCCACTCACATTTAATTTTATTTATTTATGGATACAAAAGCTAGGGAGGGTATAGGCCAGAGGTGCCCGGGGAAGGGGTGTGCGTGTGTGTGAGAGGATTCACCGGAGAAAGAGCGGGGAGCAGAACAGGCAGGTCTACTGAAATTCACTGCTGAGGGGAGCAGCGGGGAGACAGGAGAGGTCTGCTGCACCATGTGGGTCAGCTCCCTGGCCGGGATCAAACACAGGCTGCAGTAGCTGGCGATAGCTTGATAGTACTAAGACTTTAACCCCTGCGCCACCAGGGAGGCCCCCCACTCACAATTTTTTAACAAATCCAACAAGCCAGTTTGTACTCATAACTTAGTGGCAGAGAGAAGTGGCTGTAATTAGGGAAGCCCAGGGAGCTGAGAGGGCTCAGAGGAGAGAGGTGGGAAGACAGGAAGTCTTCCTGGAAGAGGGGATGACTATACTTAGTGTTGCCTCACAGCCTGTCCAGTTAGATCTGTAGAAACTCATTCATGCATTCAGTCTATCAAGCACTTACTGAGTGTGTGCTCTGTGTGAGTGAACGAAGAGACAGGATGGTGAGTCCTGCTTTCAGAATGCTTAGGCAGGGGTGGAGACAAGGGAATAGGCACATAAGTAAAACCTGCCAGGTACAGGTGGTGGCCAGAGGAAAAGGGGGATCGGCTTTGCTGGGACATAGATGAGCTTGCAGGTTACACCCCATCAATTTCTGCCCAGCTGGGGTCCTTCCCTATTCCATTCCTAGTTTGAGACTTTAAGGGGTGGGGAATGTCCTTGATGTTGCAGCTTCATCAGTAGCCAGTAGGTGGCACTGTAGGGCCGGAAATAACCTGAACCCTGCTGGCTGGGTGGAGTGTGGATCCAGGACCAAGAATCAAGAGTTTTCAAATAATTGAAATGTGTGAAATTGCAATTCTAGAATCTTCCCCTCAGTGGATTAGAAACTTTAAGACAGTAAATACCACACCCAAACTTTTCAGGGGCGGTCACAGTGGTTCAGGGATGTTTCTCTCTCTGTCTTATATGTGAGTTGGGTCACTGTCAGTTGTTGCCTAAAATGTTGGCTCATTGTCAGTCAGCAAGTCAGTCATTGAACACCTACTATGTGCTGTGAGCTGTGTTGCTGCTGTGGATTCAGGTGTGATCTGGACAGACTTAGCATCTGCCTCAGAGGAGTTTGGAGGCTGGAACATCTCCATATAAATAGAAGAATAGGATAATTATAGGTTGTGTCTTCTAGGAAATTAACAGAATTATCTGACTGGGATAAGGAGGGCAGGGAGGGAGTAGGAAGGAGGTGAAATTTTGGGGGAGACCTGCAGGTTGAGAACAGGGCTTCTGCCCCCGAAGGCAGAACCCAGCGGCCTGTCAGTGTTGTTTGTAACTTTTTTCCTTCTAACTTAAAAGAAGTCGCATAAAGCGACAAGCATGAGCTGTGTTAAGGGACGTGAAATGTATGTTGTCATCGGCATGAAGCAATAGTTCAGAGAAGGGGTGGGACGGGAACACCGTGGGAGTGCTGGACGTAAGGTTGGCCCTCCCAGCCCGCCCCAGAGCTCCTGGCGGCTCTGGCTCCCCATTTGACCTTCATTAGTCACTCACCCTGGGGTATCCAGTGGCGACAGAGACAGACTCTGCCACCTATGCCTGCAGAACTCCAGCCTCATAGAAGGAATGGGTGGGGTGGCTCAGGAGCTCTTCTGAGGAGCTGCACCCTGCTTTGGTGCAGAGAGACAATTCCCAGGCATCAGGCCCCTTTTGGCCATTTTCCACACTCTTTCCCCTTGTTTCTGTTCTTCCTCTTCCCCCTCTTCAGATTAATTTTTTATTATGCAAAGTAGTTTCTCGCACTTTCTCAGCCCTTCCCCTGGAGTTGGGAGGCTAACGGGGGTAAGGGGGACACAGAGGGAGAAGGGGAAAGCATCAGAACGAGAAAGTCCAGAGCCTTCAAGGCCTTACCAACCGTAGCCACCTCTCCGTCTGCCCTCTGCCCAGAGGCACGGCTCCCCCACCGCCAAATTCAGAAGCATAAACTCTCTTTGTCTCTGCACATGTAAGTGTCAGCGTATGTGTGTGGGCTGTGTGTGTAACAGGATGTGAAATTGTACTTCCAACCAAGTCACCAAAATGAAATACATAAGATATTCCAGACCAAGATGCAACTCTTCAAAGAAAAAAAAAAATTTAATTGTATATTTAGGGCTATAACACCCTAAAACTTCTCACCTGAATTGTGGGTCTAATGATCTATTAATAGTTATTGAGGATTAAAGAATTTGTAAGGATTTATTTTTTATTATTTAAGATTTATTTATTTTTGCATGCAAGCTGGGGGTGCAGGCCAGAGGTGTAGGACGGTGAGAGGGTTCACCAGAGACAGAGTGGGGAGCAGAACAGGCAGATCGACGGAAACACACTGCTGAGGGGAGCAGCGGGTGAGGCAGGAGAGGTCTGCTGCGCCATGTGGGAATCTCCCTGGACTGGACTAGTATCAAACTCGCACTGCAGCCACTGACAGCTCCATAGTGCTGCACTTAACCCGTTGTGCCACCAGGGAGGCCAGAATTTGTGAGGATATCTTTGGAAAGAATAGAAATTTGGCTCTCCCTATCCTCAGCAGTCCCTACCCCACCCCACCCCCAGAGCTGAGGTTGCTCCCACCTGAGGCCAAATGTGGGAGCAGACCTCAGCAGAACCATCTGGAAGCTAAACATGGGCTCCTCAAGATGGGAGACAGTGGGCCTTGTCTCTGACTCCTCTTCACATCTCAGGGGTGGAGAAAGGGTCTGCAGAGAAGGAGCCGAGCGAGCGGGAAGGAGGCCTGGCTCCCTGGGGTCGTCAGAGCACAAGCAGAGGGTCAGGTGTGGGCCCAGCAGGAGAGGGGGCTGAGCCACGGCGCTGGATGGGGAGCCATAGTCAGGCTGGTTTGAGCCAAGGCTGTGGGGAGAACAAATAGGACAGAAGCTGAGGAGAGTCAACAGCAGGAGGCCGATGTGTCATCCATCTCATCTACATCAAAAAGTTCAGATGGAATGCTCTTGGGGGTCTCGCGAGTCCACAAAAGCAAGCCCTGAGAGGGGTCATCTTCATATACGGGTCCACACAGAACCAAGGTGCAGCAGCATCAATCAAGTATCAATCAAGTGAGGACTTCCCTGCCCACCCCCAGTTTGCTCCCTCCCTCCCAGCTCCCACGGAGAGGAGAGAAAGAGGAGGGACCTTCTGTCACTTCAATGTTGGGAGCCATGCCTCTTCCCCAGCCTGGACAGCATAACTTCTGAACTAGGGCCGTTTTGAAGACCCTAAAATGAACACAGCACTTTTTGTTTGTTTAACTTGGTGTCTTCAACAGCGTTCTCCAGAGAAATAGAACCAAAAAGAATGAGTGAGTGATTGATTACAAGGAATTGGCTCATACAATTATGGAGACTGATAAGACTAAAATCTGTAGGCCGGGTCAGAGGGTGAAGGCCCAGGAGAGCCAGAGGAAGCAAGTGCCTGTGCTTGCAGAACTGGGCAGAGGCACCTTTGGGGAGGTAATGGGATGTTTTCCAGGGTTTGCCTGCTCTGGCTGGGGCATGGCCCAGGAAATGAGAGCTCCTAGCCTCTGGGGAGAGAGGGAGGAGATCTGGTGACGTGGCTTTGGCCTGATGTACAAGGCTAAGGGTTAAGAGAGAAGCGGCCAGACATGGCCCCCAGGACAGCCTTCTCCAGGCAAAGCCAGCACCAGTGCAGGCACCTGCTGACTGGGTTTCAGTTTTCCTTTCATTCCTTCAGACTTTCAGCAGAATTGTGTAAGAACTTGAGCCTGAACTCGTGTTACTCGGGTTCCGGAGGAGCAGTGGGAGAAGGTTCCGGAGCTACCGCGGGCAGCCCAGAGCAGCAGGTCAGAGGCAGTTAGTTGGTGAGTGGGGTCGACAAGCAATTCCTCTTTTTTTTTTTTTTTTAAGATTTATTTCTGCATACAAGCTGGGGTACAGGCCAGAGGCGTGGGGCGGCGAGAGGTTTCACCAAGACAGAGAGACAGAGCGGGGAGCAGAACAGGCAGATGGACGAAACACACTGCTGAGGGGAGCAGCGGGCGAGGCAGGAGAGGTCTGCCGCACCATGTGGGAATCTCCCCGGCCGGGCGTTGAACTCACGTCACCACTGTCGACAGCTCCAAAGCGCAGCGCTCAATCGCTGCGCCACCAGGGAGGCCCCGCAATTCCTCTTTTAACAGCTGCTCTGGGACAGCAGACGTGGGTGGCTTCAGCGGTCACGGGCTGGGGATGTTCGGGCTCCTTCAGGGGAAGATGCCTGATGGCCTGTGGCCTGAATGAAGGGTGGCAGACTTGGGAGAAGTAGTGTGGGGTAGCGGTTGGGCATCTGCCCTCTGGAGAAGACTGCCTGGGTTTGAGTCCTGACTCTGCCTCTTGTGGCTGCAGGCAGCTTAATCCACCTCAGTGACTTGTTTGCTCCTCTGTGCAGTGAGGCTGTTTGGGGGTTGAATGAGTCACTATCTGAAAATACTGAGAGTAGAATTTGAAATGTTGATGTTTGTAAAGTAAATGGATGAGCTTCAGTGAGTTTGGACAAAGTGACCTCTTACCAAGCCTCCTATAGGTCAAACTGGGGAGCCATCCAGGTCCCTAAGCAAAGCAGGGGTGTAAGCAGATACAGGGATTTTCAAAGACAGTAAGGAAATGAGGAACCTGCAGGAGGGAGGCCCCCTGATGGTTCTCGAACCTTCTCAGTCAGCTCTGATCCACAGAGAGACAAGGACGTAAATCAAAGGCTGCTTAGCTTTTTCCCAAAGTCTTGCTCTCTCTTAGGTGGAGTTTTGGGCCAAGAAGAGGTCACTGAAAATTTGTTTTTCTCTGATCTGTTTCCAGCCCAGGGGCGGGAGTGCAGACGCCTGAAATGCCTTGCGCCGTCCAGTGGATGGCTGCGGGTCCCCGCCAGCTGGACTGCTGGCCCTCTGCTCAGCTCTCTGCCCTTGGTCTTCATTCACAGCAGCTCTTGGTATCCCCCATACCCCATTCCAATATTTGGGATGGGTTTTGGAGCAACAGAGCCTAAGATCTGGGGATGGGATTCCCCTGAGAGGAGCTGAGCTGAAGCCAACTGCCGCAGGGTCCAGGGGTGGATGTCTCTTGAGGTGACCCTGCCCAGCTCTCCCCTTTGTACAGGTCTGGCCTGTACTGAGCCCCAGAAAGGGGAGGCTTTTTGGTTTCCAGAGGTGAGCTGCCTGCCCTTCCTGCGTCTTCCCAAACCTATTATTCAAAGCTCTTATCTCCCACAAAAACTTCAAAAGAGAAGTCCATGGACTCTGAGTCCAAAGTCCTGCCTCTCTTTACAGAGGAGTGGAAGGCCAGTCGCTTCCCTCTGGGCCTCCGTTCCCTTGTTCCCTTGTGTGGGAAACTGAGGGATTAGGCCTGTAGGCTTCTTTGAAGTGCAGGCAGGTGGGCGGCCAGCTGGAGGTGGAGGGAGTCTCTGGAAACATCTGCACGTCACCTGACGCTCCTCTCATCTTTCTTCTGCTCTAAGAATCATGATGAAGTTTTGTCTAAGAAAAAAGTTTTGCTGCTAAAATAGAGAGAGGTCTTGAGGTGTAAGGGATGCTGCTGGCCCCTCCCCCTTGTTCCCCCATCCTGCCTCAACCCCTTCAAGGTGGTCTGCGGTAAGCTTAGCTTCATCTGGTCACCTGATAAACTTGTGCTTATCTTTAATGTCACAGCTGAGGTATGATTTCCTTCTGGAAGACTTCCACACCTGCCCCAGCCTGCTTAAAGTCTCCTCAAGGCTGCCAAGGATTTCAAACTCTCTCCTATCATAGCATATAGTGCCTTTGTCCTTGTCTATACACTAGTCTGCCTGACAAAAAAGAAAAAAGAAACCCGAGTTTAAGGCCCAGGTCTGCCCCTTCCCACCTGTGTGACTCTGGGCAAGTGACCCAACCTCTCTGTGCTTCAGTTTTCATATCTCTAAAATAGTATCAGCAAGCACAGAATTCTTGTTATGTGCCAGTCTTATGTGCTTTCCTCATTTGATCCACGCAACATCTATATGAGACTGGAACAAAAACCATTTATTTGATTTTTTTTTAGCAAATGAGAAAACTCAGGCACAAAATGGTTAAAAAAAACTTGCCCAAGGTCACACAGCTTATAAATATTCAATATTCAAACCATTCAGTCCAACTGCAGGGAGATTCCACTGCTCTCAGAAGCTACCTCAGCGGTTATTGTGAGGGTAATTTGAGAAGTTACTCAAAAACTGCTCACGCCTATGTGTTGCAATATGCCTTTCCCTGCCAGAGGATTTAACCGGGGTATTAAAATAAGAATGGAACTTTAAATTTTTTTAATATTTATTTTCATATATTGTGTGAGTAGCCCAAGTGTCCACTGATGGACAAACAAAATACAGCATACAATACACTATTACTCTGCCTTGAAAAGGAAGGAAATTCTGACATGCTGCAACATGGAAGAACTTTTCTTAAAGATTAATTTTTATTTATTTATGCATACAAGAACCAGGGTATAGGCCAGAAAGGTGGAGGGTGAGAGGATCCACCAGAGACAGAGTGGGGAGCAGAACAGGCAGATCTACTGAAATACACTGCTGAGGGGAGCAGTGGGTGAAACAGGAGAGGTCTGCTGTGCCACATGGGTTAGCTCCCTGGCTGGGGATCGAACTCATTCTGCAGTGGCTGGAGATAGCTTGATAACCCTGACTTTAACCCCTGTGCCACCAGGGAGGCCCAACATGGAAGAATCTTGATGACCTTCTGCTAAGTGAAGTAATCTGGTCACAAAATGACAAATTCTGCATGATTTTACTTGTATGAGACACCTAAGACAGAGAAAAACTGGAATAGTGGTTACCAGGGACTGGAGGGAGGCTGAATGGGAGTTATTGTTTAATGGATATAGAGTTTTAGTCTGGGAAAATAGAAAAGTTCTGGAGATAGGTGACGATGATTACACAACAGTGTGAATGTGTTTAAAGCCACTCACTGAACTGTAGATTTTTAAATGATTGATGGTAAATTTTATGTTATATATACTTTACCGCAGTAAGAGATAGAGAGTAATAGATTGTAATTCATGTACAAAATCAGAATCAGTGAGTCCATACTGACAATATAGATACAGAAAATAAGTAAATGGAAGAGGTGGGAGGGCCCTTCTTACATTAAAACGTCAACTGATAAAGTGGAGGAAGAGGTGGAGTTGCTAAGACTTACAGCATTCATAGGAAAGATTGATTTGGCAAATGACATCGATTGGTACTGAACCCAGAAAGGAAAATTTGGTGAGTAACAGGACAGTTGTATGTTTGCAAAGTGTCCCCCCATAGCTTGCTCAATGCAAGGGGGATAACGAGATGATGATGATTATGATGAAGACGATGATGGTGTTGCTGCTGCTGCTGTGAGGAAACTAATCAGTGGAGAAAGCAGACACAACACTGACTGGATGAGCAACACAAATATCACCAGTAAGAGTCAGTCAGATTCCTTGTGCCTCCATGTGTGATGCTCTTAAAAGGACACAAGAGCACTTATGTAATATCCTGGGTGGAGATACATGACCTGAATTTAATCATGAGGAAACATCAGACAAACCCACAGAAAAACTTTCTATAAAACAATTGGCCTGGGGGCCTCTCTGGTGGTGCAGGGGTTAAAGTCTCAGCACTGTCAAGCTACAGCCAGCCAGCCACTGCAGCATGAGTTTGATCCCTGGCCAGGGAGCTGACCCACATGGCACAGCGGACTTCTCCTGTCTTGTCCACTGCTCCCCTCAGTGGTGTATTTCAGTAAATTCTTCTGTTCTGCTCCCCATGCTGTCTCTGATGAATCCTCAAACCTCTGGCCTAGACCCCAGAAAAAGAAACAATTGGCCTGTATTCTTCAGTAATGACAATGTTGTGAAAAATAGGATCCCCTGAGGAAGTGTCCAGGCGGTCCTAGGGGCTTAAGACATATGATGACCAAGTGCAGTTTCATTTTTTAACCCTGACTGGACTATGTACCAGTGGGGACAAAAGTTATGAGGGGGGGCCCTCCCTGGTGGCGCAAGGGGTTAAGTCTCAGCCTATGAAGCTATCCACCTCCACTGCAGCACAAGAGAGTTCGATACCTGGCCAGGGAGCGTCCCATGTGGCACAACAGACCTCTCCTGTCTTGCCCGCTGCCCCCCTCTGCAGTGTGTTTCAGTCAATCTGCCTGTTTTGCTCCCCACTCTGTCTCTGGTAAACCCTCTCACGCACCCCCACCCCCACCTCTGGCCTATACCCCAGCTCTTGTATGAATAAATAAATAAATCTTTAAAAAAAACTTTTAAATTAAAAAAATAGAGAAAAAAGTTATAGGGGTACTGAGACAATCAGCAACATTAGAATATTGACTGCTGATCAGGAAGTGTATCGATCTTAAATTTATTGAATCTGATAACTGTGCTGTGGTACATAAGGGAAAAGCCCTGTTCTTGGGAGCTACTGAGATTAGAAGAGTAGAAGTGGGTTCAGAACAGAGATAAAGTCCTTGCGCTCTGGGCCTCATAATCCAGAGAGAAAAGAAGAGGTTTAAGGGAGGTTACATGTACATTGGGTGAAGAAAGGGGAAATGCAATGTGAATGTGTAGTGGGAGAAGCTGATCTTGTCTGTGGGTCAGCACAAGTCTCTCTGAGGAAATACATTTCTGCTGAGACCTAAAAGGTAAGCAGAGGTGGAGGTGTCCCAGGCACAGAAAACAGCACAAGCAAAGCTCTGTGACTAAAGAGAAGCTAGCACAGTGATTAGAAATTAAAAAAAACAAACAAACAAACTAGCAGTTAGCTGCTATGCAATAGTTACTTGTCTCATTTTCATGGAAATAAACATTTTTAATGTCAGTTTCAGTGCTTACTTGCTCTACTATATACTAATATATAGTCTTTTTGTCACTCTAGACCACAACTAGGTTTTACTAAATTTCAATTTTGGGAATTCTTTACTGGTTACCCATATTGGCAAAGTTAAACACACACTGAGAGATGAAAGAGTATTTGGAAATGTGGTGAATTATTGCTGCAAAGATATTGTAATACTTCAATGGAAGTTGTGTTAGAACTAACCAAACAACTTACGGTTATAGATCCTCTGCATTCATTGCCCATCAATAGCATCATTAATCGATGTTCATTAGTCAATTTCAACTGTACATTTCATTTCAAATCATGAATGCAGTTCATATTCCTTGTAGTCCTTCAAATGACATGTCATCTAGTACAGTTCTCTTCAAGCTGTCATATACATATGAAGCCTGGGGGCCATGTTAAAATGAAGACTTTGACTAAATTCATCTGAAATAGGTTTAAGAGCCTGCATTTCTAACCAGCTTCTAGGGGCTGCTGGTCTAGGGACCACATTCTGACTAGGAACAATCCAGATTCGAAGATGGGAAGGTTACCATTTTCCTTCCTTATTGTAAACTTTGATTTTATTATTTTTTTTTAAGATTTCTTCCTTTATGCATATAAAGAACTGGGATGTAGGCCAAAGGTGTGGGTGAGAGGATTCACCAGAGACAGTGGGGAGCAGAACAGGAGCAGAACAGGAGGATGTACTGAAGTACACCGCTGAGGGGAGCAGCAGGGAGACAGGAGAGGTCTGCTGTGCCATGTGGGTCAGCTCCCTAACTGGGGATCGAACTGGTGCTGCAGTGGCTGCGGATAGCTTCACAGTGCTGAGACTTAACCCGTTGAACCACCAGGGAGGCCGTAAACTTTGATTTTATTTAAAGATGACATGGAAGTTTCCAATGTAGGCTAAAAAAGAAATTGCTTTTTAAAATTTAGCTTGTGATCATTGATGGGCTGAGGTATTCGCAAATGAAATCTCTTTTTTTCTAATATTGTCTATGTTGGAGAAATTGAATCAATGCCAAGAGATTCTGAAACTTATTTTTAAATCACTGATTTATTATAAATCAGTATCATCATTTAGTTTTTCTTCAAAGAGTTTCTTCATCATTTTGAGGTTTTAAGAGCATTATGCATATTGAATTTTCAGTATCATTTTGCTTAAGCTATTAATTTTACCTAGAGCATCATGCCAGTTCAGCACTATAGGCAAAGAGGGAGTTCCTGTACTTGTTGGAGTGACTGATTCTAATTACCAAGGGGAAGTAAGATTGCTACTGCAAGATGGAGCTGTATTAATAATAGTTATAATAGCTCATTACTAAGTTATAGGATATCAGAAACAAGAAGGGAGCATCACACAAAGACCTTGCATCCTTTTGGAGAAAATGATACACTTTCAGTTGTATCACATTAGGTGAAAGTATGACTTTGTTATTGTCTTTGTTTGAATAGTAAGAAGGAAGTGTAGGAATGGGATTGTTGGGTCATCAGACTTTAAAATTTTAGCTCTTTCAGTAAGGTTGTGTAATGGCATCACCTTGGGGTTTTAATCTAATCCCTGGATTATTTAAAGATACTGAGTATCCTTTTGTGTGCTATTTCTATATCTTCTTTGCTTTAGTAAAAACTTTTGCTTATTGCTTCATTGGGTAATGTCTTTTTTTTTTTAAGATTTTATTTATTTATGCATAAAAGCTGGGATACAGGCCAGAGGTGTGGGGTGGTGAGAGGGTTCACCAAAGACAGAATGGGGAACAGAACAGGCAGATCAACGGAAACACACTGCTGAGGGGAGCAGCGGGTGAGGCAGGAGAGGTCTGCCACGCCATGTGGGATTATCCCTGGCTGGTATGGAACTCCTGTCACGGCTGCCTACAGCTCCCCACAGCGCAGTGCTTAACTGCCACCAGGGAGGCCCCGGTAATGTCTTTTTTAATTCAAATAATCCTTTATATGTTCCTTACACAAGTCAGATACACTGCATCTCAAATTCCCCCCCAGCTGTGATTTACTTTACATTTTCTTATATTCTTTCAGAGAGTAAAAGTTTTAAATTTCAATGAAGTTGAATTTGTGAAGCGTTTATTGCTTTTATGGCCCATGCTTTTTGTGTCCCAAAGAAATCTCTGCCTAGGTGAAGGTCACAGAGACAGTTTTTTCTGCCAAAAATCCATTCGTATGTTCAGCTTTTATATTTACAGTTTTATTATCCATCTTATTTTCCTTAGGGGCCTCCTTTGCTGTTTCAGAGATGGCTAACTGCAGCCCCCATCAACCTCAATCTGAGTCAAGCCTTGTGTTAACTCTTTATCCAACCTATCATCAAGTCCTATCCATTTACCTCCGTAAAATGTGCTGTTCGCCACCACCAGTCTCTCTCGCCTTGACGTTAACAGCAGCCTCTTAACTTGGTCCCCTTCCCCAGCAACACTGCTGAAAATCCTCAGTGGCGTCCTTAAATTCTCAGATTGAAGTTACAAATCCTTATCTTTACTAATGCCTACTTAACCCACACTCAACGTTCTACTCCAATTCAAGTGGTCTCTCAGCGCCCTATTCTGACCGAGAAGTCCCACCCTTTGGACCTATTTAACCGACTCAAGTTAGTCTTCAGATTCGAGCCTGAAAATCCTTGACTAAATCAACCTTCCCCACTCGCCGCTCTTAGTGGCGAGTACAGGTTCTCTTAGTATCTTGTACCTCTCGGAAGAGGCTTTTATTTACTAATTGCAAGTCTTAATTTTCTGTGATTCTCCCTTTAACGTTTTCCTTTGCTGACAGATCTAACTTCGTGAGGGCAGGGGTCTTTATCCCCGCGCTGCCCTCTCGAATGGGCCTAGCACACGCAGAAGCCACAATGCATAAGCGATGAGCGAACAAACGAATCAGGAATATGGAATAAGGGGATGGGCTGGTGGCTGCGCGCGTTCTCTTCAGAGGTAATCCCGGACGTGAAGCAGGAACGGCCTCTGCCCTGTCCCCAGCCGCCGCCGAACACCTCCAGATCCCAGCAGGCGGCTGCCGAGCGAATCAAGGTCGGCAGCAGGTGTGTGACGGGGAGCGGCGGCCCCAAATCCGCTCAAACCGCGTCGCTCCGGGGGCCGGATCCTCAGAAAAAGGGGCCGGGCCAGAGGACCCCGGTCCCGGGAGCCCTCGCCGGGGGAAGCCCACCTGGGCAGCGGGACGACACCTGCCGCCGCGCCAACCCCTCCCCAAGCGCCCCGCGGCCGCGGGAGCGCACGGGCGGGGCCACGCCTTCCGGGGCCGACCCGCCCTCTGCGGCGTGCGCGCGCCCGCCGCGGCCGCCTCGCGCGTGCGCCGCCGGCCGGAGGCGGAGGTTGTGGGCGGTGGCGGCGTCGGGCGCGCGCGCTCTCGCCCCCTCGCGCCGGTTCGCGCTCCCGTGCCGGGGCTGAGGCGGCGGTGGCCGCGGCGGCAGCGGCGGCGGCTGAGGCGGCGCGGGGGGAGGGCCGGGAGGGGGGTGGTTGGGGGGGATGGACCGGGCGCGGCGACCGCCGCGGCAGGAGCCGGCGCTTGAGCTCGGGCGACGGCGCTGGCGGAGAAGCCGGCTGCTCCTCCCCTCTCCGCCGGTGAGTGCCCCCGCCCCGGGCGCTGGCGGCGGCCGCGGCCCCTCACGGCCCCTTCGCCCCGGGTTGGCTGCGTCGTGAGGGGGGCACGGGCCGCAGGCGCCGCCGACGCGGGCCCGGCCTCCGGCTCGCGGCCTGGCGCGGCTCGGACCCTCGGTCGCCCGCGTTCGGGGCTGAAGCCCCGGGCCTAGGAATCGACCCCCACATCCCTCCGGGCCTCTCTGCCCCCGCGGCCCTTTCCGCTGTCATTTTGACCCTGCGGCTTCGCCCCTGCCCCCACGCCTCGCCCCCTTCCCGGCAACCCCTCTAGGGCCGAGGGGAGGGAGGCGTGTGGGGAGTTGGGCCGCGGCCGGGGGACTGTCTGGGAGCTGGCCCGGGTGTGCTGCGAACCCTCGCTCGCCCCGGCGACCCCAGAAGTTGGCCACCAAGGCTCAGCCCGTGCCACCTGAAGCCAGTCGTGCACCTTTTGTTTTGCTTTTGAACTTGTCGTCTGGGAACGCGGAGCGTAGGTGGTGCAAGGTGGGATGTGAATCTAGGCTGGCCGGGCTTGGCCCCCGAGTGCTCTTTGTTAACCCTTTTGGGAGCTGGAAGGGGACACGGGGAGTGGCGCCTTCCCCAGGGGAACCTGAGCCTGGCGCCGCTGCAGACCCTCCTTTTTCAGCCCGAGCAAGGTGCGTGTAGGGTCGGCCCAGGCTTGGTTTGGTGCACCCCTTATACAGCGTGGACGGTGTGCAGCCCAGGTGCGTCTGGAGAGTTTCTTGAAGCAGCCTTCCTTAGCTCCTGGCTCATTTCCTGCCTTTCTTTTGGTGACGCCTTACACATCAGTCTTGTGGCACCTGGCCAGTGCTGTCTGCAGGTTGTCTTTTCACCCTGATTGATGTTTGTGATTGAGACGGGAGATGACCACGCACACACTCATCCAAAATGGTTGCTGTGAGTGTAACACATTCATCAGAGGGACTTGTGTCATAAGCGTCTATATGAAAGGCCTGAATTCCTAAATTAGCCAGCTCCTTACATTAAAAAAGAAGAAAAGAGAAGAAGGCACCCAGGGTTTAAAAAGCGGGTAGCTGCTTTAACATAACACTTGGATTTGTTTATGCCTTCTGACCACTATCTTAAATTTTAGAACTGATTGGTTAAACCAGTCCCTTGTCTTTGAAGTATCTGTGTACAGAAATTGTTACAAAGCCAGAGGAAAGGACCTCAGGAAAATGCTAATGTGTTAATGTCAAGATTCCTCCAGAGGTAGATAATTTTTCTTCACTTGTGGATTAGAAGAGTGAGACTGGATTGGTGAGTAGGTGGTAGTTTACTAGTGTCATGTCACAAACGTTGCTTATAGGTAGGATTCTAACTCAACAATACCTGTCCTCTACTAACAGAGTTGGCTTGTATTTTTATGAAATCACACACCCACTCTCTGGCTAGTATAGAAAGATTAAAAAGCTGTTTCTGGTCTGTGGGCGGTAACCTTTTAATTTCTAAAGAGTTTTCAGCTGCTTACAGAATAGATTGCTGATCACTAGCATAGCAAAAATTTAGATATTAAAATTCATTAGCACAGGATTTGGATGTTATAATTATGAGCATTTATTAAGATTCTGCATATTGTGGGTGTGGGTGCTGGTTACTATGTATAGGAAATGAGATTTCTCAAAGTCTTGCGCTTTAAGATAAACAGAGGTACAATCCGCTAACAGAATGTTGAGACACCTTGCAGTAGTTGAGAGAACCTTTTATGAGCACAAAAATGCCTATGCAATTTGATGAAAACACCCAATGATTTGTACTGGTTGGTGATCACCATTTCTTTAAGCTGTTTACTCTTTATATTAGAATAATTCTCCTTTTCTGCAAGAATTGTTATGCTTATCAAATATGTCTAAAATCTTTGACTGAGGACTTAAGTTTAAACTACGCAGATTGGCATTTATGGATTGTGCATTAATTTATCCAACTTTTACAGAGCCACAGCTTTGTTACAGGCTTTTTTCCTAAGTACTGCTCTGGGGTACAGTAGGGAAACAAAACAGACAAGATCCCTGTCCTCGTTGAGCTTTATTTTATGTGTGTGAGAATGAGTATAACAAATAAGCAAATAGGCAAGGTAATTTCGCGGAATGATCATATCAGTTATTGGTATACTTCTCTGTCAAGGACCAGAAAGTAAACATTTCAGGTTGTAAGGGCCATGCAGTCTCTTGCAGCTACTCAGCTCTGTGCTTTTGTAAGAGGGGGGTCCTCAGGAAAGGGGAGTGTCCCAAGACCCCACCTCCACCTCAAGCCAGGGAGATCCAAGACACCTAGGACTACGAATCCCAGAATGCCATCATCACCAAAGGAAGGATGCTGAGGACTGAGGGTGGAGTTAAGAAATGGTTTTGGGGTTTTAAGTACCAGACCTGTGAGCTTGGAGGAGGGGCTATTGCTCGTGGTTGTGGATTGCCATAGTTTTTTTTCGAGTGTGCCATTAAGATTTCAGCTCAGGGGCCTCCCTGGTGGCACAGCGGTTAAGCGCTGGTCTGTGGAGCTGTCGGCACTGGCGACACGAGTTCGGGATTCCCACATGGTGCGGCAGACCTCTCCTGCCTCACCTGCTGCTCCCCTCAGCAGTGTATTTCCGTCCATCTACCTGTTCTACTTCCTGCTCTGTCTCTGGTGAACCCTCTCGCCATCTCACGACTCTGGCCTGTAGCCCAGCTTGTATGCAAAAATAAATAAATCTTTAAAAAAAAAAATTTCAGCTCAGCGGAACTGGTAGGACGCATTCACCAGTTTATTCTTTATCTTTTTCCCTTCCCTTTTTGTAAATAAACCCTTTTATTTTATTGTGTGTGTCTGCAGTTGAGTCTTGTAAGTCCCTTTAAGCTCACTGGTGAGAACCCACAGACAGGCACCCCATTTATATCGGGGCTGCCTGTAACAGTTTTAGTGTAAAAGCACCTGTAAACAGTATGTAAACAAGTATGTCTATGTTATAATTAAACTTTGGGCACTGAAATTCAAATTTCATGTAATTTTCCCAAGTCATAAAATAGTTGTCTGTTTTTCACCCACTTAAAAAAATGTAAAAGCCATTTGTAGCTCAAAGGCCTTACAAAAACTCAGGGTATGCTAATTTGTCCTGTGGACTGTAGTCTGGCCCTTTATAGAAAAAGCTTTCTGATTCCTGATAAGAACTATGAAGAAAATAAGCAAGCTGATGTGATGAATGACAGGTGGGGGTGGGGTGGGGGGTGGGCGGCCTCCCTAAGGAGAAGAGACTTAAGTTTTGGCCTGAAAGGTGGGAGAGCTTTCCTGGCAGATGAAGCAGTAAGCAGGAAGATCTGCAGGTGGAAATGAGCTTCTCTCATGTTGGCCAGAATTGAACTTCTCATATGATACATCATTCTTGCCTTTGTCGTCTTCAAGATTGTTTTTAACTTGGTTGCTCTCCTGTCATAGAAAGGCTACCTATTATAGAATTTAAGACTTGGAAGAGGTCTTAACTTCTTACCCAAATGCTCTCTTCTAACGTGTTCTCAGTGGTTTTTCAGCCTCTCTTTCAGTCCCTTTGATGACAGAAAATTCATCACTTTGAGATAGTCAATGCAGGCATTTGAACAGCCCTAATTGTTAGAATGCCCTGTGTGTTGTGTTAGGACCCACCCTTTATTCCTTCTTTATTCTGCCTTAACAGTGCCTCAGAATAAGTTTTCAGTGGGGTTGTACCTCTTCCCAAGATTCAATTCTGAAGTCAGTGCATGAAGCAAAAATCACGTAAGGTGAAAGTCATACCTGAAAATCCTTAAAATTGTTTGAAAATGCATGCTATAGCATGCATATTTTGTGTATGTAATCAACCATAATTGTTGAACACTTTATAAACTGAGCTGCTGGGCTTGACTGAAGGAGGGAGCCAGAAGAAATAAATTATTTATATAGATATGTAGGCCTTCAATTTTGCTTTTTAAAATACTAATCAAATCCTTATCAGAGAGTGGGGAGTCGTGGGGGACTTTAATGTATTCCTGCTTCTTTTCAGGTTTTATCTTACCCTATTTTTATATTAAATCTCTACTATACTGATAAATGTTTGCAGGTATGTTGTGAATATATTAAATGAAATAATATATATGGAAGTACCTTGCATATGGTAAATAGTAAATGTTTTTGCAGGGTTTGAATCCATATTTTTACTTCATTGAGCTCAGATACACACTGTCCTTTGAAAAACTGTAGAGAAGAACTTGGCCACCTGCTTCCTGTCTTACCAAATTGACATTTCCTGTTGTGCTCTATTGAACAGCTGTCACTCTGTGTCCTTGAGTGTTAGTTGCATTTTACCAGACATCAGCCAGTAAGTTAAATGGGTATATGATGTAACTCAGTTGCTTCTGTCACATGACCCTTGAAGTATTTAAACACTGATAATTGTCACTCAGTAAAGTCTTCACTTTTCAAGGCTAAATATTTTCACTTCTTTTAGTTTTTCCCCCCCCTGATTTCTTCTGGTTGTTCTTGTAAGTGTATCAGTTTATCATTGTTCTTTTTTACTTTGTCACCCTGTACAATATAAAATGTACATTTTAAGGTACAAACTCAAATTTTATTGCCTCGATGAAGTCTTCTGGACTGTCTCTATATTCCAGATACACATTTTTCTATACTTTTCACTTTAATATTTTCTTTTTTTTTTAAATTTTATACTTGTTTCATGAGCATTATCTTACCTCACAAAGAACACTCTGCTCGAGGATCAAGACCATGTTTTAGGCAACTTTTGTTTCCCAGGTGCACTAAGTAAAAATTTACACTTGTGATAGATCGTAAATAGATTACAATTTGTTAAAAATGATCTTTTAAAATAAACATTATTTTAGAAAGGTGTTAGATTTACAGACTTGTGAATATAGTACAGTATCTATCCATATCATACGTAGTTTCCCTTACTAACACCTTCCACTAATTACATTTGTCACAGTGACTGATACTGATACATTGATTCATTAGTAATAATAACTGTATTAAGTTTATAGTTTATTTAGAGTTCCACAGTTTTTCCCCAAATAACTTTTTTTGGTGTGTGTTCCAGGATATCATTCAGGTTACCATATACATTTAGTAGTTGTCTCTTTTTAGCTCTTCTTGGTTGTGACATTTTCTTAGATTTTCCTGTTTTGTTTTTTTTTTAAGATTTATTTTTTATTTATACATACAAGCTGGGGTGCAGGCCAGAGGCGTGGGGCGGCGAGAGGGTTCACCAGAGACAGAGCGGGGAGCAGAACAGACAGATCAGAAATACACTGCTGAGGGGAGCAGCGGGCAAGGCAGGAGAGGTCTGCCGCGCCATGTGGGATTCTCCCTGGCCGGGCGTCGAACTCGCGTCGCCGCTGCCGACAGCTCCACAGTGCAGCGCTTAACCACTGCGCCACCGGGGAGGCCCCAGATTTTCCTGTTTTTTAGTGACCTTGGCAATTTGAAATAACTGATCAGGTACTTTTGTAGTGTGATCCTTGGTTGGGATTTGGCTTTGTTTGTTTTAATGTTTAAACTGCTGTAAAATGATTCTGGAAAAAAACACAGAGGTAAAATGCTATTTTCATCCCATATCAACAGTACATATTATTGATATGACTTATCAGTGTTGATGTTAACCTTGATCACCTTATTTGAGTTAGTATTTGTTTTCTCCACTGTAAAGTTACCCTTTTGTTCCTTCCTGCCTTTCTATACTATACTTGTAGGAAAGTCACTATGCATAGCTCACACTAAATGTGTGATGAGTTATGCTCTAACTCCTATTAAAGGTAGAGCTTTACACAAATTGTGTTGTTCAGATTGTTCCAACTTTGGCCATTGGGAGCTCTTTCAGTTGGCTTCTGTATCCCTACCCTTCCACATATTCCCTTGACAATGTGTGTGTGAGCCCTTTTTTTCTGGCAATATGTCTCAAGCTCGTACTTTATATATGATGATCCAGTTGTATGATCAGTCATTTTTCCAAGGAGCCCTTCCTTCTATTGGATAATGGTATTAAAAAACAACATGTGGGTATTCAATGTGGCGTGTGCTACAGGAGTATTGTTGCTTCTAGGCCCTCTACGTGACAGCAAGGAGTTATATGTGTATATAGTAAGCTGTGACTATACATGCTTCTCTAAATATTTCAGTGTGTAACCATTTCTCTGTTAAGCTAAACATGAATTTATATTGATGTCTCTAACCCTGATTTGTTACCACATGGATCATTCTCACTTCCTTCAACTTTCCAGTGAGAAATCTGACTCCCATCCTTCGCTATCCACTTAATTTTTCAATTCCAGTATACACGTGTAGTGTTTTCAGAATTGTTGATCTGTGCCCCTGTGGGAAACAGCTTTGTCAGCTAGAGTACAGTGCTTCTGCATAGCTCCTTTGGCCTTTAGTCTTACAGACTTATTTCTATCATCACTTACTCTTCCACCCCCTTTTGGGGGTTCATATTTGTAATAGACTTAAATTGTTTAGTCACATTCTTCATTCCATGCTGAGATTCCTTTACCTCTTAAATAATTATTTAGAAATTGCATACAGTAAAATATATTCTTTGCTTTGAAATTCTGTATGTTTTGACAAACTGTAGTATCGTATAGTCACCTTTATGCATAGAATAGTTTCACTGCTTTAAAAAATTTGTGTCATGAGCCTCCCTGGCAGTGTAGGGGGTTAAGTCTCAGTGCTGTCACTGTGAAGGTCTGAGTTTGATCCCTGGCCAGGAAACCAACACACATGGCACAGCAGACCTCTCCTGTCTCCCCGCTGCTCCCCTCAGCAGTGTATTTCAGTCGATCTTCCTGTTCTGCAACCACTCTGTCTCTGGTGAATCCTCTCACCCCCTGCACCTCTGGCTTACACCCCAGTTCTTCTACGCAAAATAAATAAAATCTTAAAAAAACCTGAAACACCTCACATCTTATTAAAAAATTTTTGTGTTACACCTATTTAACATCTCCCACACCAGCTCCTGGCAACTGATCTGTTTACTATTTCTAGTTTTGCTTTCTTTTCAGAATGTCAGTATATTTAATTTTAGAAGTGATTTTTGAATGGTTTTTGTGAATACAGCATTTTGTTAAGTAGTGGGAGATATAGGTACTAGATAACCTTTGGGAACATTATTTTTCCCTATGGAGGTAAAATTCACATAACAAATTTCATCATTTTAACCATTTAAAATGTGTCATTCATTGCCTTTTAGTATATGCAAAGTGTTGTGTAACTACCACTTCTATCTCAGAACATTTTTTTTCAAAGATTTATTTATTTATGCATATAAGAGGTGGGAATAGGCTAGAGGTGGGGGTGTGTGAGAGGATTCATCAGAGACAGAGTGGGGAGCAGAACAGGCAGATCTACTGAAATGCACTGCTGAGGGGAGCAGTGGGTGAGACAGGAGAAGTCTGCTGCGCCATGTGGGAAGCTCCCTGGCTGGGGATCGAACTTGTGCTTCAGTGGCTGTGGATAGCTTCACAGTACTGAGACTTGATCCCTTGTGCCACCAGGGAGGCCCCAGAACATTTTCATCACCCTTTTCAAAAAGAAACTCCATGTCCATTAAGCAGTCCCTCTTCCCTATCCTCTGACGCTCACTACTGTGATGCTCATCCTATGAATTTGCCTATTCTGGGACTGTCATTTAAATTGAATCATACAATGCATGGCCTTTTGCTTCTGGTTTCTTTTACTTAGCAGTATTTTAAAGGTTCATCTTTTTTTAAATTTTTGCATAGAAGAACCAGGGTGTAAGCCAAAGGTGTGGAGGGGTGGGGTGGGCAGTGAGTGGATTCACCAAGATGGTGGTGGGCAAAACAGGCAGATCCTCTGAAATACACTGCTGAGGGGAGCAGTGGGAGAGACTGGAGGGGTCTACTGTGCCATGTGGGTCAGCTCCGGGGTCCGGGATTGAACTCAGGACTTAGTGGTGGTAGCTGGTAGTGCTGATATGAAACCCTTAAGACAACAGGGAGGCCCCATCATTTTGTGTACCATGTTTCAGTACTTAGTTCCTTTCTTATGGCTGAATAGTAATCCATTGTATGAATCTACCAGATTTTGTCATCAGTTCATGACTGAGTTGTTTCCACTTTTTAGCTATTTTAAATAATGCTGCTATGAATATTCATGCACATAAGTTTTTGTTTGAACATGTTTTAAATTCTCTTAGATATAAAATTAATGTATTTCTTTGATATTTTCTGTATTAAGGGAAAGCTACCCAATGACTGACTTAGACTAAAGTGCTGAAAGAAAGAATACTTTCTCTGGGCATGGTATTCATCAGTGAATATTGATGAATAGCATGATTTTTCTGTTCTCTTTATAAACGGATTTTGGTTCAGACAGGGTAGCTTTCCTCTAGAATTCTGTTAGACGAAAATCCTGATTTATGCTGTGTGTCATTCATTTACCTTTCTGAGAGAAGCAAATATTTTCTCCTGTGAATCTGGATTGTAAGAACTGCTCGTGGTCTTAAGGAATCACTGAGTGATTGACTTGTGTTTAACATTATGTATTCAGAGGGAGAGTAGGCAGGATTCCCATTCTGTAATCTATTTGGCATCAGTGATATTGGAGAGGTTTTATTCTTACTAACCACATTTCCCCTGAGGTTTGGACTATAATAGAGTGGCATTAAATATTAGTGTTGCCTTTTTGTATTTCATACACCGAACCCTGGAGGCTTATTTTGCAGCTGTTGCGCCTTTGCTTTCGTATTCATTTTCCTTAGGGAGACTTGGACTATGTTTTCTTCTTTTGCTAGTTTGAGGTAACCTGGTCAAATTCATTGAAACCTAATGTTTTTTAGACTTGTTGAAAGCAAAGAGCGTTCTTTGCTGTCTTTGTAGCTTACTTTTAATTGACTTTCAGGTTCCCTGGAGACCATGGAAAATAGATAAATTATGTATTAACCACCATCATACTTTATCCCAAGGAACTTCTCTGTAAGCATGTACTTTAAAAGGGTTTGTGTAATAGACTATTGAACTAGAACCAAGAATATTTTAATTTTACTTCTCTAAAAGACTCTATTACTGGACAAATAGCTTGTATCTTGGGACTTTTTTTTTTTTTACAGATAATATCAATTTTCTTTAGCTTACAGTAATGTTGTGAATGGGACATGCGTTCTATTAATCAAGGTACTTTATTATTTTTTGGAAGACAGGCAATTTGGAAGATAAGTATATTATGAAAATTCTTGTTGCTTATATTTTTTTTAAAGAATTTTTTAAAAAAATATTTATCCGTGCATGCAAGCTGGGGTACAGGCGAGAGGCATGGGGCGGCAAGAAGGTTCACCAGAGACAGGGCGGGGGGCAGAACAGGAAGATAGACTGAAGTGAGCAGCAGGTGAGGCAGGCTCTGAGGTCTGCTGTGCCATGTGGGACTCTACGTCTGGGTGTCGAACTCGCATCCCTGCTGCCAATAGCTCCACAGCGCAGCGCTTAACTGCTGCACCACCAGGTCCTTGTTGCTTTTTTTTTTAAATTTTTAATAATGTTGGTGAATCTGCTATCATTATGATAGTATTTGTCTGGTACCATACATATGTTCTGTTTGCCCAAGTATTTACCATTTCTGATGCTCTTCTTTTTTTTTTGTAGTTGTAGATTTCTACCTGGTACATTTTCTCTCTGAATGTAGGACTTTTAATATTTCTTGTGGTGCAAGTTTGCTGGTGATGAATTCTTTTAGCTTTTGTATACCTGAAGAAGTCTATTTACTTTGATTTACAGAAACAGTTTTCACTGGCTGTGGAATTCTCATTTGGCAGTCTTTTTCTTTCAGTCCTTTAAAGATACTGCTTTACTGTCTTCTGGCCTCAGTTGTTTCCAACAAGAGGTCAACTGTCATTCTTATGTTTGTCTTACCCTCTGCACATATGTATGTTTGTTTTCTTCTGATTGTCTTTTATTTTTCTTTCAATTAAAAAAGTTTGTATTGTACATAACATGACAGTTACCATCTTAACATCTTTAGGTGTGCAGTTCAATGGTGTTAAATATATTCACATCATTGTGCAACCCATCACCACCATCCCTCTTTGGAATGCTTCATCGTGTGGAACTGGAATTCTGTACCTATTAAACAGTAACTTCTCATTCTTCCTTCCTCTTAGTCCCCCGTGAACACACTTCTACTTTCTGTCTCTATAATTTTTACTGCTTCAGGTACTTCCTATAAGTGGGATTATATATACAGTGTTTGTCTTTTTATGACCTATTATTTCACATAACATCATGTCCTCAGGGTTCATCCATGATATAGCTTATGTCAGAATTTACTTTTTTTTTAAGGCTAAATAATTATTCATTGTGTACACATACACGCGCGCACACGCACACACACTCCACATCTTGTTTATTCATTCATCAATAGATGGGCATTGGGTTGCTTCCACATTTTAGCTATTGTGAATATTGCTGCTATGAATGTAGGTGTATTAACATCTCTGAAATCTTGCTTTCCGTTCTTTTAACTCGGTACCAAAATTGCTATTTCATATGGTAATTCTTTGTTTCGATTTTGAGGAACTGCCATAATTTTCCCCCACAGCTACTGCACTGTTTTACATTTCTACCAGCAGTTCATAAGGGCTCTACTTTTTCTACATTCTTTTTTTTTTAAGATTTATTTATTTATGCATACAAGCTGGGGTACAGGCCAGAGGCGTGGGGTGGCGAGAGGGTTCACCAGAGACAGAGTGGGGAGCAAAACAGGCAGATCGACGGAAATACACTGCTGAGGGGAGCAGCGGGCGAGGCAGGAGAGGTCTGCCACGCCATGTGGGAATTTCCCTGGCCAGGGGTCGAACTCACCACAGCTCCACGGCACAGCGCTTAACCGCTGTACCACCAGGGAGGCCCTTTTCCTGCATTCTTGCCAAAATTTGTTTTTTGGGTTTTTTCTTAAGATTTATTTTATTTATTTATGCATACAAGAGCTGGGGTGTAGGCCAGAGGTGCGGGGGTGCGGGTGGGTGTGTGTGTGTGACAGAATTCACCATAGACAGTGTGGGGAGCAGAACAGGTGGACCTACTGAAATACACTGCTGAGGGGAGCAGTGGATGAGGCAGGAGAGGTCTGCTGCGCCATGTGGGAAGCTCCCTGGCTGGGGATTGAACTTTGCTGCCGCAGCTGCTAATAGCTTCATAGTGTCAAGACTTAACCCCTTGTGCCACTAGGGAGGCCCCTCATTTTTTATTTTTTATAGTAATCATTCTAATGCAAATGAGATGGTATCTCATTGTGGTTCAAATTTGCATTTCCTTAATAATTAGTGGTGTTGATTGTCTTTCATGTGTTAATTGACCATTTATACACCATCTTTGGACAAATGTATATTCAAATCCTTTACTCCTTTTTTAATTGAGTTGTTCTTTTTTGTGGTTGTTGAGTTGTAGACATTTTTGTGGATCTATATTGTGGATATTATCATATACATGATTTGAAAATATTTTTTCTCATTCCTCTGATTGCTTTTAAGACTTTTTCTTTTTCTCCAGTTTTAAGCAATTTGATTTTAATTATTCCTTTGTAGAGTTTTAGGGTTTTTAAATATTTCTTGTGCTTGGTGTTTGTTGAGCTTCTTGGATCTGTGGCTTTTCATTAACACTGGAAAAATTTTCATTAACGTTTCTTCATATTTCTCCTACCCACTGAAATTCCAATTGCACATAGATTATTAGGCTCCTTGAGTTTGTTGCTACTCACTGATGCTCTCTCTGTCTTGTGTTCTGGGTTTCTTTTTAGATAGTTTCTATTGCTAAGTCTTTGTATTTAATGCATTCTTTCTGCTGCACTGTCTTATCTACTGTTAATTCCATTCAGTTCATTTTATTTCAGCTTACTACATATTCTGTAATTTGTAGTTTGACAGGATGTAGTGATGTGATATATCAAGGTAATGCTGCTTTAATTTGCTGCCAAGATATAAAAGATTACTAATTTTTAAAAAATCCGTTGATTTATGCATGAAAGAACTGGGGTGTAGGCCAGAGGTGCGGAGTGGGGGGTGAGAGGATTCACCAGAGACAGAGTGGGGAGCAGAACAGGCAGATCTACTGAAATACACTGCTAAGGGGAGCAGCCTGTGAGACAGGAGAGGTCTGCCGTGCTATATGTGGGTCAGCTCCCTGGTCGAACTCAGGCTGAAGCAGTGGTGGTGCTGAGACTTAACCCCTAGGCCACCAGGGAGACCCAGATTCCTAGTTCTGTATGATATCTAACATAGGTGCATAGAACCACTGTGTCAAATTACTTTGATGTCTCTTTGTTTCCATATTTATTTTTCTTTCAGACCTACCTACATATTTTTTTGCCTGATCATTTTATATGTTTTGCTGATGTAGACATCTGCATTAGTATTTGTGTAATATTTGTTTTATAAAGGCAACAAAGTACCTGGTCTGTTTGCCAGACTATCTAATATTTATCCGTGTTTGCTTTTATTTTATATGTCCATCATCTTGCTATGAAAAACATGAAGTAGATTTTTATATTTGTATATAGTACTGTTTACTTGTTATTAGTTTTCTGATTCATTCTCTGGCTACCTGCTGAAGTAAACCTTTGGTTGCTGTCATCAATAACCCGGGGGCTGGCTGACCTAGGCCATTTGTATTATCTCCTGTGATCTTTTAATGTTCACTAATGTCAACTTGAAAAAAATTTCGAGTAACAACTGGTAATTGCTAGCCACTCATTTGCATTCAGAAGCATTTTTCCTTGTTCTCTGTCCCAGCAGGCATTACTCTCTGGAGAAGACATACCCACAGTTAGCATTGTCTTCAGATGCTGACACTTGGTGAACAGCTGCTCCTGGTTCACAAGATTTAGAAGACACAGTATCCATCCTTCCAGACTGGATCTGTTTTGGTATGGATCTTCTATTTCTCTGTCTTTTAAAGAGAACTTTTTGGGAAACATTTTGGATTACAACTGTTCATCTTCATCTATGCAAAGAAATGAAAGCTATTGTGCTGGGATTTTGAGGAGGTATGTCTTTTTCCTTCTATTGCAAAATTGCATCACTTAGGCACTCACAATTGTATAAAATAATGACAATTGTATAAAATAATGACATGGACTGTTTCCTTGGTTCCAGCTTCTTCCATTCTCTCTTGTCTAACAGTTGTCATAGTTCAATAAGAACTTTTTAAAAAAATTGATTTACCAAGATGTATAAATTGCAGGGATACAGCTTTACCTCTGTGTGTTTATAAGCCTCACCTCACCCAACACAAAAGTTCTAGTGCCCTTCCCAGTTTCCAGTTGGTGTCCTCTGTCCTTCTCCTCACTTGGTTTCTTCTCCTTCCTCTGGTAAGCGCTATGTTTTTCACAGAGTCTAAGAGTTGTTTTTTTTTGTCATCTGTTAGTTTGTTTGCTTTATTTATATTCCACATATAAGAGAAACTACCGGTATGCTATTTGTATTTTTGGATTTTTAAAGAATCTCCATACCATTTGCCATAGGAGCTATGCCAGTTTACATTCAAATCTACAATGGATGGGAGTTCCTTTTTTGCCACTTCCCTTGCAAACACATATTGTTTCATCTTTTTTTTTTAATATATATATATTTTTTTTAAATTCATGCATACAAGTTGGGGTACTCGCCTCAGGCCAGAGGCGTGAGGCAGCGAGAGGGTTCACCAGAGACAGAGCGGGTAGCAGAACAGGCAGATCAGAAATACACTGCTGAGGGGAGCAGCGGGTGAGGCAGGAGAGGTCTGCTGCACCATGTGGGATTCTCCCCGGCCAGGCGTCGAACTCGCATCACCGCTGCCAACAGCTCCACAGCGCAGCGCTTAACCGCTGCGCCACCGGGGAGGCCCCATGTTTCATCTTTTTGATTGGTGCCATTCTCAGAGGTTTGGTGTGATATCTCATTGTAGTTTGTGAGTTAGAGCATTTTTTCATGTGCTTGTTAGGTATCTATTTATATTCCTTTTTTTTTTTTTTGGCATTTTAAAAAATGTAAAAAGAGACAGCATTGTTCTTGCCAGACAGCATTGTACAGATATGGTATCTGTATATGTTCTTTGTATGTTCTTTGGAGGATTGTCTATTCATATCTTCTGTACATTTTTTAATGAGTTGTTTGGTTTTTTGTTGTTGAGTTTTATGAGTTCTATATACATTTTGGCTATTATGCCTGTAACAGATACATGATGTATTAGTATCTTTTTTCAGTCAGTAAATTTTCTTTTTCTTTTGAGGGTGATTTTTTTTACTGTACAGAAGCTTCTTAGATTTACACAGTCCCATTTACTTATTTTTGCTTTTGTTTCCCTTGCCATTGGGGTTGAATCTCTAAAGATATCTCTGTGGTCCTTCTTCAGGAATGTAGTACCTACGTTTTCAATAAAAACTTTCTTGAGATGCAGCAGAGCATTTTTACATTCTTCCCGAATGTTATTGGACTCTGGATTAGACTTAGAAGAAGGAGCTTGATCTTATCCCTTAGGTTGAGATTGTGACTTTGATGAACTGAGTTTCTTTGTTCCCATTCTGTATAGACACTGGATTATTTGGGAAAACTTAGTGTCTACAGCATAATACGTAGCTATATGATTTTATAGTTTGGTTCAATATCACTTAAGGCAAAGGTGTGTAAGTTTTTGTTTTTGTTTTTTTTTGAAAGATTTATTTATTTATGCATTACAAGAGCTGGGTGTATAGGCCAAAGGTGTGGGGTGGTGAGAGGATTCACCAGAGATAGAGTGGGAAGCAGAACAGGTGGATTGAAGTACAATGCTGAGGGGAGCAGTGGGCAAGGCATGAGAGGTCCACTGCACAATGTAGGAAGCTCCCTGGCTGGGTGTTGAACCTGTGCTGCAGTGGCTGCGGGTAGCATCCCAGTGCTGAGACTTAACCCCTTGCACCACCAGGGAGGCCCACTAGTATAGTTTTGAATTAAAACTTGAGGGATTGAGTGGTCACACATGGCCTCATAGGCAGGTGACACCTGAAGAAAGATTTGAAAGAGGAGAGAGAGAGAGTAGAAAACTTTTTTCAAGTTGACATTAGTGAACATGAAAAGATCACAGGAGGTAACACAAATGGCCTAGGTCAGCCGGCCCTGGGGTTATTGATGACAGCAATCAAAGGTTTACTTTAGCAGATAGCCAGAGAACTAATAAAAGTAACCAATACTACAGCTTGCAGCTATACAGTCAGGTATCACTTAATGATGGGGATGCCTTCTGAGAAATGCTTCATTAGGTGATTTTGTTGTTCTGCTATCATCATAGAGTATTCTTACACAAACCTAGATGGTATATAGCCTACTATACTTGGGCTGTATAAAGGGGTCACTGTCATATATGTGCTTCAGCGCTGACTAAAATGTTGTTAGGTGGTATGTGAGTGTATAAGAACAGTCTAGGCATAGTAAATGGCAAGTGCAAAGGTCCTGAGACAGAAGTTTGCCTGAGGAATGGCAAGGATGGTGCTTATCTTTCAGTGCCTTATGGAAGTACTTTTCAAACCTTAATGTGTATATAAATTACCTAGTGTTCTTGTTAAGAGTCATTCAATCACCCAGACCTGAATTTGTGGGTCTGAAGTAGAACACATTTCTAGTGAGTTCTCAGGTGATACTGGTGAGTTGGTTCTTTTTAGGACTTTAGCTTTTACACTAAGTGAAACGGGAAGTCTTTGGAGAGTTTTGGGCAGTTGATTTATATTTTGACATTTTCACTCTGGCTGATGTGTTGGTAATAGACTGATGGTGGGTTGGGTAAGGACAAAAGAAGAAATACCAGTTAGGAAACTGTTATTGGAATCCAAATGAAAGAAAGTGGCAGTTTGTACTAGGGAATAGTAATGAATGTGGTGACATATGATCTGATTCTGAATATATTTTTCAAATAGTGTCAACTGATTTTGTTGATAGATTGAATGCATGCTGTGAATGAAAGGAAGGAGCTAATGATCACACCAAGGTTTTTGCTCTTAAATTCCTTGAGGTATGCCATTGCCATTAACTTAGATGGGAAAGACTGAAAGAGGAGTAAGTTTGGTGGGGAACAAGAGAAGCGCAGGTTTGGACATACATTATAGATACCTAGTAGCCTTAGTAGAGATGTTGAGTTGGTAGTTGAGTTTATGAATCTGGAATTCAGGAGAGAGGATCTGTTAGAAGTATGTATCTATGTTGGTAAAAGATATAGTGTACTTAAAGCCATAGCTCTGGATAAGGTTGCCATGTAGAGATAGAAGGAGGAAATTGTTAAAAAATTTAACTCTGGAGTAGATAAGAGGTTAAATGTTTAAGAGGCCAGAAAATGAAAAGGAACAATCAAAGGAGATGTAGCAACAACAGCCAGAGAGGTAGGAAGAAAACCCAGTAAAGAGAGTGAGTGACCTGACACTGAGAAAAGTATTTTAAGTAGGTAGTGATCAACTCCATCAAATACTGTAGTTAAGATGAGTGCTGAGAATTAGCCATTTGATTTAGAAATGTGGAAGTTATTGGTAACATTAAAAATAGCTTTCAGTAGGGGCAGTGGGAAGAAAAAGTCTGATTTGAGATGTTGCCTTTCCAGCAGTAAAACCTAACCCCCTTTGAGTTTGGACACTTAGGTAAAAATCTGTGACTCTAGGTAAATGTTCTTGATTGAAGATTTAAGATTTTTAGTAGTAACAACTGGCTTGGTTAATTGTTCATTTAAAATAATATTGCAGTCATACTTTGAGATCTTTTTGGCTTTCTGAATTTTTTCCCCATGCCTTCAGCATTTAAAAATTGTCTTACTAGCTATTATGAAAAAGAAGAAATATAAGGAGTGACTAGAAACCAATTGGTTGTCAGCTACTCTTCTTCCGTGGGTTTAGGACTGAAAGACTCTCTAAATACAAATATTTGGACTGTCAAAGGGGCTTGTAAGAACCTTCTCAACCTATTCTTTTTTTTTAAGATTTATTTATGCATACAAGCTCCGGTGGTGTAGGCCAGAGGTGTGTGTGTGGGGGGGTGGTGGTGGTGAGAGGATTCACCAGAGACAGTGGGGAACAGAACAGGCAGATTGACTGAAATCCTCTGCTGAGGGGAGCAGTGGGTGAGACAGGAGAGGTCTGCTGCACCATGTGGGAAGCTCCCTGGCTGGGGATTGAAGTGGATATGCTTGAAGTGGAAGCTATGGATAGCTTCATAGTGCTGTGGCTTAACCTGTTGAGCCACCAGGGAGGCCCCAACCTACTTATTCTTAAGTGGAAGTATCCTGTCTTTGTAACATCCCCAGCAAAATGTACCTGTGCAAATAACCAAAGCAAACAGGTTATGGTTAGATATGACTTAGTTTTGGCATTTACGAAGACCTCTTTTCCTTCATTTGTTTGTAAAAATATTTATGGGGTGGCTCTGTTTGGCTTTGTTGTAGGTGCTGAAGGTAACAGTGGAAAACTTTCTGCACAAATGGAGCTGTGTTCTATAGGGAATGAAGTAGCAAATTGGGACCAAAATTTGTTAGTGATATTAGACTAATACTGGTTTTCTTAATGCATATGGGCTTATGGAGAACCCAAAGAGGGCTATTATGAGCTAAACTTTCTTTTTTAATAATTAATGCTCAAATATTGTGGAGAATATAGAAAATAGAGCAATTATTCACAACCTTGATTGTGAAGAGAGAGATTCAAATATGTAAAGTTTATTCCATAAATGGCAGTGCCTGGGATTGGTCCCATAGCAGTTCAAGTTGTAGACATTTGAGCATTGATATAATCATTTTTGGAATTTTTAGAAATACCAGCTTTGATCCACTTTAAGAATTATCTTTTTTATAAGTCTAAAAGCAAATTTTATTTTTTAATTTAAACTTATCTTTTGAGTAGAAATACATAAATGGTGAAACAATTCAGAAGTGAAAAAAAAAATCTTGCTCATTTTTTGATGCACAGCCCACAGTTCACCTCCTTACATACAACCATTTTTACCATTTTTGGGCATCTCCTTCCAGAGATATACATATATGTGTGTATATGTACATATTTCTCACCTTTTAGAAACTCAGATGCAGACTTAGTATTTAGTTCTACACCTTGATTTTTCTTCTCATAATCATATCATTTTTTAAATAGCTATGTAGTTTTCCATAGTATGTATTTACAATAGTTTTTTTCTTTGGATTTCTTATATGCTTAAACAGTATGAGACAACCAATACCAGTCTGAGACCACTAGTAAATTTTGGCTCTAATCTACTACTTTATTTCCACTAGAATTTAAGCTCCATTGGTTCCCCTGGATAGACCTTAAGTGTCTGTAGATACTTCAATTGTAGAATGTATCAAAAGATTACATTCAATTGTAATTAAGAGTAACAATATCTAACAGTTACTAAGTTTCAATGTAAACATAAACAAGGAAATAGGTAAGGGCTAGTTCAGTAGTAGCTCAGTAATAATTCAGACCGATTTCCCCCTCCTTTCTCCTATTCATCACTCTGTTGGCTTCTCAGTTTCTCCATGTAGCCTCGCAGTTGCAGGATGACTACATTCAAAAACAGAAACGGAGACAAAATATTGTTTTTACTGGGAAGGTTCTGTGATTTTAAATGGAAAGAGAATAATTCCCAGAAGTCTCTTAAATGTACTTCATAAACTTAAGGGTGTGTAAAACTCACCTAGGGAGCTTGTTAAAATATAAATTCCTGGGATCTTCTGACAGAGATTCTGAAATCTGTGGGTTATAGAGTGGAGTATGAGAATCTGTGTTGTAATGAGCTCCCATGAGGTGCACATGAGGCTATAAATTAGGGAACCATGGTTTAAGTAGCCCCGTATCTGAGGTCTCCTTGCATTTCATTCAGGATCATGTTGCTGCCCCTGCCCCCACTCCATGTCTGGGAAAGTGATTATCTGGCAAAGAGAATATGATAGCCTTAGTTAGCTTCAACCAATCATGAGTCCTCTTTTGGTGCTGGACGTATTACCACCCTGAAAAATGTGAGTTCTGATAAAGAAGGAATAAGGGAGAAATGGCGGTTGGGTGGACAGCAGTTCTAGCACTTTTGCTATTACAAATACTGCTGCAGTGAATAATCATGCTCCAGTAAAAAGGTAGTGATAGTTAAATATTTTATAGATATTTCCAAATTGTACTCTAAAGAGTTGAAATTAATTTCCATCCCCATCAGCAATCTCTGAGAGTACTTGTTTCCCCATATTCCTTATGAATTAGATGTTATCAAACATTTAATTGTAGCCATTTTGATAGGTACAAATGGTATCACATTATAGATTTAATTTACATTGCTTTTATGAGTGAGATTGAAGGTTTTTTCTTGAACATCTTTTTTTCGATCAATATAAAAATCATTCGTCTTTCTTTTTGTTTGTACTGGCTGTTCAAGTTAGGCTTTGGTTCTTTTTTCAGTTGACTCACTAATTGTTTTTTTCCCCATGACTTTCCCAGTGCTATTTATATAATGAAATTAGCCTATTAATATATGTTGCAAATATCTTTTCCCAATTTGTTCATCTTTGATTTTGTTATAACGGACCATGTGATCATATGGGATATTAAGTTCTGCTTTTGCCAAGTTATGGGAATCTGGTAATATAACGTACATGCTTACCAAAAATTTTACAAATGATGCTAAACTTGGGAGGGTTATCTGAAATATTGCAACAAAGAACGTGAAGGCCTCTGAACAGAATGAAGTATAAAGTGGCATGATAGGTGTGATAGAGACATAATAGAAGTGATCTGACAAAATAATTTTTCATTTTAAAGCCACTGTAATCTAAGGTAACTGTATGATGTAACTGAAAAGAGGCAGTGAACATTTATAAGCGTAGCACTAGAGTAAGAGAATACAGACATACTTCATTTTATTTCAGTTTGTAGATACTTTGTTTTTTATAAATTGAAGGTTAGTGGCAACCCTCCATCAAACAAGTCTGTTGGTATCTTTTTCAAATAGTACATGCTCACTTCATATCTCTGTATTGCATTTAATTAGGGCATCTACATTTTTCCTAGACATAATGCTATTATTACACATGTAATAAGCTACAGTTAGTTCAGCGTAACCTATGTGTACTGGGAAACCAAAAATTCTTGCAGCTTACTTTATTATATCTGTATTATTTTGTTCTGGAACTGAATCCACAGTATTTCCTGTGTGCCTGTGCTAGTGATGTCACACTGTATCTGGAGTGTTGTTCCACTTAAATGGATTTTGTACTTCAGTGGCTCAGTGATACTCTGAATTGTCCAAATGCATGTTATGGATACTGAGAGCTCCAGCTATCCTATCTAATGATGAACTGTTTTTGCTACAGAAGATAATACTTGGAAAGTTAACTATATAATTTTGAAGAGTTGTTATGAGCATAAGGGAGGAGACTCATCATCTGAATTGCTTATCATCTGAATTGCTTCAGAAGACAGGCACTAGGTAGAAGCTGCATTGGAAGTGGATTTCAGCCCACTATGAGGAAAATCTTTCACACTGTGGGATAGACTAAATTATGAGGTGTTTGTCATTAGAGATATTCAAGTATAGGTCAGATTATTTCTTCTGGAGATGGTATAAAAGGTGTTTCTGCAAGAATTTGGACTATATAATCTTTCTCACCTCTCCCAGCTTTTAAGATTTTCCAATTTCAAGTAGCCTCTCTTCTTAGTGCTGATATTTGTAATGATGAGAGAGTAATGAACTCTTAGTAACTGAGGAGAAAAGGAATGAAATGTTTGCCAGCCAGCAAAAGAATACAATGCTGAAAGGACAGTTTTTGAAAAAGTGTATAAAGTAGAAAACTAGAACGCTAGCTCTATACATGGAGTCCCTTATATTTTACTTAGGTTATTATTTTTTTGACAGGTTCTATTAGGACTGGTCTTTCAAGTACATAGTTTGGGACATATGACCCTCAAGGATTATGAGTTCATAATTTTATACTAGGTAGGCTGTTAAAGTATAGAAGAAGGCAGAGATTTGTGTGTTCAAATTCAATTATGTCCTTAGTTCTTCCACTTGCTGTGTGCAGTGGGAAATTCATCCAGTTCTGTAACACCGTCTCAATGTCCAACAGTTCAATTCTGACACCGTCTCCCTGAGTTAAAGATCCTGTATTTTAAAGGGTTCAGTTCCATATACCACCTCCCACTATAGGTACCAGCTGCAAGTCCTCTGCTTCCTGTACTTTTGTCCAGTCTCAGTACAAAGTCAGGGGTTTCCACAACCCCCTTTTAGGTTTGTAAATTTGCTAGGATGACTCTTAGAACTCAGAAAAACACTTGAATTGCATATAAAGGATATAATTCAGAAACAACTAAATGGACTCAATGCACAGGGAATGTATGTATGGGGAGTGGCTATGCCTTCCCTCTAGCACCTCTTTCCCACAGAGCTTTGATTTGTTTAATTCAGAAGCTCTCTAAGCCCTGTCATTTAGGGGTTTTGTGGTGGTTTCATTACCTTGGCATGATTAAGTCATTGCCTTACTCCCTTTGCCCAGATAAGGGGTGGAGGGTGGGGAGAGATGAAGGTTCCAAACCCGCTATTCATATGGTTGCTTCCTCTGGCAGCCAGGTCCCTTCCTAAAGCTTCTAGGCCGGCCCCGCCCTCAGTGTCCCCTCCCTGTCCCCCATCACCTCATTGGCACAAACTTAGGTGTGGTTGAAAGGGGCTTGTTATAAATGACAAAGGATTCTGCTGCCCCTCAGGAAATTCCTAGGGTTTTAGGAGCTTTGTGTCAGGAACTGGGAACAAAGACCAAGTATGTATTTCTTATCATACCACACTACTATTACATAAAACTTGATCTTGCTTTTAGAGCAGAAGGCTGAGTTTCAGAACATTAATATTAAATTCCCTCAAGGCCATTGATATGTTTCTGTATTGGGGCATGGTGCTACTGTTTTGATTCTTAGTAATGTAAATAACATTTGTAATGTAAATAACCTTAAATGAAAGGTGCCATTGAGACAGCTAAATGCCATGTTCCTGAGGGGTCTCTCTCATACTTCAGTATCATTTCTTTTCCTGCCTAGACTTTTGTCCTTAGATGTCTTTATTCTAATCCTGTGACAGAGCTGATTCTTCAGCACAGCGTAACAAAAACAGATCATTTTTCAGACAGGAATAAGATTCATTTTCCTTAAAGTATTGGGTCATGAAATTTGGGTAGAAATGACTTCATGGTATTAATCTTTTTTTTTTTTTTAAGCATGTCAGTTTTCATAGCTAAATCAGGAAGGGTAAAATTTTTTTGGAAAATTTATTTATTCATACAAGAGCTGGGGTGTAGGCCAGAGGTCCTGGGTGAGAAGGGGGAGAGGTGTGAGAGGATTCACCAGAGAGAGTGGGGAGCAGAACAAGCTACTGAAATACACTGCTGAGGGGAGCAGTGGACGAGACAGGAGAAGTCTGCTGCGCCATATGGGAATCTCCCCAGCCAGGGATCTAACTCGTGCTGCAGTGGCTCTGGATAGCTTCATAGTGCTGAGACTGAACCCCTTGTGCTGCCCCTAGGAAGGCCCAGGAAGGGTAAATTATTGAGGATTCCAGATTCTTTATTATTTTAAGTATTTTTCCTGATTATATTAACATGTTTGTTAGAAATGTAGATGATGTTTTGTCCTAATACAGACATTTCCTGAGACTGTAAGACTTAAATTAATGTTTTCATGTTTTTAAGAATGTAGGGGGAAGAAGTTTGGTATATAAGAATGGGCACTGGTCTAACAGTGCCTAGCAATTCTTGGCACATATTAGGTACTAAATAAATATCTTTGTTCTTCTAGGAGTTGAAACTGTAACAGGGCAGGGGGAAAAGGGCACCCCAGAACCCCCAAACCTGCCCGTTCTAAATAGGTTCTGCCATCCGCCACATCAGGACAAAACATATAAGACCTTAAGTGGAAAAGAAACTTTAATATAATTAATGTAATAATACAGAAAAGACAAAGAATATGGTTTCTAAACCAAGCACCCAAAGTTACCCGTCACCTTGTGGGCAAAAGTCCACCTAAATGGGATTGGCCCAAAGCAATGACCGAAAGCCTGCCACAAATCTAAAACACCTTTTGGCAGGGACCCATAGAAAAAGGTCAGAAAGAGTCAGACAAGTCCGGGAGGAAAAGAACAAAATCAAAATCAAGATCAGCATTGCCATTGTTAACCTCCCCACGGGTCTCTCACCCACATCTGTTTCAAACAGTCCAGGCCAGTGCAGCTTCTAGGGAATGTCTCTCTGCTCCTTGTGCTTTTGGCTCTCCATACTACTTCCTTCCTTCTTCCCTTTTTTTTTTCTTTCTTCTTCTCCAGCTACTTATCCCTCCTGCTCAGCTCCACCCTCCCTTAGGTAGAGCAGGGAACCTGGAACACTCCCCTTTCCTGAGGACCACCCTCTTACAGATCCTGAGTTCTAATCTTTGCTACCAATTACCTGTGTAACATAGAATCTCACTTTCCATTTAAAATTATTGGAATACCTTCTAGCAATAATTCAGTGACTCAGTTCATTCTTAGTCCTTTTTTTTTATTTTAAAGATTTATTTATGCATACAAGAGCTGGGGTGTAGGCCAGAGGTGTGGGAAGGGGGTGAGAGGATTCACCAGAGACAGAGTGGGGAGCAGAGCAGGAGAATCTGCTGAAATACACTGCTGAGGGGAGCAGCAGGCGAGACAGGAGAGGTCTGCTGTGCTATATGGGTCAGCTCCCTGGCTGGGGAGCAAACTCATGCTGCAGTGGCTGGTGATAGCTTGATAGTGCTGAGACTTTAACCCCTGCACCACTAGGGAGGCCCCCTTTCTGATGTTTTTAAATTTTGTGCATTTAGTATGGTGGTATTTCCCCTTGGAAAGCTGTTAATAAAGTAATGTTTTATTTTAATCAGTTGATGATTAATCAGTGTACTTTGAAATTAATCAATTGAGGAGTTGTAGAATCAAGAAAATGTAGTACTGTTTGGTCCATTTGACTTGATTTTTCAGCCTACACTCACCACCAATGTGCCATTTTGGGGTACTGTCTATATTCTGCGTGCTTAGTCCAACAGTAGATTTTTTTAGCCACCTAAGATTGGAGTTGCTTTGGGTTCTGAGACTTGACTGTACCCTCATTCTTCTTAGACTTCCTTTAAGAATATCTTGATGACTCATTGGCTGAAGTAACTCATCTACCTATTCTGCTTTACTAGCTGCTGCTAATTTAGTGAATCAGCTAGTTGAGGGCGGATGTTAGCAGATAATTTCACTGCAGAGTCAAAACTTTAAAAGTCCAAAGACAGTTAATCTTTATTGGATAAATTGATGATGTGGTATAACATTCTTATTTTGGGAACCTACTGCCACCCGTGTCCTCATGTCTGTCTTTGGTAACACTGGTCAACGAATTTTTACAAAAGTCATGTTACTGAAATAAAATTAGTCATTTCCTATCAGTTTGTATGTGCTCAACACGAATATGACAGTCAAATTCTAATTTTGGCTCTAGTTTTTTGTAATCTGCAAAAAATGGATGTTACATCACAAAATGCATGACAATAGTAATAGGCCTATGGTTAATACCTGTAAAAAAAATCAAGTCATAGACTACTTCTTAGATTTCTTTGCTTGTCTCTTGTACAGCTGTTGAGGAGCATCTCTGGGGAGTGTCCAGCAGTAGTCAGCCAGCATTGTAGTGGGCCATTTTCCCTGGTATCTTTGTTCCTTGATGCGATGCCTTGATGAAAATGTTCTTCATGTTCACCACTAACCATACCACAGTTTTCAGGGAAGAAATCCAGATGGGAATGAAGGAAGTGGATCTTTAGAGACATATTGCAGGCAAGTTTCTGATACTGCATCAGCATGTTCTTCTACTAGTTCCTTGTAGTTTTCTGCCCTAACATTCCCAAGAAAGTTTGTAGACACTAGGCGAAAAGCATTTCATGCTTGTTTCGCATCACCCTGCAGCAAGTTGTTGAGCCAGTCATCTCAATGCAGACGGAATGTTTGGGTAGACTATTCTTGACTTCTTTTGCTTCATTATTCCGCCAGAAAGAGGAGGAACCAAGCAGAAGTAACAGTCTTTTATGTGGTTGCTTGGCTCTCTCCACACCATGGGGACTGCAAACGGCATTGATGATCTTTTGCCATTTAACCACTGTGAAAGCTGTGTTGTCCATGTAGCACAGCATAGATGGGGGGCCCAAGGCTTGTCTTGGTCACCAACCTTGCATCCGAAGTAAAGATGATAAGCCTTCTTCACTTGAGAAGTGATGCTTTTCTTCTGGTTGGCAAATGTCACTTCCCCACAAATAGAGCAGAAATTGTCCATGCTATGAACGCATTTTCAAGGTATTACTGTTCTGTATTGTGCCTAAATGGATAAAATAATAACAGCTCTATGAAGCAGTAACTTAAAACTGTCTCGCACAAAGTCTGAAATGTTTTCAATGCTCAACCTTTCCGACAGGGCTTTATATAGTGCATTGCTGACGTCAGCTTACTCAGCAGCCGCATGGCAGTAGTATTGCATTGCATCAGAAGATGATGCAGTCAACTCTGGATGATGTGTGCATGATGGTATTATGCAATGCGATGAAATATTACATCATTGTAGGCTGATTTAGGATGTTGTTGCAGTCCTACTGGATAAAAAATTTTTCAGGGTTATATTCATGTTCAGCACACCAAGATACTACAGATTAGGGCCTTTTTAAGTCAGTTGTGTTCTCACTGTTGACCAGTGTAATCAATAGTTCTTCGGCCTCCCTGGTTAAGTCTAGTGCCACTACCTCAAAGGACCACTGTGAAGAAGGACCACTGCAAAAGCCTGAGTTCAGTCCCGGCCAGGAAACCAGGGAGCTTCCCACATGGCGCAGCAGACCTCTTCTGTCTGGCCTGTTATTCCCCTCAGCAGTGTATTTCAGTCAATCTGCCTGTTCTGCTCCCTACTCTGTTTCTGGTGAATCCTCTCACCACCCCCACACCTCTGGCCTGCACCCCAGTTGTTGTATGCATATAAATAAAAATAAAAATCTTCGGGGAAAAAAAAGAAATATTATAAGAAACTGCCAAACTTTTCCATAATGGCTGTTAGGTATTTTACATTTCTACTAGCAATGTATTGCTTGATCACGCTTTTCTCATTTCAGTGGTGATAAATGTCAGAAATTTATGTAAACTTTATGGAAATCATAAAAATGAAATGTGTGCATTGATACAGTTATTTTAGCAGAATGTATTTTTTCTCAAGAGAATGAAGTTAGTTGTATTAGATTTCTTTGGCAGAATTTTTTTGACCTTGTTTGGAGAGATTAATAACTTTGAAAAATGTGATAGGGGGCCTCCCCAGTGGCACAGCGGTTAAGCGCTGCGCTGTGGAGCTGTTGGCAGCGGCGGCGACGTGAGTTCGACACCCAGCCGGGGAGAATCCCACATGGTGCGGCAGACCTCTCCTGCCTCGCCTGCTGCTCCCCTCAGCAGTGTATTTCTGATCTGCCTGTTCTGCTCCCCGCTCTGTCTCTGGTGAACCCTCTCGCCGCCCCACAGCTCTGGCTTGTACCCCAGCTTGTATGTATAAATAAAAAATAAATCTTTAAAAAAAAAATGTGATAGGTTTGTTACTAAACTTTTATGCTGAGTCATTTGGCCATTTTGGAATCTGAAGAACCAGTGTTTCTCTTTAACTCTTTTGATTATCTGGAAATGTTTATCTTTTTCTACATTAATAGTTTTTAAAGAGATAACTATAGTCTGTTTATAACACATCTTAACATTTTTCATTAATCTGCCTTTTAATTTTGTCATGAGTGGTAATACCCACTGTTTTATGATGTAGACTTTTTGAAACACCATTGAGAAATATTTGCTTACTACCAAAATAGGCAAGTCCCCTTAAGCAACTATATCCATACTCAGCCTTTGCTCAGTCACTATGAAATAGCATGGTTTTTTCTTTTCTTTTTTTTTTAAGGCCAAGGAATCTGTCCAAGAATTTTGTGAATAAGGCTGAAACTGACCTTGCCAGAATTCATGGGGGAAGATGTCTGTCTTCTTGTTTTGTATGGTGGGAGAGGGTTTTTCATCCAGGCATTGCCCTGGTTTCGTCTTTTCTCACTGACCTTTTTTTTTTTTTTAAATATGTATAGAGGTTTTAGCTTCTTCAAATGTTATTTTTGATACTTCTATTTTCCAGTAATTTATCTTGAGATAAACTGAGTAAAACATTCAGATTTCAGGACAAACCAGGAATTTATCTTTGCTTTGGGACTTGACAATGTAAAAAAACAACAGCAAAAAACTAATAATTTCATTATGATCAAACAGATTTAGATTGCTTTATTTTATTCAGTGGAGTTTCACATTTTGATGGTTTCTCATGTAAATAGGAAACTATCAGAAGGCCTGTGGTTAGTGACCTTTATTATCTCTTCTAAAGGGAACCTGCTAAAGAAAATTAAGTAAAGTAAGGAGCATGGTGATGGGACCATAACCTGGTGTTGAATGTTTTGAAACTGAACTTTGACTTTAGTGGTGGTGTGTGGCTTTTTTTGTTATCAATATTCTAATGAAACAGCCACCTTTCCTAGTCCGTAAGAAGCAGTTCTCTACCTATTAAAGTTTTATTATGAGACTGCACCATTCAGTCCCATCTTCAGGCTCCATTTCTGATTCTGGTCCTCTTGCTCTTTCTACCACATCTGCAAGTGACTTCAAAACCAGTTACAGTAATAACATCAGACATCACTGATCACAGATCACCATTAAGGATGTAATGAAGAAAAAGTTTAAAATATTGTGAGAATTGCAAAAATGTGACACAAGATATGAAATGAGTGTTGGAAAAATGGCGCTGAGAGACTTGCTCAGTAAAAGGGTTGTCACAGACTTTCAATTGGTGTAAAAAAAAAAAAACCCAAAAAATAAAAACCCCAAACCAAAAAACAAATTTTGGTTTTTGTAAGTATTATCATATATTTATGATGAGCAATAAAATGAATTGCAGTAAACTGATGTATGTCTGTAATTATTAAGATTCTAATTTTAAAAAGAATGATTTTCTAAAGTGTATGTTATCTTTAGATATTAATTTTTTAGTCTGAGAAGAAATATTAATATTTTGGAGGCATATTTGTAACTGACTCCATATTAAAAATGATGTAGATATTGGATGTTTTGATAATCTGAACATATTTTGCCAGAATATATGAAATGTATATGGCAGTTTATTTTCTTTTGAGTTTCTTGTTTGATGGTCCTCTTTTGAGTGCTTGAGAAAATGTAGCTCTGAATCGTTAGGAAAATAATTCTAAACTGGTGGGAAGTCTGATGGTGAGAACTGTTAGGACACTTATTCCTAGATTTATGGGAAAAAAGTGAATTATCAGAACAACCTATCATTGGTGTTTTGTAAAAGCTCTTTTTTTAAAAAAAATTATTTTTTAAAGATTTATTTACTTATGCATACAAGCTGGGGTGCAGGCCAGAGGTGTGGAGTGGTGAGAGGATTCACCAGAGGCAGAGTGGGAAGCAGAATAGGCAGATGGATCGAAGTACACTTCTGAGGGGAGCAGTGGGCGGGGCAGGAGAGGTCTGCTGCACCACTTGGGAATCTCCCTGGCTGGGCATTGAACTCTTGCTACAGTGGCTGCAGATAGCTTCATAGTGCTGCGACTCAACCCATTTTGCCACCAGGGAGGCCCTTGTAAAAGCTCTTGTAGTCAGCTGACTTTGGTGGGCACTCCCAGTGCTGTGAGTGGTTCCCTTGGAAAAAGTAAAATACTTTAAGAATTGGCAGTTTGTATTTTGGCATATCAATTTTTCTTCCCTTTACTGTGAGCAAAATTAATTTGTGGTTAATTTGTATCTTCCCCATAGTATAAAGTTTCTTTTTTTTTTTTTTTTAATTTTGGCTTTTTGTTTGAGGGAAGGAGGAGAAGACAGAGGAGACTGAGTGTGTATATAAGGGAATGTTAATAAAGATGGGCTGTGGAATCTAAGCCTGTGATTTGTTTATATTTAACAAATGGTTCTGGAACAATTAGAAATTCGTCTACACAAATGACCTAGCCCTTACCTCACACTATACACAAAAATTAATTTCAGATGGAATACAGGTGTGAATATAAGAACTAAAACCATAAACTTCTGGAAGAAAATACAGGAGCAAATCTTAGTGAACTTGGGCTACAAGAATTTCTTGAGACACAAAATCATGAAATTTACGGCAAAAAATCACTAAATGGACTCATCAAAATTAAAATCTCTTTCAAATGTTAAAATGAAAAGGCAGGCCTCAAACTGAGAGAAAATATTTGCAAGATGTATTTAACAGAGAAATATATAAAGAACTCTTGCAACTTAATAAAAAGACAATCTCATTAAAAAGGCTAAAAGCTTGAGAGTTCATTAAGGAAATAAATGGATGCTAAAATCGCATATCGAAAAGATGTTCGTAGTCAGAATTGTTAGGGAAATGTAATTCCCAATAGTGATATTGAGAGATCACTATACACTAAACCAGGAGGACTATAATTAAAAGAATTTGCCATGTGTTGGAAAGAATTCAGACCAACGGAACTGTCATACATCACTGGTGGGAATGTGAAATTGAACTACTATTTTGGAAGACATTTGGACAATTTCTTTAAAATTTAAATACAAGCTTTCCATGCAACCCATCCTTTCCACCGATGAAGCATTTATCCAAGAGAAATGAACGCAATTTCTGCTTTAAAGACTTGTCCACAAATGGTCATGTAGTACTGGTAATAGCTAAATACTGGAAATAGCAGGCATGAGCATCAACAGGTATATAGATGAAAAAAATTGGTTTATACTCACCATGGACTATATCAATACAAGGAAAGAGTCTCAGTATTAACAGCATGCATGAATCTCAAAATAACTAGGTAAACTCTTGGGCCTCCCTGGTGACCCAGCAGGTTAAGTCACAGCACTATGAAGCTATCCAGAGCCACTGCAGCACGGGAGAGTTCAATACCTGGCCAGGGAGCTTCCTACATGGTGCAGCAGCCCCTCTCCTGTTTTGCCTGCTGCTCCCCTCAGCAGTGTACTTCAGTCAGTCTGCCTGTTCTGCTCTCCACTCTGTCTTTGGTGAATCCTCTCACCCCCCACACCTCTGGCCTACACCCAGCTTGTATACATAAATAAATAAATCTTAAAAAAAATTACCTAGGTAAACTCTAATGATAAGAAGTAGAGAAATGGTTAGTAGCTGCAAGGGATGAGGGTTATGCAAGGGCATTATGGTGATGTTATTCATTATGGTGATGTTTTCATGGATATAAATCTATGTTCATCAAATTATACATGTTATATACATACAGTTTATTTGCTCTTAGTTATACCTCAAGGCTGTAGCAGAACTTACAGAGTGGTGGAGTTAATGGACACATGGTAATCTTTCCTTTCATGTTTTGAAAAATAATTATTACATAAATCATTTGTCAGTTCTTTTGTTCTTAACTTATTACCATTGTTCCTTTCATGTTAGATTTTTCAGTTTTCATGAAGGCAAATGCTATGGTTTGGATTTTACAAGTCCAAGCAAAATTGGTGAGAACTTGGTACTTTGTGGTGATGTTGCTAAAACCAAGTATGTTTAGCTGTACTTCAATTGATGATACCTATATTCTTGGGCTAGAATTCTGGCATTTTAAAAAAAGATTTATTTATGCATACAAGAACTGGGGTCTAGGCCAGAGGTGTGAGGTCAGAGGGGGAGGATTCACCAGAGACAGAGTGGGGAGCAGAACAGGCAGATCGACTGAAATATACTGCCGAGTGGAGCAGGGGGCAAGACAGGAGAGGTCTGCTGCTCCCTGGCCTGGGATTGAACTCATGCTGCAGTGGCTGTGGATGGCTTGGTAGTGCTGAAACTTTAACCCCTGTGCCACCAGGGAAGCCCACACTATATTTTAAATGCTTGTCGTAGAGATTGAAATAGGCATTTTCTTTTTAAAAATATGTTAATTTTAAGTTATACAGTCATAAGGTACAAGATTTATAAGCTACAAAAGGTTACATAATGGAAATTCCTCTTTCATATCTGCCAGCCAGCCACCCAGTTCTCCAGATGACTCAGAAATGTGTATTCTTTGACTGTAGTCATCTACTTTCTTTACTGGCGCACAAACATACTGTCTTTACTGCTTTCTACCTGGAAATTTTGACCCATACCTTCCTGTTTATTCATCTCATCTCATCCTTGAAAGCTCAGTTAAAACCTCTTGAATTGTCCTGATTCTCAATTGTATGTGGTAGATCTTGTTTTTAGAGTTGATTTTGAATGCAGCATTGCAGATACAGAATTAGAAACCACTTGAGAAGATACTTGTATCAATGCTTTTGATATACTGGTTTTGTATTCATGTTATTTTAAGATTTTAATTAGTGGAATACCCATTCCTAATTCATTTTCAGTTAAAGTTTTCCTTGCTTTTTATTATACATGCCACTTTCTTCTTTAAGTACTGTTCAGTAAGTCTTTTTCCCCCCAAATATCTTCTTTCTAATTTTTCACAAATACATATTTGAAAAAGTAGACAATACTAAAATCCCTAGAAAATTTTACTCCTATCAGTAAGAGATTGATGCTGTTAATTGTTGTTAATATTTTGTTTTAAACATACACCCCCCCCCAATGTTTTTGGTGTGTATACATAATGTTTCCCTTGTCAAAGTTTCTTACTTTGTAATTATTAATGCTTGCTTTTCAGTTTTTCCTGAAAGAATTCCTGTACATTATAGAAGTGCTTGAGGAAGAGTGATAAAGGCAAGTATTCACAGTCAATAAAATTGTTTCATAGTGAAACCAAAAAACTTCCGTCACCTTATCATTCAACCCCTTACCCTACTCCCACCCCCAAATTGGTAAGGAAAAAAAGAAAGACAATTTCTTTTCCTACTGGCTTTGGTTTATTTATAAGATGTTACTTTTCACAGAAGCCCAGTGAATATAAGAGAAGCCAACATTTCCTTCTTAGAAAGCACACAACTCTGCAGTTGAACTTGTTGTGTTATACCACAGTTTTCAGTTATTATATTTATGTGGAGAATTTTATAAACTGAGCAGCAGTTACTATTGATTTGAATTCTACCTTATAAAAGAATATAGGAGAGTCCTAAAAATCTTGACATTATTAAATCCCATTAATGATCACATTTGCATTGTCACTGGTTTTATAGAGATAATTTTGAGAAGATTAGCTTGTTTGATATTTTTGGCACAGAATTTGACCTTCCTTAGTATTTGGCATATATTGAAATGTGATGTTAAAGATTTTGTGTTGGTCTACAGAAAATATTAGTAAGTGTTTCAAAATTTTGACATTATTTCTTATGTGTTGGTATTGCAATATTAATGCACATAATAACTACAAGTGTAGTTTACAAACATCTGATTACATTTCATAAAATTACAGTAGGTTGGCTTTTTGCCCCCAAATTCTTATCTTACAGCATGATGTTTAAAACTCAATTTAAGTTTCTTTAGGCTCCATGTTGGTGAGTCTGTTAGTTGGTATGATTAAGGTAAGTCTTGCCTCTGGAAATTCAAGAATTCATTACTTACTCTTATGTCATCTTTGCAGCTATGTAGATAACCTATCCAGTCTATACCTTGGAAATTGACACCCTATTTCTCAGTTTTGCTAGGAATGCTGACATTTCTTCGTAATCAGTCATCATTTCAAATTATTTGAAAATAAATGATGTACAAATGCTAGTTAAATCACAAATGAAATTACTGACATTTAAAATGTACTATTTTTTTATTTTTAAAAGTAAGGAGTACATGGTCACTTGATTCATTAATATCACTGCAGCAGATTTGCTGAGTAATAAATTCCTAATACCTTTATAAATGAGACAGGTAGGTCATTTGGTTTTCCAACTAACCTTGACATCATCCCTTTACCCATGGTATTTTTTACTCTCGTGGGAGAAACTTATTTACATATTTTACTTCCAAAACAAGAACAGACTCCGTTGTATTAATAGCCGATGCAGTACAAATAAGGGAAAAAAAGCAAATCGCTCATTATCAGCTTGCTGCTTTCACATCCTCTCATCTTCTCAGGGCTTAAATAGCCCAATACAAGAAGAGATTAGTTGATGTACACTACTACTGGATTATCTTGGTTACATAGCCTTTTTTCTCTGACTGGCTGTATGCTTTTCAGAGTGGATATCACTCAAGAACTATTTGTTTGCCTTACAAACAAATGAGGGCGGGTGAAGATAATTAAATACATATACTATTGGCAGCATTTTTGCCCAAAAGGAGCCCCCGAAAATTCCAATAGAGGCCAGGACAAATCCCTGATAAGAATGAACATTTTCTTTCTTGGGTCTACCAATGAGAAAAGAAAGCAATGCACAGTCAGGAAAAGGGTATGAGGGCTCAGTGATGTGGAAAGATTTCAGGTGGTCACAAAGAATTTCAGTGAAGGGCAAGAAAATTTCCCGTTCTCATGGCTGCTTTTAATTTTCCTGGCTTGGGAACAAAGAATTTTGTGGTACCTAGAAAGTGGGAGGTATGGTTGAGAGATATTTGTCACCAGTTTATGCCCCTGAGTTATGAAGAAGTCAGGAGATGGGGAAATAAGCATGAAAGAATATGGACTGCGGAATTACAATGACTGTCCACATACATGGGGAGAAAAGGTCTTCCCAGGGTAGTTAACAGGAAGAAAATGCTAGTGGGTTTGCATTTCTGTCCCTCTGAACTCCAGTCGTCTTGGATTAACAGTGGACTCTTATGTTCAGCTAATTTATGGCTTCTAGATTGCTAGTTGGTGGCCGTGAGTCAGCATTATCTTACAGAACTGACCTTCATGGAGCTTCTTTGGGTAGTGACTTAGACTGTTCAAAGTACTGTCCTTGGTATATAGGGAGTTTTAATGTGTTTTGAACAAACAGTTCAGGAGAAAATGTGGAAATAAAGAACTTCCTACACAGTATTTTTGCTATCTCTGGCAGCTTTTGTTCATAATCCAGTTTTGTTTTATATATTTGCAAAAACTCAATATAAAAATAAACTTTCTGGTTATGAAAAAACTCATCTCTACCATCTCCCTTTTTTTGCATGTGATTTCCATAACCATGGCAATTGTACTGACCTTGTGCCTAGTTTCTGCTTCCTTTTAATTTCCTGCATTTAGTACTGGTATGTGGTTGCTATATGACCTTTCTTTTTCTCTACTGTTGCATCAGACCCAGTTACTATGTTTCTTCTTTGCTTTTGAATTTGTTGATACATGGGGAGCTTCTGTCAAGGAGGACACTATTCAGGGAAAGAGATTTATTTGAATCCCTTTTCTTGAAAACTGATACTGTGCAAAGATCTAGTCTTTCTGAAAACAGATCTGTCTGGATCATTCACTCATGGTACCAGAAGGTCATTTGTGCTTCAACAGAGAATTCCACTTAAAAATTTTAATTTCCATTTTCTTCTCTAAAGAGCAAATCTATTATCTTTAGTTACCTAATGAGTATGAATGGTAACAAGAAATTCTCTTCCTTTAAAAATAAGATGTTGGGATATCCACTTCTCATTATTCTTTGAATTTACTGATTTTTACCACATAGATAAGTAACTGTTATTATGAGTGAGAGGAATTAAATTGCCTCAGCTAGACTGTGCATACTGAATAGTCTTTCTCTCTTGATTTCCCAAATAATGACTATTCTGTCAACTGTTTATTATGGTGTCCCTTCCAAGACACCATACTGAATACTTCTCCAGTATTCAATTCTTCATATATGGAAACCTGCAGGGATTATTTTTTAAACATTGCTGTTTTCATTTCCTGTATACTTATTCTGATCTTTTTATCCTATTTTAGAAAATAATCATTACCTGCTATTTAGGAAACTATCTTTTAATCTTCTGATTAAAGATTACTAAATGATAGTGCCTACTTGTTTGGCTAGTGGCATGTTTTTTGTTTTAACATGGGAGCTACTGCATGGATTTATAATATAAGTTCTTTTCTTTCTTTTTTTTTTTTTCTTTTTAAACATTAGATAGGCATGAAGCCTCCGTCTCACAGCTGCATGTGTAGTTACTGGTGAAGCAAATGCCTACCTAATTTGGCAGTCTTGGTGTGTTTAAAATTTTTTGAGTTTGCAAATAAGCATATTAAGTCTACTGATGGAGCCTTCGGGCAGTGAACAGTTACATGAGGACCCTGATCCTGGAGGCAAACCCCAAGATGCAGAGGCCAGAAAGCAGACAGAATCAGAACAAAAGTTGTCTAAAATGACCCACAATGCTCTGGAGAACATTAATGTCATTGGCCAAGGCTTGAAGCATCTCTTCCAGCACCAGCGCAGGAGGTCATCAGTGTCTCCACACGATGTGCAACAAATTCAGGCAGATCCAGAACCTGAAATGGATCTGGAAAGCCAGAACACATGTGCTGAGATTGATGGTGTCCCCACCCACCCCACAGCTCTGAACCGTGTCCTGCAGCAGATCCGAGTGCCGCCCAAGATGAAGAGAGGGACAAGCTTGCATAGTAGGCGGGGCAAACCAGATGCCCCAAAGGGCAGTCCCCAGATCAACAGGAAATCTGGCCAGGAGATGGCGGCTGCTGTGCAGTCTGGCCGACCCAGGTCTTCATCCACCACCGATGCACCCACCAGCTCCGCTCTGATGGAGATCGCGTGTGCTGCCGCTGCAGCTGCCGCGTGCCTGCCGGGGGAGGAGGCGGCTGCCGAGCGGGTGAGTCTGGCAGGCTTTCTTTTCTGTTCGTTTATTGTGCTTTGTATCCGAAGTTTCCTTTGAGAACTCAAAAGATACATCGCAGCAAGTACCTCAAAGTTGCAGTAAAAAATGATTCCTCTTAAGATAACTATAATAATAATCATTCTAGCTAGTAAACAAATACTTATATTCCGATTTGCTTCTTAACATACTGGTATGTTGTTTATTTTGCCCTTCTGCTGAAACCATCACTATATTTCACGTGCTCTTTATATATTAAAAGGCTGAGTTTTGTGGTAGAGGACAAAGACTCTGTTGTTTTGGTTTTGCACATAGGGTTGGCAAAAATTCCAGAATCTGGGTTTGTCTGTGCTTAGCATGGAAATATACTAAATTACTTATAATTTTTATACACATGTATCCCATTACCATTCACTGTACATTTTGCTTTTCATAATATGGTATATGTAGTTTCCTCTTAATAAAGTTTTTTTGGGGGGGTTTTCCTTGATGAAGAACTAGGCATATCAGATTTAGGTGACACTCCTTATGATTAACTCATATGTTATCTCTCAGTTATTGTTAAGTTGAGAACACAGAACAAATAGTTCTATTAGGGTTTGAAAACTTAGGTAAATGTAGCAAAGCAGGTAGTGACAACGAGTGAACTCAAGTGTTAACGGGACTAGGACAGTGTCTTAGCTTTAGCTTGTTAAAATTTAGGACTGTGAGCCCAGTCTTGCAGAGCTTCTGATTTTTTAAGAGAAAATGAAAGCCAGATATGTAATCTTTTAATTTTTTTTTTAAACCAGGATAATCTGGGTCAGGGTTTGCCCCATAAGTCACAGTCTTGCTGTCTTTGATTTTGCTTTTATGTATTTCTTAATGCTTTCATGATAGTCAGTTCCTTTCTTTATCTCTTTCTGGTTCAGCTAAGTTTATTTTACTGGAAGTTTAGGTTGAAAATCTAAATATTAAATCTAGTACCTTTAGTTTTATTTAAGATTTATTTATTTATGCATACAAGCTGGGGTGTAGGTGAGAGGTTGGGGAGTGGGGTGAGAGGATTCACCAGAGACAGAGTGGGGAGCAGAACAGGCAGATCGTCTGAAATACACTGAGGGGAGCAGTGGGCGAGACAGGAGAGATCTGCTGGGTCCTGTGGGAAGCTCCCTGGCCAGGTATCAAACTCAAGCTGCAGTGAGTCTGGATAGCTTCATAGTGCTGAGACTTAACCTGTTGTGCCACCAGGGAGGCCCTAAATCTAGTACCTTTAAACCTCTTGGACCATCAGTGATATTAAAAACAAATAGGTAATGAATAGTAAATCACTTTAAGAATTTCAAACAGGCAGAATAATGATGTGAAAAGTAACATTATGTTTATGTGCATAATAATTATATTTGAAATAAAAAGGACATTTGGTCATTGAATACCCAGTCTAGTTGGCAGTAAAAACTGACATTGCAGCTATGTAACTTGTCTTAATTTGTCCCAGAGAACAATGAAAAATTTATTACTAGTGTTTCTGGGATTACAGGCCTTTATATTAAAAAGAAAAGTATAGGGCCTCCCTGGTGGCGCAGGGGGTTAAGTCTCAGCACTATGAAGCTATCTGTGGCCACTGCAATACAAGTTAGACCCCTGGCCAGGGAGCTTTAAAAAAAGAAAAGTATAATCAGTAAAGCATTTTGTAATCACAGTGTTTTGGAACACTTCATAGAAAGCCAAGTGAGAACATTTTTTTTAAAGATTTATTTGTTATACATACAAGAGCTGGGGTCCAGGCCAGAAGTGTGTGTGGGGAGGGAGGGTGAGAGGATTCACTAGAAACAGAGTGGGGAGCAGAACAGGTGGATCTACTGAAATACACAGCTGAGGAGAGCAGCAGGGAGACAGGAGAGGTCTGCTGCGCCAGGTGGGAAGCTCCCTGGACAGGAATCAAACTCATGCTGCAGTGGCTGTGATGGCTTCATAGTGCTGAAACTTCACCCCTTGTGCCACTAGGGAGGCCCAAGAACGTTTTTTCCCATAAGGTTTCTTTAATATTTTTGTCAACTTCATTGATATATATATACATAACAATAACAATTTTAATGGTACAACTTGATTATTTTTGAAAAATGTGTAGTCATGTAAAAACAAAGTCATGATACAGAATATATCCATCATCCCAGAATTATTTCTGATGTACCTTTGCTGCAGCCAGGCTTCTTTTCCCCAACCCTAGTCTTTGACAACCACTGTTCTACTTTCTGTGACTAATTTTGCCTTTTCTAGAATTTAATGTAAGTGGGATCATACAATATTTAATCTTTTGTATTTAGCTTCTTTCACTTAGCATAATGCTTTGAAGATTCAACTATATTGTTGCATGTATCCACAGCTCTTTTTATTGCTGAGTAGTATTCCATTGCATAGTTATTCTTCCATTTGCTAGTGATGGATATTTGGATCATTTCAGCTTTCTGACTATTATGAATTAAATTGCTATGAATTTTTGTATATAGGTCTTTTTTTTTTAAGATTTATTTATGCATGCAAGAACTGGGGTGTAGGCCAAGGGTGTGGAGTGGTGAAAGGATTCACCAGAGACAGAGTGGGGAGCAGAACAGGCAGATTGACTGAAATACACTGCTAAGGGGAGCAGCGGGCGAGACAGGAGAGGTCTGCTGTGCCATATGGGAAGCTCCCTGGCCGGGATCGAACAAACTCATGCTGCAGTGACTGTGGATAGCTTCATAGTGCTGCGGTTAACCCATTGCACTACCAGAGAGGCCCTTTATATAGTTCTTACAGATTTTCTCTGATTTATATGGTAAATGTATCTGTGCTGTTTTTACTCACAATACTTGTGACACCAAATGTGTGGGTTTTTTCCACACCAGTTCTGACACCAACTGGATATACTCCAATTCAGTTTCGTTCTGATGATAACTCCACAGGTTAAGAACTCAGTCCTTTTGTGAAGATTACCCCCACTTCAGACTTTAGTTACAAGCTTTAGGTTACCACTTGTATTTCTGACCAACCAATTATAAATCCCATTACTTCTTCCTTAGGTTTGCTAAAACAGTTCACAGAACTCAGGAAGTCACATTACTTATTCTTACTGGCTTATATAAAGGCTGCAACTAAGAAACAGCCAAATGGAAATGATGCTTAGGGCAAGGTAGGGGAGGGAAATTTGATCAGAGCTTCCTTTTCCTCCGTAGCACTTGTATTCACCAACCTGGAACCTTTCTAAACCCTGCTCTTTAGGGGTTTCGTGTAGGCTTCATTATGTAGCCATGGTTGATTATCATTGACTACTAACAATTAACTCAATGTCTAAAACCTCTCCACTTCTGGGAGAGTTGGGGGTGTGATGATTTTCTATCCTTGTATTTATACCACATTCTTTTTGGCACCACAACCCATTCTGAAGCTGTCAGGGGCCACATACTATTCCATTAGCATACAAAGATATACTTATCACTCCAGAGATTATGAAGATTTTAGGAGCTCTGTGCCAGGAACCTGGGACAAAGATCAAGTATATATTTATTACAGTGTATGCTTAACTTATAAAGTGATTGTATTATTTGGCCTTTCTGTCAACAGTGTGTGGAAATTTCAGTTTCTTTACATCTTCATCAATATTTGGTGTTGTCATTATTTATGTCGTTATTGTTTTAAATTTAGCCATTCTCATGTGTGTTTAGTGGTATTACATTTGAATTTTAAATTTGTATTTCCCTATGGCATGAAAGAAAACAAATGATAACTTTTTTTAGTGCATTTTATGAAGATTGACTTGAGATTTACAAAAGCAATTATTCTAAGAATTGATATGATTTTTTTCCTAGACTTTTAAGTTATCTGACTGAACACTTCAGAATTAGCAGAGTAGTCATTCAGCCATATGAAGTGTGCTGTTTAATTATAGCTGCTGAAGATCTCATTTCTTACAGTTTTGATAAATATGTATTTATAGTCACCAGTCTGGAACTACAGTTCTTGTTATTCACATACAAGCTCAGAATGTCAGATTTGACATGTCTAGGTGTAGAACCCACTAGGTTTTGAATTGCTTCTTAAAAGACTAGATTGTGTTCTCTTTGTGAATAGTACATTGCTAGAACCTAGCTTGCCTTTTTAGCCAATGCAATTGGGATCGAATACTTTGTTAGTTAATAAGTCAGTTAAAATGGATTATCAGAAAATGCTATGTCTGTACTTGGAATATTTTAGCTTGAAGCCAAGACCTTACATTTTTATGTAAAGATAACTCTACTGATTAGATTTCTATACCTTTCTTGCACTCCTTGCATGGACTATAATTTCTAGTTTTACATTTTATAAAGATGTGATAACCTAATGATATGTGTGAAGCAGTCTGGGGCAGAATCTAGATTTTAATAATCTCTTGAAATACTTTGCCCACATTAAATTCATTTTTAAAAAAACAACTAGCCTTTATTGAGTTTGTAAATCATTTAACTTAGTTTGCATAGAAACAGCAGTCCTTTTTATACTCATAATCTGATTGGTTTATGTAGTGTTTAATTAAACTGTGATTATAATGAACATAAGTAACAAACTGCTGTGGGAACAAGATGTATGTGGAAGTACTAGCCAAGAATAGTGATTGTCCTGTAGGCCTAACATCTGCCATGTCTTTTGGGAGAAAGTGGAGAGTTTAAGAATAATAATGTGCCTCCCTGATGGCACAGTGGGTTAAGTGCAGCACTACGAAGCTATCCAGAGCCACTGCAGCAGGGTTTCTATCCTCGGCTGGCGCAGCAGACCTCTCCTGCCTCATGTGCTGCTTCCCTCAGCAGTATACTTCAGTAGATCCACCTGTTCTGCTCCCCACTCTGTCTCTGGTGAATGCTCTCACCTCCCCACACCTCTGGCCTACACCCCAGCTTGTATGCAGAAAATAAATATATCTTAAAAAAAAAAATAATGACAAATTGGTTAAGTAGAAATTGGAAAGTTTCTACTCTTAGTTTTTGAAATTGATAGTTTTGAATATTAAATATTGGTCTATTCTTATATATCTTTTTTCTTTCTAAACTTTAAGGTCTGAGGACAAAAATGTTTTAATGCTGGTGATGGATATTTAAGTATGCTGATTTTTTTTTAAGATTTATTTATTTATTCGTGCATAGGAGAATGGAGTGTAGGCCAGAGGTGCAGGGGGTGGTGAGAAGATTCACTAGAGATAGAGTGGGGAGCAGAACAGGCAGATCTACTGACATCCACTGCTAAGGGGAGCAGCAGGCAAGACAGGAGAGGTCTGCTACGCCATATGTGGGTTAGCACTCAGGCTGGGGATCAACCTCAAGTCGTTGTGGTAGGTGGGTCTTTGTGATGATAGCACTGAGACTTAACCCCTAGGCCACCAGAGAGGCCCTAAGTACACTGATATTTCTGTCCCATGTAAATCAGTAGTATTCTTACAGACTTGTATGTGCATATGCCTGTGTGCACACACAATCCTAAGACAAATGTCTAGTTGATTTTCCAGTGTATTCATTGTGTGCGAGAGGCACCTGCTTCTGCCTTAGCCATCTGCCATTTAAATATATAGGTAGGGCTTTGTCAGTAGAAGGTAGCAATAACACGGAAGTTACTCTAGTCAAAAATGTGGATTGATTATTGCAAACTTCCTTTCCCTATAGTGGATAGTGCATGGTAAGGATTTATCAGGCAGATAATGCTGTTCAGGCAATTCCTCATTAGTTGGTTTAAGATTTCACTTCTGGGAGAGATGAAACTCTAAATTCTCACTTCAGTGACATGTGGCCTAGCGTAAGTGACTCCATTTGGGGCCAGTTGTCTTATTTTTACAACCTTATTCTCATTGTATCTTTTAGAATAGTCATGTTAAGTTGTCTGTTCTAAGGTGTAGTTCAGATCACCCTTTCTCCTGAAGTGTATTTATTTCCTGTCTCACATTTTATGTATGTACATATATGAATGCATACAAACATTTATACTATTAAGATTTCTAATGCAGCTTGAAATTGTCTTTTTCATTAGATGTAACGTTTCTTTATAGCAGACGCTTTTTATTCACCAATAACTGCTTAGGTGCCTCTGGGTTGGAGATTAGTACTTTGAGAGACATGAGAGCTACATATATATCATGTCACAGCCTTATTCTCAAAGACCTTTCAGTCTCTTTGGGGTGGCAAAATTTCTGTACATGAAAATTAAAGAAGCAGTATGATATGAAACTCAGTGTGATTAAAGGAGCCCAGAAGTCTGGAGCCTATGCTTTTAGATTCTAATGTCTTATTTCTGTTATTAAATATCAGTGTGACCTTGTACAAATAAAATCCTCTGAGTTTAAGTTTCCTCATTTTCAAGATGCATTCATTGTACTAGATAATATTTAATGTTACTTTTAATTTGAATATGCCACAGATTAAACTTACTATATGTACCAGTCTTCTTAATGACACACATAGAAAATTAAAATAATCTATATAGTAAAGCAGGTCAAGTGAAGACACATCCACAGCCAAGGCAGCAAGGTAGTTGGTCTAGGTTATGGAGGACTGAGGTGATAATTTATACAGCATATTTATAACCCATTCTTAGCTGTTAAAAGCTGTAATAAAGAAGAGTATATAATCAGATGTGACTGAAATTAAGGACAATAAAAGATCAGAAAAGGGAGAGCTGAGTATGGGGTCGAGTTGTTAGCAGAATATGCTCCCTGGAGATTGTTTCAGTATGAGGACAGTCAGTGCAGGTGCTTATCGTAAGACAGCATAACCTGTACAAACTTCAGCTTTCAAGTAACTGAGGTGTGCTTTAAAAAAGAAGAAAGAAAACCAAAACTCCTCTAGAGAGTTGAAACTATATATTAGTAACCTTTATTTATATCCCACATAAGCCTAGGGCCTAAGTAGTTTGAGGACTGGTAAGACATTTATTTACAGGAATAAATAATAAGAGATATAATATTGTAAGGGTAGATGATTATATATAACAGATTAAAAATTTTTCAACTTAGAGGTGAGGTCTCTGATTTAGCAATTGAGTGTGAAACTTAGATGATTTTGATGTTACGATTGGAAATAGGGAGCCTTCATTGTAAATTTTTTCACATGTTAAAAATACCATACTATATTTTTAAAAAGTTAGGTTCAAGATGAAATAAAATAGAAAAAGAAAACAGTTAAGTTTCAGGGAATTCAGCTGAGGAGTTACTGTCATGTAATGTAAACATCCACTAATGTATAGAACAACATCCAATTGTTTATTTCTACGGGAAAAGTAATTTTGAATTCCATTGTTAGAAATGATTTGTAGATTCCTAGGCAAGTCCATTCCTACAAAATTTAGGTGAATATATATTTCACAGTTATGGTAGAAAATCCACAGTGAAATAATATCAATGCTCTTTAACTATTATTTATTTTATAAAATAGTAACAATGAATGAGATTTTTTGGTATAAATTCTGAGAAAGAGTAAAGTTAATTAGAGGGAGATGAAAAGATAGATTCAAACTTGGTAAGTTTGGTTAGGGAAAGTTTGAGGTTCATGATCCTGGTCCTCTGTTAAGACTAATATCATTTCAGAGTTCACTTTATCCTTTTTTTTTGTTTGTTTATAAGTGAATTTAGAAAAAGAAGTATGTCTTTATCAAGTTGCAGTTAAGCAAGCTTGGTAGATTACTTTCAGTATTGACAGAGAGAAAGGAATTTTTTTTTTTTTTTTAAATAATGCCTGCCTAAGTCTGAAAATCAGAGGAAAGAGGAAAGGGTAGGAGCAGGCAGGTAGGGTGGAAAGTGGGGGCTAGGAATACTCTTACTGGTTATTCCTAGTCTTCGGTGACTTAAAAGCCCAAAGCGTTGGCATGATTTCATACATAATATGCCAAACCACCCGTGAGAGAATTGTGGTTTCCGGCTGTGTATATGGGTTTTTAGGCTAACTTGGATCGCTGTGGGCAGAGGACAAAGGAAAGGCGTCACCTGTCACCTTCCTCCTTTCCTGAGCCCTGTGCAGACCCTACCTCCCCACCTGCTCTCTCTGCCTCCAGACTGGCATCTCAGGAACAGAAGGAGCAGCAGGAGCTTCAGACTGCTGTCCCTTTGGCCCAGCCTCCTCACGCTGGAGTTGGGACTATGCCTACCTGGAAGACCTTCCAAACTTAAGCCAATACCGGGAAAGGCACACCCAGCTCAGTGCCTGCTGCTGTTTGGAGTCCATCATTCAATTAGATCCGCAAAATCTTGCTTTTTCATTCTTACACAGTAACAAATAACTTAGGGTTTGCGGATTACCCAGCATTTATAACTATGAGACTCTGCCCTCTGTGGTAAATTACATCATCGTGGCATCCTATTCTCTTTAAATAAAAGGGAGATTTCTAGGATTGGATTCGTTTAACTATGAGCAAAACCAGAAAGCCCAGGTGTACTCTTCTCCCAAAAGGGAAGAAATGAGATGGTGGAAGGATAATTCCAGCTGCTACCACCAGGTGGTGCCTCTAGGCCAGGATCAGTAGCTGCTAGTGAGGGGCTGACGGTCCTATTGACAGGACATTGATAAATAGGGGATTATAACTTGAGAAATAATTGGTAGAGACAGTGAGGATCTATCTTGGGGCTTTTGTTGTTTTCTATTAAAGGTACTTTATTATTACTTTTTAAAGATTTTATTTTATCTTTGCATACAAGCTGGGGTGCAGGCCAGAGGTGTGAGGCAGTGAGAGGGTTCACCAGAGACAGAGTGGGGAGCAGAACAGGCAGATCCACTGAAACACACTGCTGAGGGGAGCAGCGGGCCAGGTAGGAGAGGTCCGCCGTGCCATGTGGGATTCTTCCCAGCTGGGCATCGAACTTGCGGCAGCTCTACAGCGCTTCACTAACCCCTTGCACCACCAGAGAGGCGCTAAAGGTACTTTCTAGAGCAAAACTTGATTGCTAGAGCAAGTACCTTATAGGTTTATTAACCTAGGACCAGAATGTATGTTTCTGCTAATACAGCATTTATTTAGTGGTTCAAAACATATTATCCATAATGATCTTATGTTGATCTTTAGTGTGGTTGTTCTAAGAGTGAAATTGAATATATAAGTTTTTGTTTCATCAGCACACGGCAAGTTTATGAAGGAAAAATTTAAAAAGCAAAGAGAGACACTGGCAAGACAGGCAGGCAGAGAACTGCCTAGATGTTCCTGATGTTGGTAGATTTGTCATGCAAAATTTGTCATGATCGGGATGCTTCTTAAAGGTTTTTTTTTTCTTTATATTTGAATTACATTCTTTCTGTTCTGAGCAACTTTTATGATGAAGGCTCAACAGTAGAAAGTAGAGTTCATTCTCTAAATTTAACTTCCTTTTCCTTTCTACTGCAAAATAATTTAAACTCTTAAAGGAGTATAGTATGGGACCTAACTCCAGCTTTCCTCTGATTTCACAAGAGAATTGGGTTCTTTATCAATAGCTTTGAATTTTAGGAGTGAGGGAGGAGAATTTGAGCATCGAAAGTCCATTGTTTATCTAGAATTCAGTTACAAGATTTTGCTTGCTAACTGTTAACTTCTAAAGACTTAGACTTTAGAAGTCTAAAGACTTCTGGTGGCCTGGGGGTTAAGTCTCAGTACTATTACCACAGCAACCAGAGTTTGAACCCTAGCCAGGGAGTTAACACATACGGCACAACAGACCTCTCCTGTCTTGCCTGCTGCTCCCCTCAGCAGTGTATTTCAGTAGATCCGCTTGTTCTGCTCCCCACTCTCTCTCTGAAGAATCCTCTTAATGCCCCCTGTCCCCATACCTCTGGTCTACACCCTAGTTCTTATGTGCATAAATAAATAAAAATAAATCTTTTTAAAAAAATAAAGACTTACAGACAGGACAGCTCAGAATCATGTATTATATAAGATAATCACTAGAACAGATAGGCTTTTCTTCAGACATCATAGTACAGTCTTATTTCAAGAAAGAAAGCACTTTAGTGAATTGGCACTATGGTATGCTTAACCAACATTTATTAAAAGTTAATTTACTTTGCTATTACATCATTACGACCTATGATCTTGTTAGTCAATAGGAACAGACTAGATTTCTCTTGAGTTTTCATACTTCAAGGTCACAATATGTATTATGAATTAATTTTGTTACTCATACTTTATATATACATGGACCCTGAAATATCCTTTCTTAAATAGAATCATTTAAATGTGTAAAAGATGTAATTTTTAAAGTTAATCTTATGAGAAATCTCTTTGTAAGAAGAATTAGCAAAAATTCATTAGTTTATATATTATAAAAATCATGCCCACTCCCAAAGATCAAGACAAGTATTAAAAACTGACTAGTAACATTTCATTGTATCCTAGTAACATCTTACTGGGGTAGGAGACTTGACTCAGTTTTTCAAAATTGTAATAATGAGGAAGCTAAGAATTCAGAAACTTTGGATTTCAAAATAGTCCTTTGCAGCACAAATGGCTTTTAGAAAGTAGATCACTGAATGTTGCCAAGTGATTAGCAAAGACTTCTGGGTTATTAAATCTTAGATGTAATCCTATTCAAACTCTTCATTTTATAGTTCCAAATATGATAAAACAAACAAAACGACAAACAAACTTGCTTGAGGTTATACAGCTAATTGCAAGTAATACAAGAACTGAATCCCTGGTTCTCTCTGATTCTCTGTTCAGCATTCTTGTGTCTGTATCCTGTTGACCATGCTAGAGAATAAAAAAACACCAGTTCTGCCAAGCAGGGCACAAGATAAGGGGAAAGGAATGGTTCTTCCTTTCTTTTTCCCCAAATATTGGTAACTGGAACGACTTGCCAGAATTGGGGCAGAAATCTATGAGCAATGACAAAGACTGATTTACTCACTGCCCTTTGATTTTAACTCCTGTTATCTTTTTCAGAGGAATAGCAATGGAAATAAATTATGATTCCCTAGAGTTATTTTACACCATTCTTCATTAAAATATGAGCTATGACATTCTGGATTCTCAGTATCTAAGCAAATAAGAAAAAAGTAGTAGCTAATTATTAACGGGACCTAAAATAATGCCTCTGTTTTTAGTGAGTTAGCCAGTTAAGTAAAGTCTTGTAGCTATTTCTGCATTCTGAGACTAAAGGTGAGATGGAAAAGAGAGCTTAAAGTTTCATTTAATCATAACATAATATTGCAGAATTCCATAAGAAGGTGAAAAACATCCCTCTATCGCCTTAAGACACCAAGAAACCGGCTCTGAGAATACTGAGTTTCAATCCTTGGTCTATTATTGAGAATCTTTTCCATGATAGCGGTGTGGTAATCTTTGCAGGAATTATTTGTGTGATTTACCATTTTAATATTTAATATCATTGTATGGACTCATGTTTAACTTTCAGAGTTCTTATCTAATGTATAAGAACTTTTTCATATGTAAATTAAGTTGCATTTTAGTTTTTTTAAGCAGAGTTGATCTTTTTTATAAACAGTTAAGCTAATTAAGACTTAGAAAGTTTTAAACTTGTTCAAGACGAGTGTGTTAGTACTCAATTCTTTGATCTTTCTGCAATAGCACAGATGCCCTCAGCATTGTTAGTGTCTATCATGTACTTAATGAGAGTATAATACAAAGACAGAGTTAGAAGATTTTAGAAGAATCTAGACTGCCAAAATGTCGGTAACCTGCCAATTAGGTGGAAGGTACATCGGTAGACTAATTTCCTTTAAGTACTTAAGAAGAAAATTAAACAATTGATCTTAATAATTAAAGCAAGATTTGAAGCTGTAAGTTAACTCTTATGGTAGAAATGAATAGAGTTTACATAAAAGACAGAGTTAAAATTCCAGTTGTCCTCCATATCTACAAGACCACAGTAAAATTGCCTGAAGCATCAGAATCTTTTTTTTTTTAAGATTTATTTATTTATGCATACAAGAACTGGGGTGTAGGCCACTAGTGGGGGTGGTAAGAGGATTCACCAGAGACAGTGGGGAGCAGAACAGGCTGATCCACCTAAATACACTGCTGAGGGGAGCAGCGTGCGAGACAGGAAAGGTCTGTTGTGCCTTGTGGGTCAGCTCCCTGGCTGGGGATCAAACTCCTTGCTGCAGTGGCTGGCGATAGCTTGATAGTGCTGACTGTAACTGCACCACCAAGGCGGCCCGCAAAGTTTTATTTTTAATTGCAAACCAGGTAATGGAATTGTTAACAAACATTGACCTAAATTGTGAATTTTTACAGTTTCAGAGTTAGTAAATCACTTCAGTATTTTTTACTGTGGTTAATAAAGTTGTTTTGATTTTAAATAAGAGAAAGTTTGACAATGTTCCTTGAAAATCTGTGTAATTTAAATGTGCTTGCCTTTTTAAAGATATGGCAGCTTTCCAAAGACTGGTTCTTTAATCCCTTGCCTTGTTTTTAGGCTATTATTTATGATGATATGAACATTTAAAAACTTTACGCATCTACTATGCCTGGCTATGTTAAAACATTTTGTTAGTACAATCTAAACAGTAATATCAGTATGTATGTGAAAAGCTAATTTCAAGAACAATGTGAACATTTTAAATATTGATTGAAATAGACTTAATAATTTTCTTCAATATTAATATTATGAGAAATCCAGCTTAGGTTTTCAAATATAGTTCTATTCAGTCAAATTAGGTTTAATTTTTAGATTTAAGTTGGAGGAATAATGGAAGTGGCCCTCTTAGGTCTCTCTTCGTGTGTGTGTGTGTGTGTGTGTGTGTGTGTGTGTATGTATGTTACAGAGAGCCACTTGCATGATGTAAGCTTGAGAGACAGCCAGGTGATCCAGTCCTCTGCCACTAGTTCTACACTCTTTTGCCAAGACAAAAATTTTTTTATTTTGATATTTGGAAAGATTATTTGGATGCCATTGTGTTCTCATGCTAAATATTCATTTATATACAGTACACTGAGAAGAGTGTTAAATATCTATTGAGGATCCATAATCATATGGGTAGGCACCCCCATGACCCAATATTAAAAGAAATAATAAAGGAAAGGCCGCTAATCTAGTAGCTTCCATATTATTTTGCTTATACCTTATAGCATATTAATATTTTTGTTTAATTATATATTGTACACTTATTTTTGTGTATATTACATGCACCATATAACAAAAATTAAAAGGTTGTGATAAAAATATAAATGGAAGTTGTAATGTTTTCTTTTTGTTTGTTTTTAAAGATTTATTTATTTTTGCATTCAAGCTGGAGTGCAGAGGTGGGGGGGGGCGGCGGTGAGAGAGTTCACCAGAGACAGAGAGGGGAGCAGAACAGGCAGACAGACGGAAATACACTGCTGAGGGGAGCAGCGGGCGAGGCAGGAGAGGTCTGCTGCACCATGTGGGAATCTCCCTGACTAGGTATCCAACTCTCGCCACAGCCGCCAACAGGTCCACAGGGCTGCGCTTAGTGAGCCACCAGGGAGGCCCCTGTAATGTTTCTTTATATATCCATTAGATAAATGTTTCCTGTATTTTACACCAAAGTTAAAAGTTAGGATAAGTTCTCTCTAAAGAATTTTTGGGTAATATGAAAATCTTCTATAGTTGAGTTAGAAACCTAACACTAGCACTATCAAGAACATGTTATGTGGCCTTCCTGGTGGTGCAGCAGGTTAGGTCTCGGCACTATGAAGCAGTCTGCAGCCACCAGGGAGTTTCCCACATGGCGAAGCAGACCTCTTCTGCTTCACCCGCTGTTCCCCTCAGCAGTGTATTTCAGTAGATCCACTCTGTCTCTGGTGAATCCTTTCACCACCCCCACACCTCTGGCCTACACCCCAGTTCTTGTATACATAAATAAATAAATGTTTTTTTTTTTAAAAAAAGAACATCTTTTGCAATAGTTTTGCCTAGTTCTGAGGTAGGCCTCCTTGGGGTGGTTTTCTGTCCTGCTGAGATGACCAGGCAAAGACTGAAAAACCACATGATCGTGCATGTATGTTGCAGGAAATATCAGTGACTCCAGATGAGGGTTGGACTAAAAGATAATATTCCTTTTAATTTTTGTGACTATAAATTGGAATTTACAGGGTGAGCACTTAAATTTAAATACTGCAGCAAAGTTAAGTTGTGAATGAAGATCTCACTCCAGGAGTACACTGGAAAGTTGTTCAACTTTTTTATCCAAATTTTCTCAGACCTTCTTGCTGTCTTCCTCTACAAATTTGATGGTTTCTGATTCTCAGGCTATCACCACATAGGGAAATGTTTTAAGGTCTCCTGTAAGCTAATAACCTGACTCTATGGGAGAGTAAATATAAATAATAGAGAATTCCAACAACAGAATTTATCACTTATTCTGCTTCATTATACCCCAAAGAAATTTTAGAGTACATGAAAGCAAATTTAGAATGGATGCATAATTATTTTATAGTGTACAATATCACAGATGACTAATTATGTGTTTTCAATTTGTTAAATTCCCTCTAGCAATTATAACTATTTTTTCATTAATAATAATTCATTCTGGTAGGAAAAAAAATATTTTGCAGTAGAAATCAGTTTCACTTTTTTAAGCTCAAACTTGTGTCTCCTTAAAAACGTTAGCTTCCTCCTCCCATTTTCTTTTTTTCTCTTTGATGAATGATGGTATTTTCTGAAAACCAGCTAGTCAAGAGAAGCCAGCAATGAATTCTTTGCTTCTTCACAGTACGTCTTGATTTGAGTGTTGTGTGACTGCAGTGCTACCAAGTTCTCACTTAAGTGTCTCTGATGTGATGATTTTCTCCTTTCCTGGTTTATGTAATACCCTGTTCTCTTTCATTGTCAACATAGTGGCAAAAGCCCTCTACACCATGAATCTGAGTGTTGAATACTAGAAATCACCAAAAATTGAGACTTTTTTTAAAAAAAATGGCTAATCCAGCATTTGTGATTTCCATTTCAGTGGGACTTTTCTTTTAAAATATAAAAAAAACATTAAATGAATGGTCATAAAAATCAAAGTCCCAATTCTGATCTGTTTAATTCTGAGTAGTTGTTTTTAAGAAGGTGAACAATGGAGTAGTGCAGCAGAGAAACTGAACGTCTGTATAATCTCCCCCATATGGTACGCTGTAAAAAGTGTTTTTTAGATCTCTAGTGAAATTGAAGCTTATTAGAATATATACAGTGTTAGGGAGCAATTCTTTGTTAATAAAGTTTCATTTTAAATGTGCACATTTAAATAATAACTTGATCGTAATCATAGATAGGACTGAAAGATCTTAAATATTCTCTGACTTAAGGTCTCTAGAGGCTTTCAGCAACATTAAACTTATTTTCAATGATGGTATATGTTCAGGAGACAATTATACATACATTCTTCTGGGCAAAAAGAGAACCGTGTCCAGGTTTTCTGCTTCTTGAAATTGTGTGCTACAGGATGCAAAACAGCTGAAGAAAACAATATGCTGGGCCTCCCTGGTGGTACAAGGGGTTAAGTCTCAGCACTATGCACTATGAAGCTGTCTGCAGCCACTGCAGCACAAGTTTGATCCCTGGCCAGGGAGCTGACTCGCATATAGCACAGCAGACCTCTCCTGTCTTGCCCACTGCTCCCCTCATCAGTGTATTTCAGTCAATCCACCTGTTCTGCACCCTACTCTGTCTCTGGTGAATCCTCTAACCTCCCCAACCCCCAGTTTTTGGTGATTTCTAGTATTCAACACTCAGATTCATGGTGTAGAGGGCTTTTGCTGCTATGTTGACAATGAAAGAGAACAGGGTATTACACCCCAGTTATTGTATGCATAAATAAATAAATCTTAAAAAATAAAAAACAAAAAACTATGCTTAATTTCGCTGTTGTGTGAGTATGTCTTGAAACATGCCTTTGATAAACTTCCCTCCATTTTCCATATTCTTTGGGTGTCATACATTGTCTTTACATAATTTGTATTGAGTTATAACAAACATAGAATCAAATTAAACTTAAGCAGATAAATACTTTGAGATTAATATAGTCTTCCTAGGAATGTTTACCAGAGGGCTTTAGGCGTAAGGTCAACTTGCTTGAGTTTCTGTACAAAGATGGGATTTTAGGCTAATTTTCTATCATCAAAAGTTTAACTTTGCAAGAATGGAAATAAAGATGTTATGATCCGATTATAGCTCAGGAGAATTAAGGCCACAATATAAATTACCTGCATTGGGTGTACATGGTGGTTTGTGATGTGTATCCCTTGTTTTTTGCTCAGTTTCACGGTCATTGTCTTCTGTTGCGTTAGAGTACAGAGATTTGTGGATTGGTGCAGTTTTCGAGACAAGTTTGACTTCTACATCTTTTCATCATCATGAGGATTTGTAACTTCAGTGTTTCGCTAAATAAAATCACAATTGAATTAAATAAATTTCCTCATGTACATGAGGACATGACACATAAGCACATCTAGACTAACTTTACTGCTTTTTAATTATTATTTTAGTGGAATTTGCCTAAAATGATGTTAAAAAAGAATTGGCTACCATTGAAAATTGACAGAAAACATCTTTGCAAACAGCATTGATCTTTATGTAAAAAAGCGCTCCTGTGTGTTTCTCCTTTACTCTGCACTGAAAACACTTAACTTCTGGTCACCAAATGTGTGGTTCTCCAGCCCCCCCATGCCAAGCAATTCTAGCCACTAGCTGGGTGTCCTACAGCTTAAGGCAGTAGCGTCAGCTCCCACAGGTCCAGATTGTCACCCATAACTTGGACCAACTGTTTGTAGATCTTTGTTTCCCATGACCAACTTGTCAGGTTCGATTAATTTGCTAGAGCGGCTCATGTAACTGAGGAAAACATTTAACTTACTAGATTGCAGATTTATTATGAAAGGAACAGCCAGGTGGAAGAGATGCAAGGCATGTGGGACTAGGCTCAGAGCTTCTAGGTCCTCTGTGAGTGCCACTCCCCCAGAACCTCCATAATTCAGGGATTTTTCTGGGAGCTTTATTACATAGGCACAATTGAGTTATTCAAACTGAAGACTTCCTCTTCAGTCCCTTTCCTCCCTGGAGGTGGGAGTCTTGTGGAACTTAAGAAGTTTCCCTGGCAGCTGGGGCCTGTCCCTAAGTTACCTAGGGTCTTTCCAAAAGTTACCTCATCAACAAATTCAGGTGTAGTTGAAAGGGGCTTGTTATCAATAATAGGACACCATTTTCACTTTCATGCTCTGAAACTGTTTTAGGAACTGAGAAGAAAAGACCAGTATTAAAGCAAATGACTCTCCTGTTGCTCTTACTGCTTAGGAAATTCCAAGAGTCTTAGCAGCTGTGAACCAGAAATCATGGACAGTAGACCAAAATACATATTATAAATCATTGTACCATATATTCAATATAAAAATATTGAAAGCCATTCTTTTTTGTATTATTTGAATGTTAAGTGCCTTTTTTCTGTAGATACTTTTTCTCCTTAAAGATTTGTAGACTTGTGACTTTTCTTCTTCTTCTTCTTAGTCTGTATTTCTCATCATTCACTGTCTGTGGCTTCACAATTCATTATTGTCCTAGTACTGTTTTGAAATCACAGCTGGAAATTCTGAAAAGCATTCTGACAAAGGAAGACCTTAGGCCAACAATAAACTAAAGGAGCAAATGAAGTTAAGAAATGAATGTTATTTCAGATATGTGTCTGTGCCCTTAGTCTTTGAGAAAATTGTTGAATCCAAGAATTTAAGTTTTGTTGTTTGCTTGCTTGTTTTTGCTTTTCAGCACAATTAGAAGCATAAAATGCTCTTTCTTATGAACCTACTATTTGATTTTTTTTTTTTAACTACAGAAATTCTATAGACCCATTTACTATCATCTTTCAGTGTCTGAAAACTCTCACAAGTATTTTCTTACATATGTCTAATCCAGGGAACATTTATTTTAATTACGTTTCTCACAATAGTATACATTTTTTTAAAAAGTCACTGCAGGTTTCTAGTTAACTGGAACTCTATCCTATTTCCCACTTTCCATATTTAAACTTTTAATTATTTTTCTGGAATTTGTTTTAACCTCTGTCTTGTTAAAGGCTTTTCTCAAGTGTCTCATCACCCATGGCTTTCTTTTTAGAGTTGAGAGAGGCATTAAAATGCTGTGTGGGAGGCTGTCCTTTGTGGGAGCTTGTAGGTTGATGGTCTTTACTACAGAGTAATTGGGCTCATACCTGCTTATTGTAGAGCCCTCCAATTATCAGTTTCAGGAGGTGTTTTCTTCCATCAGTTTTTCCAGAGGAATTTTCAGACTTGCCTTTGGAGGTGGGTAGAGATGATGGTGATAATAAGCTTGACTACCTATGGTCTGGAAGACTTGGGAGAGGAGGACTGAAATTCTCACCTGTCAGTTGGATCTTTCTGTCCTCAGACTGGTACCTCAGTCTAACTAACCCTCAACAGTGTCTAAAGTTTCTCAGTCTAGACCTTTCTGTTCTCTTTTTTCAATCTCACCAGAAGTAAACCTCTGGACTCATGACCTTGCCGTGTGTTAGGAGAATGACCTATCACATTATAAAGAATTTTTATCAATCCTCTATTGTCAGACCCAGCCCTATGCCCCTGCTTTAGAATAGGCCAATGCTTCAAAGTCCAGACCTTTATATGGTTTTGGCGTATATTAATTTGCTTCTTTTTTATTTCCCCACACCACCACCTACCAGGCACTTATATGACTGGGAAAAAGGTGAAATGTAAGTAATTTATTATTGGAGCATCTGTTTTTCACCTTCCAAAGTTTCATCGACTTCTCAATCTATTGCTGTCTCCTCTCAGGTTCTCTCTGCCTTTATGAGTATATGCCTTTTATGATTCAATTTTAGTAGAAAGTCAAAGCAAATGTGTTCATCTGAAACAAATTCCAGAATAAAATTTTATTGTGAATCCATTAATTCCCGTCTTAGAATATTTAAATTTTGCTTTTAGATATTAAGGATTAGTTTTCTAAATCTTGACTTGGTAAGGGAAATCTGGTTTAAGTTTACCTGAAGCTTGACTTTCAATCTTATACTCAAATATTATTTTAAACCATATGAATTTGCCATTTTTGAGCACTTCTGGCCTATAAAAATGACAATTTTGTTTGATTCAGCATAGCAGAGTTAAAGGTTCTTTAACAGTTTAGATAACATACTTTCTGTGCAGTGTAGGAATTGATTCTCTTGCATTCTTGGAAACATTCCAGTAGAAGGAAAGGATGAGATAAAATGACAGCTTAATGTTAAATGAGGGGGAGTTTTCAGTATTCTACTAGGTCCTGAGCTGCATCGGCTTTTGTGTAGTGTTTTAGAAGTTCCACAGTCTTGAGCCTGGAGGCTATAAATTCCTTGGAGTGCCATTTAGATTTACAAAAGTGCCTGTAAATTTGGACACTAACTTTCCCTGAGCACTGGCTACAGACAATATTATGTATAGGGGATTTCAGCAAATATCAATTTAGTTGAGTTACTTAATTTTATTTACTCTGTATACAATGTTCATATGTCTTCCCTAAGATTAGTTAATAATTTAGCTTTGAAATGATACTATAACTGTTGTGAGGTTTAAAACACTGTGGAAATAAAATATATAGCAGCATTTGCAAAAAAAGAATGGGTTAGTGAAGTTAAATTGTGGTAAAGGTCTTGTATTGTTTGGATTATGGTTAAGGTAGTAATGAGTTAAGAATATGTATTTTGCAGTGTAATCGCTAAAAGAATAACACAAAAATGTATAACAAACTAATAGAAGAGATAAAATGGAATATTAAAAATGTTTGAGTAATAGAAAAGAAGCAAGGGAAGGTATAAAGAACAGATGGACAAATTGAAAACAAAGCAAATAGTAAGATCAAGTGAAAGACAGTAAAAGATAATACCATGTAAACACTTACAGGAAAGATGATAAAACTGTTAGTCTCAGAAACGTTGTTACTCAAGACATATTACATTTCAGAATGCTAAAAGGGTTCTCTCAATAGGAAGACACAACAATCCTAAACAACCTTCTCTTGTTGCTTGGTTTGCTACCATTCGTATGTATATGGTCTTTGGGTCTTTTCTTTTCACCACTGTCTCATGATGTTTCTGTAGTCTGTGAGGGAAGAGTTATTTCTTTGTCTCTCTGAGTATGGTAATGTTCATATTTAACATGCTCTGGCATTGTTAACAATTGTGTGGGGTACCCCTTGAGAGAACAAAACTTCAGGCTTGTAATTATTTCATTTAGTGTTGTAGTTATTTTAATGTGATTCTTGTCCTTTGAAAAAAGCCAAGCCTAAGAAATAGAATTTAGATGAGGACTGAAGAAGTTGATGATTTTTAAAGAATTTTTTAAACATTGTGTGATTAGGAATAATAAGGTATTATAAACAACAAATCAGAAGGGAGTAGCTGTTTGTTCATTTATAAGGATTCTTGGCAATAAGCCATTTTGGGATAGTAGGTCTTTAAACCTCTGCAGTGACATGTCATTGTCAGAACTCTTCATTTCTATGTGGAGAGAATGCCCTATTATTTAGAAAAGATTCTTTTCTTTTGGGAAAAAGACATGTCTCTGTTGGTCTCCATGCCTAAGGCAATTTAAGGAAAAAAGTGCCAATCAAGGGGCATCTTGGAAATAGAAGTACAAATAGTATCACTTCCTTTAAAAATTGTGGTTAAAGACCAAAATTTACCATTTAACCATATTTAAGTGTACAGTTTAGTAGTATTAAGTATGTTTACATTGTCTCAGAACATCTCCAGAACATTTTCATCTTGCATATCTGAAATTCTATAGCTATTAAACAGTTCTTCCTCCCCACTCTCCCTGCAATCACTATAACCACCATTCTACTTTGTTTCTTTTAATTTGATTATTCTACATATCTCATGTGTGTTATCTTACTGTATTTGTCTTTTATAATTAACTTATTTCACTTAGTATAATGACTTTGATTCAGCCATGTCATATCGTATGATAGCATTTCCTTTCTTTTTTAAGACTGAATAATATTTCCTCTATGTGTACACCACATTTGGCCTATCCTTTTATCTGTCAATTGGTATTTGATTTGCCTGTACCTCTTGGCTATTGTAAAGTGCTGTTATGAACATGAATATGAAAACACTTCTTCAACACCATGCTTTCAGTTCTTTTTTTTTTTTTTTTTAAGATTTATTTTTATTGTGCCTCCCTGGTGGCACAAGGCGTTAAGTCTCAGCACTATGAAGCTGTTGGCAACCACTGCAGTACGAGTTCAATCCCTGGCCAGGGAACTAACCCACATGGTGCAGAAGACCTCTCCGGTCTCGCCCACTGTTCCCCTCAGCAGTGCATTTCAGTCAGTCCGCCTGTTCTGCTCCCCACTTTGTCTCTGGTGAATCCTCTCACCCCCACACCTCTGGCCTACATCTGAGCTCTTGTATGCATAAATAAATAAAAATCTTTTAAAAAATATTTTTTAATTTATGCATACAAGAACTGGGGTGCAGGGCAGAGGCACAGGAGGTGAGAGAATTCACCAGAGACAGTGGGGAGCAGAACAGGTGGATCTACTGAAATACACTGCTGAGGGGAACAGCGGACAAGACCAGAGAGATTTTCTGCACCATAGGTGGGTCAGCTCCCTGGCTGGGGATGGAACTCAGGCTGCAGTGGTGATAGCAAGATAACACTGAGACTTAACCACTATGCCACCAGGGAGGCCCAGCATTACTTACTTTCTTGCGGTGTGTATTCCCATTCCACAAACAAAAAGTATCCTGCATACTCCAGGCTTATAATATGTTGCCTTGTTAGCATGGAAAAACTAAATTTTACTTGCTGCTTGTTTCATACCACTGTGTTTTGTTTTGTTTTAAAGATTTATTTATTTATGCTTATAAGCTGGGGTACAGGCCAGAGGCGTGGGGTGGCGAGAGGGTTCACCAGAGACAGGGTGGGGAGCAGAACAGGCAGACCAACGGAAACACACTGCTGAGGGGAGCAGCGGGCGAGGCAGGAGAGGTCTGCTGCCTGGATATGTGGGAATCTCCCCCACCAGGTGTCGAACTCGCGTTGCTGCTGCCAACAGCTCCACAGCGCAGCGCTTAACTGCTGTGCCATGGGGTAGGCCCCATACCACTGTGTTTTAACTGGTGTTCTTTCTACTGTGTGAAAAGATGTTGCAAAATTCCTTTCCAGCCAACTTTAAGATTATTTGTCCCATGTAAAGTTCATCACTTCCTCCTTTGTGTCACCACTGCCCCTTAGCAACACTTATTGCTGATATTACAGCAATTGTCACATTTATGTCAGTTGTTTGTTTTATATTTCCTTACTAGATTATGAATTCCTTAAAATAAAGGGAATGTTTCATTCCATACTGTTTCCGTAAGTATGTGTGTGTGTGCATGAATGAAGGCGGTTTTCTGAAAGTATGTGGTCTTGCATAATGAAACCCTCTAAGAACTAACCAGTTTTATTGATTAACTGGTGGCTGGCACTATACAGTCACTTCTACTGCGTTATCTCAGGAACCTGCTTAAAACCCACAGTGATGTTTGAACAGTAAGGTTTATTTAATATATCTCTGTTAACAAAGACTGAGCACCAAAGAGATAAGGGAAGAACTATAAGCTTATTACTTCAGGTGTGCCAGGCTTTAGGGAAATGTACTCATAACTTAAAGCATAAAGGTTTACATTTTTAAAGTGGAACAGTTATGCATTTACAAAAAAGTTTTCTACATGAATATTTTAGTGTTCTTTTTAAGTGTGTTAATTAAAAATAGTTGGAAACATGAAGCAATAGGAAAAGCAATGTAGTATAAAATGGATATTTAGGATTTTAATTGCAACTCTAATACCAACTCTGATTTGGGTCAGTTTTGAAAACCTCTTTTAACATTCGTTTCCCTTTCTGTAAAAGTGTAGTTTGTATTACGTGATATTCACTATTACAACTTTAATACAGATTTGTTTTAAAAATGTTTATATAGAACTTTCAGAATGAGCTTTATTGCAAAGAGAGTATTGTGCTTTGAATATAGAAACCAGCTAAATTGGGATTATTTAGATTTTGTAACTATTCACTGAAGATATTTGTGATAAATATTTTTATTTTAACATTTTGAAATTATTTTTTTTAAAGATTTATTTATTTATGCATGCAAGCTGGGGTGTAGACCAGAGGTGTGGGGCGGTGATAGGATGCTCCAGAGACAGAGTGGGGAGCAGAACAGGCAGATCAACCGAAGTACACTGTTGAGGGGAGCAGTGGGCGAAGCAGGAGAGGTACCCTGTGCCATGTGGGAATCTCCCAGGCCGGGCATCGAACCCACACCGCAGCTGCCAACAGCTGCCGACAGTTTCACAGCACTGCACCCAACCCGTTGCGCCACCAGGGAGGCCCTGAAATATTTTTATTAATAAAGCAAGTCAGAGAGCTGCATAGTCTTTTATAGAACAAGTATATTCAGTATTTGTTCAGGAAAACATACAGTGAAATATGTTCTCTCTATGTATAGAGTTGTTATATGAGCGATACAACAAAAAGAACAAAATTAAAAATTTCCCCACAATGATAATGAAGAAAAATTAACATAAACTCATTATATTCATAGAGACCATTTGTATATGACACAAAACTGGGAAACTGGGGCCAATACGTCAAAACCAGTCTTTTTCTGTTTCCTGGTTTTACTAACAACTGTGAACCTATGGTGGAAAGCAGAAACCAAAACCATGCAGTAATTGATGTCTCACTCTTGTTTAGTCAGAGTGGGAACAAAAGTTCTTTGGATGAGCTTTAGAGGACTCCATGGATCATTTGGAATTTTATCAAAAACACCATGTCCCTTCATGCATTTCATTCCGGTGACTGAGCTAATGACTTTTAGCAGACTCAAAGCAGTGCACGATCTAGAAGGGACTTAGAACTGCATGTGCGGGGCTTTGCTGGTGGCGCAGCAGGTTAGTCGCAGCGCTGTGAAGCAGTCCACAGCCGCTGCAGCATGAGTCGCTGTCTGACCAGGGAGCTTCCCAGATGGCGCAGCAGACCTCTCCTGTCTTGCCCTCTATTCCCCTCAGCAGTGTGTTTCAGTCGATTTTCTTGTTCTGCTCCTCACTCTGTCGCTGGTGAATCCTCTCACCCCCTGAACCTCTGGCCCAGACCCCAGCTCTTGTATGCATAAATAAGTAAATCTTTAAAAAAACCTAAAGAATTTCATGGGCAATTTTGTTTGCTTCCACTTAGAGTATAAGATGATGTGGCTTTTCAGTCACAAACTAATGAAAATAACATTGTTTATTTGAGGCCTGGAGTATTAAGAGGTTGGTTGCAGAGCTGTTGATTTTTCTCTAGGTTGTACATTTTTAGCTTTTCTGCTAATATTTTGTAATCTTTGATCTGGGCCGACTACTTTCATCCAAAAGTCTGCTGGACTCAAAATAGATCAAATTTAGAGATTCTAATCCTTTCCCTACCAGCTCAGCTTATTGAGGATCTTTTTCGATTTTTGTCTTTTTTATCAAGAACTGGATTGCGATCATGTGCTTAACCCTTTGCACTCCGCTGTCCCCTCTCAGGGGACATCGGAATTCTAGCATGTCACTGGGATGTCCCCTCTCAGGGGACATTGCAGTTTATTAGTGATTATGGGGAATTGAGTTATTTCAACGCAACTTTTTGAGACATGCATGTTTCCCTGAAGTTTTATCTTGAAATGGCACAAGAAATTAAATCAAAATATCGTAAAATTACTAAGATATATACAAGAAATGTCAGCGGGTTTTGTGTCGGACGAGAACGTGCACTAATCAGCCTGCAATGCATGTTGGGGAGTGTTACAAAACTTATACTGTACAAAATTATAAACAATAAAATATGTTTTATTTTGCAAATATACATTCCTCGATGTCAGCCAATTCATATAAGTCCAATATCATTATAATACGTTACTTGGTTCCAAAATTATACTAAATAATACGAGGGTCTGTAAATGCACGTTTCCGCCGCAAAGTAGCGTCGAGTAGCTGATAGCCAATGTCCAGAATGGTTCGGAGTGCAAAGGGTTAAATAATTTAACAAGTTTTGTTGCATCTAAGCAATCAGAATTTTTTATTTGTTTTAAGAGGCAAAAATAAATTCTTCCTAGAATGAACACATCATCCTTTTAATCCATAAATTCTTTTATGTGTATCTGGGCCTTTGAGGATTGATACCATGTTCTGTTTATGACTAATGTTTGATATGTAACAGGGTCTGTTGACTTTTGACATTTTTTTCCTAATTCTTTTTCTCTCCCTCTTCCTCTTTTTTTTTTTTTGGGCTGGGAAGGCAGTTAGAAAGAATCTTATAGCAGTACTATGAGATTCTAGGTGCTTATCAGAAACACCTATTTTTTTTTTAAATAATGTGGGTTTTTGTTTTTTTTTTAAGATTTATTTATTTATGCATACAAGCTGGGGCCAGAGCTGTGGGGTGGTGAGAGGGTTCACCAGAGACAGAGTGGAGAGCAGAACAGGCAGATTGACTGGAATACACTGCTGAGGGGAGCAGCGGGTGAGGCAGGAGAGGTCTGCTGCCCCATTTGGGAATCTCCCATGCCCACCTGGCATCAAACTCACGTCACAGCTGCAGACAGCTCTACAGTGCTACGCTTATTAACCCATTGTGCCACCAGGGAGGCCCCAGAAACACCTAATGTTTATGTCTAAAGACAATATGTCTTTCTGTAAGAAACTTCATTTTTTCCACACGAGTATCTCATTAATTCTTGCTGTATTCCAAGAAGTTTTCTAAGAACTCAGTTTCATTTTGTGTAGGAGAAAAAATGGAGTTGCTGCTAGTCTTAGCATTTAAACACAAAAACACGGGCCTCCCCGGTGGCGCAGCGGTTAAGCGCTGCGCTGTGGAGCTGTCGGCAGCGGCGACGCGAGTTTGACGCCCGGCCGGGGAGAATCCCACATGGCGTGGCAGACCTCTCCTGCCTCGCCCGCTGCTCCCCTCAGCAGTGTGTTTCTGATCTGCCTGTGCTGCTTCCCACTCTGTTTCTGGTGAACCCTCTCGCCGCCCCACGCCTCTGGCCTGTACCCCAGCTTGTATGTATAAAAAAAAAATAAAAAATAAATCTTTAAACACAAAAACACAGAACTTCTCAGGTTCTCTGACAATATGCTTTCCATTTGGAATGAAATTTCAGTCATTTACTTTGAATATTGGGTTACTTTGCCTCTCTTGAGTCTTAGATATGAAGGAATCATCACTTTGAACCATAATAATTGATATAAAAGATTTTTTGGAATTTTATAAACACTTTTGAATGTATTCAGTTGTTTCCATTTAAAGTTTTTGGAGTTGTAATTTTACACATACACTTCGGTTAGTGTAATTTTTTGGAAGCTTGGCATCCTGTTATTTGTTTGAATTTGTTATGTCTCTCTGCTCTTTATAAGGTGTAATGAAATAAGTTTATGCCATAGTTTAGGTGAACTTAGACATTTTGTCATCATATTTGGTGATAATTGGAAACCAGTAATGGTACGTACATAGTTGAGATAACCATTAAATAAAGATCTACCTTTTTAAATTCATTTTTAACTTTTCTCATTCAGAAAAAAATTAACACTTCATGATTTCATTGTAATAATACTGAAATATTTAGAGAGAGGAATTCTGCTTTACTTATTTGAAGAGTCCGGATAATAAAACATATTTCATATGGGTATTTGAGAAATCAGTGGGCTAATAGATGTTTAACGTCTATTAAAGTGACTGCATTTAGTAGCTTCTTTTCAACAAAGGGTATAAATGTAACATAAGATGTAAGTAATCATGCTTACAGGGGATAAGAGTCACTGGTGCAGAGAAAAATTAATATATGCCTGTAAATTCTGCCCTGATCAGTTATTAAATATATTGAAAAGTGATGTAAAATTTGGAGAATAATATGTAGTGTGGAAAGTTTCACCAGAATGAAGCTTTAGTCTTACATTGGTTATCTGGAAACAGGTAGGAAGAAACTGGCAAATGTTAGCAAAATAGGTTTTTTTTCTCTGAAGTGGTCCTCATTCATTTTTCATGCCTTTTTTCTTGCATTAATTCATTTTGAATGGTTCCTATTTTTTTCTTTTGTGTGTAGATTTTTTAAAAATTACATTATTTGAATGAGAGAGGGCAGTCTCCCTAGGAGGTAGCTTTAATTTGTTTAGAACTTTGTGGCAAAGTTGAAGTCATCCTCTGAGTCTGCCTCTCGGCACCTGACATTCCTTCTCAAGGCCACAGGACCCCTCCCTGTGAATAAGAGGAAAGGCTTGGCCAATTACAGGAGACAAAGCCGGACAGCTGCCGAGCCCAGCGGGAGGAGTTTCCTTCTCTGAGCAGAGCTGGTATAGTCAGGGGTTTGTTTGCCACCTCCCCCAGCAGTTATCTGATGTGCAGGTTGAGATGACGGGTTGGCGGCAGGGTGTTGCTCTTTGCAGGGTGCCCCCTTTGCTGGGAGGGCTTTAGCTGGGAAGAATAGTTGCACTTGCCAGTTTTCTACTTGGCAGATGCTTTCTAACCCCGTGCACCCCTCCTTCCACACAGACCGGAACATCAGGCTCCCCTCCCCCCACCTGGAGTCTCAGGTGGCACTGGGGCAGCATCCTCAGCAGCATCCTTTGCTAATGACTTGGTGGAAAGGGAAGGGGTGGTCCTGTCTGGACCCCTCACGGCTGACTCACAGGAAGTGCTAGCAGAGCTTGGCACTGGGTGAAGCAGATCCAGGATTCTGCCCCTCCCAACCTCAGCCAGCCCGCCCCTCTCCGCCGACGTAGGCTTTGCAGTATCTCTCCTTGGAACAATGAAGTGGTTCCAAGTTTTTTAAGTCTCCTAGCGAAATTATTTGGACTTCTGTGACAGTCTTCAAAATGTTTTGCTACCGACTTTTCCAAGAAGCTGTTTTTTAAAAAACCCTTCGTGGATTGCTTTGTCTGAAGATTACTCAGGGTGACCATGGTTCAGCGCTTTAGCCTCAGGAGGCAGCTATCCAAGGTGGGTGGCTTGGGTAGCTTTGTGTGTTTGTTTATGGGAAACTTTCACTAGCTCCGGCATGGTTTCTTTTTTCTGTGCAACTGTTCTGTCAAGCCTGCCTTCCTTCAGTGCTAAGGAGGGGCTGGGGGAGAAAACGCTGCCTTTTGTTCTTTCCTCTGACAGACACAAAGGTGTAAGACTGACTACACTGGCAATCCCCGATTTTCTTCCCCTAAAACTAGACCTATCATCTGTGAATTTGGAGGAAGTTGTAGTTTGCTTCACAGATACAGTTTCCATAGGGTGTGTGTGAAAGAGAAAGAAAACTGGGTTAAAAAAAAAAAGGGACAGTTTTAATCAGCAATTAATCCAGTAGCTTGTGGACCAAGATGAGAAGGGCTTATTGGTCTGTGTTATTAGTGCTTTCATACACAATTTAGTATTAAACTGGTTTTCCTCAGCTTAATACCTGATTGAACTCACAGGGGTTCAATAAGCAAGACTCCTGTGAAAACGTTAGAATGAGTGGTTGGTTGTGTTAAGAAACTTGCATACTTAATGGAGTGAGTGTGTGAAAAGCAGCTCCTGGAAGGCTCACAAATCAGTTTTTACAGAGTTATGCTTGAAAAGTGGATTTCATGTGTATAGCTTTGGGGAAAAGTTTTTTTAGTCTAAGAAAATCAAAGGGCAGAATATTCTTTGATGAAAGACTGTTGACTTACCAATCAGGTCCTGTCGGTAGGTAGCCCTCTCCACCCAGTGGTTGAGCTCTCTTTTTAGCTGCTAGTGAAGAGACTAGTTTTGAAAGAGTTCTGCTGAGAGTTGAGATTGATCTAAAATCATTCTGTTCTTTCACTGCCTTAATTTTGAAATACAGTAGTTGATGGTCAAATTGTGTCAGTTACACCCTGCAGACAGAATTTTAAACAGTAAGTTAGTAGCCTTTCTTTTTTTCTTTACTTCCTTGGTTGTTAGTTAGAAATGTTAAATCCAGAAAAGTTAAAAAAAAAAATCCAGAAAAGTAAAGGGAAAACCTTGACTTCCTCACTGGTGATCCTAGTGTAGAATTTGTGCAAAACTGAGCAAAGTTCATGCCTCCATCTCCATGTCAAATTTCGTCTCTTGGCTTTCCAAGCCTAAAAGGGACTTTTCAGGGGTATTAAAATATATTTCCATGGATTCCCCCTCCTTGCTTTCTAAGGGTATATATGGAGGGGATAAATTCTCCTGAAAGAATCATTTCTGTTTCTCATTGAACAACGTCTAGTTTATGTATTCTCAAATATATAGCATTTCGAAAGTAGAATTGAGCTAGATGATATTGATAATTTTCTAACAAGAAAACAACTGTATTCTAGGTTTTTTGTTATCAATGTTTCTCTACCAATTTTAAAAATTTTAACTTTTCATTATAATATGAATGACTGGTTTACAGAAAGGACACTTTTGGAGAAATTAGAAGCATATATTCTCTATAATAAGAGATAAAAGGTACATTATATAAAACACTCAGAGAGATAGCCTCTTTTAAGGTTTTTTTTTTTTTTTTTCCTCACACTGCTCTTCTCCATTTTAACATGGTCCTATACAGGATAGTCAGGACCAAATCTTAAGAAATTTGTTTTCTGTCAAGTGACTTTAAAATAGTGTATGTTCAGTAATGAATTTATAAATAATATTCTTATTGTTTTAGCCTGTATGGCAGTGAAATATGAAGAAGCTGAATGGTTAGTTATGTTGGTATTTTTTTTTTAATTGCAGTGAATGGCCTTTGTCTGTGTTCTGTCTTTTCAGCTAAATTCATGTTACCTGAGAACAGAGGACCTGTCATATCCCAGTGTATGACATTTGTGGCACACAAAATGAAATTGGCCTTTTGTAGTCAAAAACAATTGAATGATGGCAATTTCATGATTCCAATTTTAATAACACAGGTTTTTGTTAATAAGACATAATCTTCCAGAGTATAGAGTTCCCTTAAGATAATCTCATATTCAAAAAAGCAGTTTCATATTTTAACAGGAAATACTCATGTGATCGTCTTTAAGTTTTGTTGGAAGTTTTCTGAAAGAAATGTTTGCAGTGATATTAAACGTAGTATCCTCAATTAATATAATTTTATCTTAAATTTGATAGTCATGTTTACTTATACTGGATATTTCCCCTGGAATATTCAAGTGATTCTTGTTAGGCTAATGGATATTCACATGTAAATTAAGTGAAAAAGAGTAAGTAAATTAAGATGTAGGTGAATTTAAAATCTTCATTTTTTTTCATTTTTTAAAAAAAGATTTATTGATTTATCCATACAAGAGCTGGGGTATAGGCCAGAGGTGTGGGGGTGGTGAGAGGATTCATCAGAAACAGTGGGGAGAGAACAGGCAGATTGATTGAAATACACTGCTGAGGGGAGCAGTGGGTGCCACAGGAGAGGTCTGCTGAGCCATGTGGGTCAGCTCCCTAGCTGGGGATCAAACTCCTGCTGCAGTGGCTGCCAGTAGCTTCATAGTGCTGAGACTTAACCCCTTGCACCACCAGAGAAGCCCACAAAATCTTCATTTTTAAAGGCAAGATATTCAGTGATTCTCTAAATAGATCTGTTACCTGATTCCCAGAAAAATTCCCTTTTTCTTTGCCATTTTATTTTCTTCCTTTATAGTTTTTTCATATGTAACTTCAAGAATAACCCACTAAGGAATGATTTTTCTTTTCGCCTTAAGTCCTCTACATGAACTAACCAAAATAGCCTGGAACCTGCCAATACAAGCATTTAATTTAATTCTCTCAATGCTTCATTTAGCTAGGTGGATATCAGCTTCATTTTATTCTTAAAAAGCCAGGTTCAGAGAAATTAAGTCATTTGCCCAAGATTTACAGAAGGTAGAGTCATGTTCAAACTTAGGTCTAACTCAAAACCAATGGTTTGTTCACACCACCTGCCTTTCTAAGTTGCTGTTGTATTAATCATTCCATCATGGACTCTGATGCCTCTCCGTGTGTGTACATCCTCACAGAAAACAGAGCAGCCTTTTCCCTTACAGATGAAATTAGCGTCCGAATAGGGTTTGAACTTATCAGCCAAACTTATTAAGTGTTTCCCACAATTGAAGTTGTTTTCTTTGGCTGCAGAAACACCAGTTAATAAGACAGTTGATTTAATAAAGCCATATTAAATGTAGTTGAAGCTTAAGTGCATGTGTTTATATGAAACTTTAAACTATGATGCCTTTAAAAAACTTATTTAGGGGAAAATTTTACAGTTAAGTTTCTGAAATTATGTTTAAAGGATGAAATACATAAGTCAGACATTCAGAATTAAATTAAAGCTTGTGTTGGCAAGTTCCAGGCTGTTTGGTTGGTTCATGCAGAGTACTTAGCTCACTCTGGCTCTGCCTTCTTTCCCCCTGTCTCCAGTCTTTTACAGGGATGGTAGAAAATCTGTTTTCCCTTTCTAGAAACTTGAACTCTTTAGAGAGTATGATAAAAGCTGAGGAGGCTTTGAGAAAGTGATTTTAGATTATTTAAGTAAAATATCATCCCCTTTTGTTTGGCTTTTTAATGGTAATCATTCCCATAGTTGAAAATAAAATCTTGTTTTTAACTGTGTTTTCATCTGGTTCACACCCTTGCTCCAGATATAACTAGTTTCTTGTTTATCCTTCTTGTTTATGCAGATGTAAAAAAAGTGAGCATGTTTATTTCTCTTCTTTCAAACATGAAAGATAAATGCTGTGTAGTTTGTTGTAAGATAATATCTTGAACTTAAATTTTCTAGATATGGATCTCAATATAGTTATCTCAGTTTGGGTTTATATTTTCACAAGAGACTTGCCTTTTTTAGGACAGGTAAAGTCAGAGAGAATCCATTTTCTACATTAAAGATAATTGAAATAAAAGCAAATCAGTATTGACATGATTCTTTTTTCACTCGTGGGAGGGAGATTTACTTCTTAAAACTGTTTACCATTTATGTACAGTTTTCTTAATAATAACCCCAGTTAAATGTGTTAAAAGTTTAAAATACAGAAGTGAATTTTGTTATTCTTCAGGGGAAACCACTGCTGATAGTTTACTTAAAGGTTAATGGTTGAAAGATGATACACTCTTCTGGGTTTGATACTTTCTCCCAACCATCTGTGTTATTTACAGATTTAAGATAACCTTTGTGGGGGCCTCTCTGGTGGCACAGGGGTTAAGTCTTAGAGCTAGCAAGCTATCAGAACCACTGCTGCATGAGTTTGATCCCTGACCAGTGAGCTAACTCACATGGCACAGCAGACCTCTCCTGTCCCACCCACTGCTCCCCTCAGCAGTGTATTTCAGTAGATCTGCCTGTTCTACTCCCCACTCTGTCTCTGGTGAGTCCTCTCACCGCCTCCCCCCCACCCTTGGCCTAGACCCCAGTTCTTGTATGCATAAACAAATAAAATAAATCTTAAAAAAAGATAACCTTTGTGTGTAATACTTATATTTGTAGTATAGAATCACTAACACTTTAAAAATTATGTGAACTTCTTTAGGGGTAAGTTAAACATACTATTCTAAAGCACTTTTTGAGAATGGTGGAAAAGGTAGGAACATATTTTATTTGTTAAATCTGCAGCTAAAAGTTGCATGCAGTGCTTAATAATTTGAAATATTCTGATTTGTTTTTAATTACTTTGACTTATGAGAGAAAAGGAAAAGAAGAATTTATCCTTCTGAACACCCTGGGGCAAGTTAGGACTAACCTCCTCTGTACATGCGGACCTATAACAAGATACAACTACAAAAACATGTTGAATACGAAGAAAGCAATACAAATGGAACTTGCCTTGTGATAGCACAGGAAATCTCCATTTAATTTCAATCTGTTCCAGCAAATGTTTTGTAAGAAGCAAATCATTTTGTCCATCTTTACTGGAAATTTAGTGTTTGAGAAGAATCCATCTTTAAAAGCCAGTGGTGTCTAAAATGAAAAAAATGTAGTACACATAGTAAACATTTCATTGATTTACTTTTTACTTAATAAAATGTAACTCAGAGTTGTTTGTCACTGAAATTAAGTAAATCATGGTTGGCTCTGTGACTTAAGAGAAGTAACTAGACCTCTCTGAAGCTTTCTCTTCATCTAAAAAGCATTAACTAGGCTCCCTTAGAGATGTAAATTTATGTCATCACATAACCTGGAACCAGGTTATAGTCTTAAAAAAGATTACTTTAGATAGCAAACATTGGAGAAAACATCCTGTTTTATGTCAAGAGGGATCTAATTTTCTACAGTTGTTTTTAGCAAAAGTAAACATAAATTCATGACTTTAATGGACAGGCTTGGAGTTTAGTTTTTCAACCAGCTCTTAATAATTCAAATTTGAGAATAGCAGGTAAATTTAGTGAATTAGTCATGTCTGAACACGGAGAAGATACACGTTTTCTACTTCTTTTCAGGAGAAAATTAGAAATTTCTAAATGAAAATAGGCATTCCTTAAACTTCCTTACAAGGAAATTTACCTTAGAGACAACACATTTTTCTTCATATGATGGTATATTGGAACTCAAGTCCCTTTTCTTAGACAAAACCCAGTGCTCTTGGGGCCTCCCCGGTGGCGCAGCGGTTAAGCACTGCGCTGTGGAGCTGGCAGCAGCGGATTCCCACATGGCGCTGCAGACCTCTTCTGCCTTGCCCGCTGCTCCCCTCAGCAGTGTACTTCTGTCTATCTGCCTGTTCTGCTCCCCACTCTGTCTCTGGTGAACCCTCTGGCCGCCCCACGCCTCTGGACTGTACCCCAGCTTGTATGCATAAATAAATAAATCTTTAAAAAAAAACAACAACCCAGTGCTCTTACTTTTTTTTTTAAATTTACTTATTTATGCATGCAAGAGCTGGGGTGTAAGCCAGAGGGGTGGGGGTGGGGGGGATGAGAAAATTCACCAGACACAGAGTGGGGAACAGAAAGGGCAGATTGACTGAAGTACACTGCTGAGGGGAGCAGGGAGCAAGACAGGAGAGGTCTTCTGTGCAATGCGGGTCAGCTCCCTGGCTGGGGATCGAGCTAGTGGCTGTTGAGAGCTTCATTGTGCTGAGACTTAACCCCTTGCACCACCAGGGAGGCCCCTCTTAATCTTAAGGAAAAATTTGTCATGACTGGGAAGGTAAGACACATAAAAAGCTAAAATAAGCTCTTAATTTTTATGAAATTAATACACATTTTAAGAAAGGAATTAACACTTCATTTGACCTGAGCAGCTCTGTAGAGGAAGTGGGATTTTAGCTGGAACTAACTGATTTGCGTCATGATTCTCAACTTTTCTTACCCCATCACCCCCACATATCTCAAGGTGACTTAGGTTGAAAATGGTAGTGGGATCTGATGCACTGGAAATTATATAAATACTAATTTCTCTGTATTTCAATTCCTGAATCTTAAAATGGCACAATATTTACTCATTCTCCCTCATAGAAACAAGTAAACAGTAGATGTGAGTATGCTTGGAATGGTATTTCAAACTCTTAAATATAGTATTTCAGACTGCATTTTGCAACTATGAGTAATATTGAAGCGTCAAGACCACTAAAGTGACGTCAGTCCATTTTTTTCTGTTTGGGTACCTCTTGAAAAATAGAGGACTCCCTCTTATAAATAAAGTTCTGTGCCAAGGGGTGATAACCCACTACCTTTAAAAAGTGCTACATTTATGAAAACAACAACAAAATAAATGCTAGAGCTGTTCTATTAAAAGTTTTCTATTCTGACTGCATTTTCTTTCTTCCTCCTTCCCTCCTCCCTCCCTCCCTCCCTCCTTCCCTATAAGAATTTGAGTGTCGATCAGAGGTGGGGGGAGGATGAGAGGGTTCACCAGAGACAGAGTGGGGAGCAGAACAGGAGGATCTACTGAAATACACTGCTGAGGGGAGCAGCGGGTGAGGCAGGAGAGGTCTGCTGTGCCATGTGGGTCAGCTCCCTGGCTGGGATCAAACTCATGCTGCAGTGGCTGGCAATAACTTGAGAGCACCCTGGCACCACCAGGGAAGCCCATCTGACTGCATTTTTCTGAGATTTAGAAATTTAGGAAACTGTTCTTTATCGATTTTGTCATTTAGGCTCCTGCATTAGCATCACTACTTAGCTACATCCTAAGAAATTTCCTTTCTTTGTTACTCAGTGAGCAGATAATTTAGATATTTAGAAAATATAGAGTCCATTAGGGATGACATCTTTCAGAGTCTAGCTTACTTGAGAAAAAGAATCATACTTTATCTGAAGAATATAGTGACATAGTACTTGAACTGTCAGTATGCTTGACAAATCTAACACAGCTTTGTTTTTGACTTTGTAAAATTTTGAATAGATACAGTGTGACTTTGAGATCCACCTTTTCTGTTTTTCAAGTTAAGGAAAAGGACAAAAGGCTGCTATCAAATACCTTCTTTTAAGGGACACTACATGGAATTCCCCATTTTGGTTTCTAAATTAGCTGAGTTTTTAAACGACTTTGTCTTTTACCATTAAAGTTCTCAGATGTTGTGCTTTAACTGATAAATGGAAACTCTTTCTGCCACTAATTTCCAATTTGTCTTCAAATAAAAAAGGAAATAACGTAAATCACACAATTCAAATTGTGCTTAGCAAACACCTGAAAAGTCACAGAAAACGTCATGGCGCACACATTCCCAAGGGGTGCTTGTCTCCCTTTTTTACAGCCCCCCCTTGCTCCAGTTAAGAACCACGGAGGAGCAGTCAGTGAGAGAGACTATTGTGTCAGTCAGTAACCTCTAATTCTATAGCTTTGAAGATTTGAAAATATAGAGCATCCCTTTGGCATTGTTAATTTTACAGGTGCTTTGCTAAGGTCATCTTTGATGGTAAATCCAGTGTTCAGTTTAGTTCTCATCTTGATCTTCAGTATGTTTGGCATGCTAGCCATTCTGTCCTGATTGAAACCCTTTCTTCACTTGATTTCTAGGAATCCACACTCATGATATTCCCCCAGCTCACTAGTCATTCATTGGCAACCTCCTTTCCTGACTTGCTTAGTAGTGCTAATTATGGGCCTCCCTGGTCATGCAAGGGGTTAAGTCTCCGTACTATGAAGCTGTCTGGCAGCCCCTGCAGCAAGAGTTCGATCCAGGCCAGGAAGTGGACCCACACGGTGCAGGAGCCTCTCCTGTCTTGCCTGCTGCTCCCCTCAGCAGTATTTCCATTAGTCTGCCTGTTCTACTCCCCAGTCTGTCTCTCTGAATACTCTCACCCTCCCCCACCTGCACCTTTTGCCTACACCCCAGCTCTTTTTATGCATTAATAAATTTTTAAAATCTTAAAAATATATCGCTTATTATTAGTCCAATTTACTACTTTCTTGGTGTCTTTGTCCTGTCTTACTGTGTTAAATACCATCTATATGTAGATAATTCTCATTTGTATGCTCTTAGTCTTAATTTTTTTTAAAAGATTTTTGTTTTAAAGATTTATTTATGCATACAAGCTGGGGTACAGGCCAGAGGCATGGGGCGGTGAGAGGGTTCACCAGAGACAGAGTGGGGAGCAGAATAAGCAGATGGACGAAATGCACTGCTGAGGGGAGCAACGGCTGAGGCAGGAGAGGTCTGCCCTGCCATGTGGGACTGTCCCCTGCCAGGCGTCGAACTCGGGCATCGAACTCATGGTGGTGGACGACAGCTCCACAGTGCAGCACTTAACTGCTGCGCCACCAGGGAGACCCCTTAATCTTTTCCTTGTCTGTCATCTCCGTTAAGATGTCTAATAGATATCTCAAACCTAGTATGTCTAAAACTAAGTTTCTGGTATCTTGTTCTCTTCCTGGTTTTCTTGGTCTTCCCTTCTCAGTCACCTCCATCCTATGCATTATCTTGGATGCCTCTTTCATACCCCCCAGATATCAGTAGATTCTCTTGGCTCCACTTTTGAATATATCTAAATTTTGCCTGTTTCTAGTCTCTTCTACCATCTTCTTTTACCTGTGTTTTTGCATTAACCTCTTAACTAGTCTCCCAGCATCCACTCTTGCCCCACTAGAGTTTATTCTCATCACAAGAGAGCAGAGTGGTGATACTAGTAAAATTTAAGCCAGTTGATGCCATTCTATCAGAATCCTCTACTGTGTTCCTTTCTCGCTTATTTTTACATTGTCTTCAGGGCCTTATACAATCTTTCTCTCCATTTTCTCTCTGATGTCGTTTCTCTTTTCCTCCTTGCTTATACTGTTCTAGCCACACTGCCCCCCCTTGATGTTCCTGGAATATACCAGGCATACTCCTCCCTCAGAATCTTTGCGATGTACTTTACCCTCTGCCTGGAATGCTCTTCCCATAGCTACATCATTCTGCTCCTTGCTTTTAAGTCTTAAATATCCTCTGAGATCTCAGTTAGATTGTCCCTGAACTCTCTAAAATATAAAATAACACGTACTTTGGCTTTATTTTTTATTCCCAGAATTTATTGTCTTCTAATATACTATGTAACTAATGCACTGTGTAACTTATTAATTTATTTTGTCTGTTCTCTCCTAAAAGTTTAAACCCTTGGAGAGTTGTGTTTTATTAATGTACCCCTAGCACCTGGAGTATAATAGATGCTTAGTTCCTTTTTATTGAATACATAAATGAATCATTTGTTTGAAAAAAATGGAAGGAAAGGAGTCATCCTGCTGAAAACATAATATTCATTCCATAGAGCATTGTGTTTTGTTATTGAACAGGAATCTTAGTATTTTACTTTTTTGAAGTGATTTTATTATTTACCTTGTATTTAACCAAAATAAAAGTGATCTTTTGCCAAGACTTTATTTTTTTAGCTTTCTTGTAAATCCCTAGAGATTTCTTCTTGCTAACAAAAAAAATCAAAGTTACCTTCATCTCTTATCAGTTTAATACTATGAAATAGGGCTAATGTAGATATATAAAATGGGATTTCAGTGTTTCTTACAACTCTTTGATTTTAATTAAGTGGAGTAGACATTAACATAAAAGGATTGTGGTTAGGTGGGTAATGCCAAATACCTTCAGTAGCTTAAATTCTAGTTGGGAAGACAATACATAAAAGAAGATAAAGCTAACTTCTGTTTGTGAGCTAAATACTAGTGCTCTGGGAACTTTAAGAGGGAAAGGTAAGCTAGGAGAGCTTGAGGAGATGGACTTTAAAAGATAGAAAGGCAGAGAGCCAGTGAAAGGAGAGGAAACAAGGAATCAGTTGAAAGATTATTGTGAATTCTTTGCATTAGCCCTAGAACCTGCAAGTTTCTTACCTGTTGTTTGTTGAATGAATGAATGTGATTATATGAACACAGTCATCCTACATAATTAGCAAATAGAGCTTGGTCATTGGCAAAGAAAATGTACAAAGATGTTTGATGAAGCCATGTCCGGATGACAGATAGAGATTACAGACTGGTTTGGTTAAATGTTAATAATTAAGCTTATGTTCTCAAATAGAAGAAAACCCAGGATAAAATTAGTATCTGAAGTTTTTTCTACAATTCCAGCTCCTTCCAGTGAACTTTCTGCGAAGATGGAATGTTTTTGTATCTGTGCTGACCGGTGTAATGGTCTCTAGCCACATGTGACAGTTGAGCACTTGACCTGCAGGGTAGTGTAACTGGGGAACTGAATTTTTATTTTTATTTAACTTAAAATTTTTTAAAAATTTTATTTATGCATACAAGCTGGGGTACAGGCCAGAGGCGTGGGGCGGCGAGAGGGTTCACCAGAGACAGAGTGAGGAGCAGAGCAGGCAGGCCAGAAATACACTGCTGAGGGGAGCAGCAGGCAAGGTAGGAGAGGTCTGCCACACCATGTGGGATTCTCCCTGCACCACATGGGATTCTCCCCTGCTGGACGTCGAACTCGCTTTGCGCTGCCCACAGCTCCACAGCGCAGCGCTCAACTGCTGCTCCACCCAGGGAGGCCCCAATTTTAACTTACATTTTATTTAATTTTAATTTAAATAGCCACCAGTAGTTAGTGCAAGAGGATCTTGGATGGTTTGAAAAGAGAACAGAATAGGATTGCAAGAACAAGTATTAGACTTTAGAGTAATCCAACCATGAATGGTGAAATTACAAAAAGGAATATCCATTACTTGAAGGTGGGCTCAACAGAATTTAATGAAAATGAGATGTAAGAAGGAAGATTCAAAATTTGCATTTTGAATGATGCAATTATAATGGGGAATCAAATTGTATAATGAGGAGTCAAATTGTTACAGTAGCAGGACATTTGGGGCAAGTTAAAGGGTGATTTGTTGATTTAGCTATAAGTTGAAGTTTGGGTATATTGTCTTTGGTGAAGATAGAATGGCTAAGTAAAGAGATTCTGTATTTGAATATATAGAATTTGGGACTTGGTAATGGTGGTGATAGTAGCTTAAAGATGATTCTTGAAGTCATAAATGTAAGGGCTTGGGTGAAAGAGAGGAGTGGAGGTGGTGATTAGTGTCAGATGCCTAAAAGAAATTAAGGATGAAGACTGATTGGATCAAGTCACCCAACTGTAGGTTTTGGAGTGGAAGAGATCCTGGAGATTGTCATCTAATATATTCATTTTACAAATGAGTAAAGTGATGCTCAGTGGTGTGAAATGAAATGTTTCGGTATGCACAGTTTGTGAATGTCAAATTCCATGTTCCCATTGGAATTGAACCTAAATTCTCTGCTGACCCTTTCATTTTACTGCTTTTCACATTATGTTGACAGAACAAAATCTAATTGATAAATTTGTAATTTCAGTAGAGTAAGCTAAATAACAGAGTGATAAGAGAGCGATATATGGGTAGGGAAATGGAATTCCTAAGTGTGGGTAGCTTCTTTGAGATGCCTGGCAGTGAAAAAGTGGGATTGAAATTAGAAGTTCCAGAAATATGATTAAATAAATTATTCTGGCATGAGAGGCAAGGGATATAAGTGACAAAGTAGTGTTATCTTTCTCTTATGATGCTTAGGAAGAGGTAGTTATTGACTCAGATTGTAGGGTTTTTCATGAGTAACACCAGAAATAATCCTTATATCTACTGAAAATATCCACTGGCCAATGATTGTGTTTATACGGAAAGAGTTGTGCTTTACTGCACGTTATTCTGTATGAATTTAAAATGTAGATTGTTGGTGTGATTGAGATTTCACTTGGTAAGATAAGACTTCATAATACTTCATGTTGTCCTCTCCACTTGACCTGCTAAGGTACTGAAGGAATTTAGAGAAGCATTATCTTAAGGCTTTTTTTAAAAATAGAACTTCATGCTTAAGGTAATGCCTCTCTAAATTCCTTCTGTACATTAGCTTAAGCATGAAGGCTTTAAAAAAAAATAGAACTTTTAATTACTTAACCACAGAACAGAAGGGTATCTGTAATAATAGTGAAGAACCAGCTACTATGTAACTACTATGTGCCACAATATGTCCATTATATCTCAAAGCTGGAAGTTTCCCTGATTCCTTGCCCCCCCCCCCACCTCAAATGATACTTTTTCATATCTTTAAAATATGATATCATGTTGGAAAGAGAATTTTTAGTGAAATGGTGAGTACAGATGATGAGAATGTAATCTGGAGGAAGAATTTAAGATTGTTAAGGACTCAGATTGTTTATATTATGGTTATCAGGAAAAAAATGATCCGATAGAGACTTCTTTAGCGTTAGACCTATGTGGAACTTAAGTGTTAAAATATCAGCGATCTTTTAATTTTATAATGATGCTTTAGAAGTACAACCTGATGGTAGTATGCTGCAAATTACGTTTTGGTGTGTAAGTTTGCTACCAGCACATTTCTCAGAGCACATACATGCTCACACTTAGTCGATTTACTACTGCTAGGTGGTCTCCATATTATGATGGAAAATGTGCTTCTGCTGTAAGTTACTGAATTCTGAATGAATTGCCAAATCCAGATATAGTTACTTATGCTAGATTCTCAGAAGGCAAAAAACAAAACAAAATTCTGTTAGAACTGAGTTGGCTATTACAATTTTTATTAAAGGGGACATATTACCTTAAGAAAGTGGGATATTTTATGCTGTTTTATAGGGAGATCATTTATTATGAAATTGTGAAAGTGGGCTATTATGCTGTTTTATAGGGAGATCATTTATTATGAAATTCTATCTATCCTGAAGGCAGAAAAGGGTAGCGTATCTTTAACCTTACTTCATCAGTACGTAAAGACACATGCACAGTTGCATAGTGATAAAATCATGATTAGGATTTTATTCTCTTTCCACTTTCATGCTCCTTTTGCCTTAATGTTAAGAGGAAATTTTTTTCTTTGTTTAAATATTGAATTCATGAGTTTCTATTCCCGACCCCATCTTTTAATGTACACTACTAGACTATTTACCTGAGCATGTTCGGAAACTTAAGTGCTGTAGTTTGCTTTTAGAATATTTCAGTTTAGAAGAATGTGTCTTGTTTACTTTTTGCTTGCTAAGCATGTATGACTGGTAGAAGGACTTTAGCCCTGCTTCCCACATAATCTGGACAAAAGAACTAGCAGTCTGTTAGAGAAGAACAAAAGAGAAGCAGGGAAAGTAATTTTCCTTTGACCAGAAGATATCACTGGAGCCTTGATCACAACAACCAAAGTAGAGGAAATCAATGAAAAGCAGTGTGTGCTAGTAGGAAGGTGGCATTTGGGTTGGAGGTTGCATTGCATGGCATGCAGAATAAAGGTTCCCATTGGTCAGTGGTATTTCAGCTTCATGTTCCCATTGGAATTTATGTGAGAAATACTCTGACATTTTTCTCTTGTTCAGTGTTTCTGAGCAATATGTTCTATCGGCCCAGTATACTTCTGTTCTTTATTTAAAAGCAGGCAAACCTCAAAAAAACAAAACAAAACAAAACAAAAAACAGGCAACCTCTTTGCTCTCATGGGGATAACCAGAGAATATAATCTAACAAGGTAAAAGCACAGAAAGTGAGATATAATTGAACTGTGATACTATACATTTAACCTTTCTAATTTTAGAAAATTCATGTTTTATACTGGAATAAGATATGTTAAAGGAGCTTGTGTTTTGAGGAGGAAGGCCCATATGTAGTCTTCTTTCCGAGTCGTAACTCAGAGGGACTGAGTAGCTAAATAAATAACTGGCCTCTGAAGTGAGTCTGTTAAACTTTGAGTTCACTTAAATGCTTCTGTGCTATGCTGAAACCAGACTGGAATCTTGGAAAAAACCTTGAGATGGTGCTTCTCGGAAGTTACCTGTGAAGAACCTATCTCTGCTTATTTTAGTATTCTCAAAATAGACTTAGATTTTTAATCCCCAAGGAAGATTACTGTTGATTGCTGTAGTATGCTGGCATTTTTGCATGTTTTCATCAGTGAAGGGGAAGTCATCTTACAGTAGTAGTTGTGATTTCCTGAGTGCTTTTTGTGTTGCAGACATTGTACTCAGCACTTCATGAACAAGATCTCATTTAATCCTCTCAGCAGTAGTGATAATTAAGATTTAGATTGAGACTTACTGATAACATACTAAGAGAAGACTGTACTAGTCTTCAAACAATCTTTAAATAGTATTTGGTCTGTGTGTGTATATGTCTGAGTGTCTGTATTTTATCTCAGACAGGTGAATGCTTAATAAATGTTTGTTGAATATATATCTGACTCTATTAACCACATTATTTTTCCTTAAGGCCAGATTGCCTTTTCCAATAAGTAATCCAGTACTTTAGGAATATTTTTTGGTTTTGCTCCTTGATCTTGCCCTTCCTTTTTTCTCCTTTTTGGGTGTCCCTCTTCTGTTGAATGTCCTTTAAATGTTGACATTCTGGGGACCTCCCTGGTGGTTCAAGGGGTTAAGTCTCAGCACTATGAAGCTATCTGCACCCACTGCAGCACAAGTTTGATCCCCGGCCAGGGAGCTGACCCACATGGCGCAGCAGACCTCTCCTGTCTCTCCCGCTGCTCCCCTTAGCAGTGTATTTCAGTCATTCCCCCTGTTCTGCTCCCAACTCTTTCTCTGATGAATCCTCCTGCCTCCACCCCAACCCCTCTGGCCTACGCCCCAGCTCTTATATGCATAAATAAAGAAAATAAATCTTGGGGGGAAAAACTTCTTGAGAAGTTAATTTCATCAAAAAAAAAAAGTTTGACATTCTGAGGCTCTGTTTTAAACCCTCTTACATTCTTTCTCTGTACTTCCCTGTGTGATATTTCCTTAATATCATTTGTCATTAAACATACAGAAGATGCCCAAATCATTATACCTATCTGAGATTTTTCCCTCTGAGCTAAGCTTCAGTTCTATGATTATTCGTGTGTTTGTTAATTCACCCAGCAAACATTCATTGAATATCAACTCTACACCACCTATTCCAAGTATAGCAATGAAAAAGAAAAGTTTTATATCATTATGCATCTTATATTGTAGGGGATAAACAAGGTTATAGCCTGTAGTATAAGTGCTGTGAAAACACTTAAGTCAAGGTAATGTGATAGAGAGGGGTTAGAGAAGGACTGAGGAGGTGATATTTGAGATGAGATCTAAAGCCAAGAGAAAGACTTGTATGTTGAATGGGGAAAGGGGAGTCTAGGGAGGGGGGACAGGTCCCAGATTTAAAGGTCCTAAAACAGGGGAGATCTTGGTCAGTGTGGGTGAGGCTTGCTAAGGGAGGATGATTGATAAAAGAAGAAGGGTGTGATGGAGGGATTTTGGGTGTACTGTATTTTAGATTTCGTAATTCGGAAGTAAGAAAAAGAGCCAGTTGCCTACTTGATTTGTCTTCAGGGATATTTCACAGTTGCCCAGCATTTAACATGACCAAAACTGAACTCATCTTTACTTCCCCATTCTTTTTGCAGTGTTGCTTGTCTTATTAAACTTTACCCCCTGTGTACCCAGTTGCTTAATAAGGAAACCTAGGCATTATCGTAAATATCTCACCTTCTTCCCTGCATACCCCCACCATGATCAGTAAAAGTCTTTGATAGTACTTCCTCATTATCTCTCAAATAGCCAGTATGTGGAGGCATTTGTCTCCATCCCCAGTGCCATACCTGGATTCCTACGGCAGTCTTCTGACTTGGAACTTGTGCATCATTCCACCTATCCATTTTGGAATCTGCAGATAGATTTAATTAAGGCATTTTTCTGCTGAATAATTTTCATTGGCTTCCTTGAAAGAAAGCTGCAACTTCTTTAATGTGATCTGTAGAGATTTTTTTTATGACTTGCTGTTTGCCTATCTCTTTAGCCTCATCTTTCACCCTTCCCACTCTCTATATGCACCAGCCACTCTAGATTAATACTTGCTCTCGGTGACTCATGCTCTCTCAGTTTTGTGCTTGTTCACTTTCCCCAGTTCGCCTCTCACACCTCACTTCCCACTATCCATCTTCAACAAACAAGCAAACACATAAACCTTAATGTCCTCGAGTCTCAGCTTAGATGTTGTTTCTCCCAAGAGACTCTCTGACCCATCAGCTCTAAGTTTGTTCACTCTTTTCTGTTCTCATAGCTCCTGGTGCTACTTCCCACCAGAGCATTAGCTCAATATTTTGTGTTTAGTTTTTTGTTTTTTTTAATGCATACAAGAACTGGGGTGTAGGGCAGAGGTGGGGGGGCAGTGAGAGGATTCACCAGAGACAGAATGGGGAGCAGAACATGGATCTATTGAAATACACTGCTGAGGGGAGCAGTGGGTGAGACAGGAGAGGTCTGCTGCGCCTTGTGGGTCAGGTCCATGACTGGGGATTGAACTCATGCTGTAGTGGCTGGTGATAGCTTCATAGCACTGAGACTTTAACCCCTGTGCCACCAAGGAGGCCCATAGCTCAGTATTTTGAATTGCCATTATTTCTCACTGTACTGTGAGCCTCAGGAGGGAGAGATGCTACTTCCAGCATCTAGATTAAGATGTACATTTGTTGAAGGTGATCTGTGTTAAGAACATAACATACTAAGGTATGATCATTCAGCCTACTGACAATTTTAGAGAAAGAATATTCAATATATCTAGTTCATAAATAAATTGATACCTCTGGCTAAATAATAAACTGATTTTCCATGCACTTAATACATGTCTATATATTTAAAAAAAAAGTCAGTATGCTATTCTAATACACTTCTTAAAAATTTTGATTTATTCTCAAAGTATTACTATAGCAATATACAGAGATACTCCTCATATCTATAAATCTGCATGGATTCTGTTACGGAATTATGCCGTAATTTACTCAACCAGCTCCTTTTTTTTGAGATTTGGTTTGCTTTTGGGCTTTAACTATTGCAAATACTGCTGCAGTGAACAGGCTCCTTTATGTATATTTTTGTATTCTTTGTTAATTTGTCTTAAGTTACTAGAGGTAAGAGTAACTTTGCTTGATGCTACGATATTTCATTCTCACCAATATTTGAGAGTGCATATTCCTCACTATCTTACCAGTAGAGTAGGTTTTAACTTTCTAATATGTGTCAGTTTGATAGGTGAGAAATGATATCTTGGTGTAATATATATTTTTTAAACATTTATTTATTTATGTAGAAGAATTGCGGTATATGCCAGAACTTGGAGTGAGAGGGTTCACCAGAGACAGAGTGGGGAGCAGAGCAGGCGGATTTACTGAAATACACTGTTGAGGGGAGCAGCAGGTGAGACAGGAGAGGTCTGCTGCACCCTGTGGGTCAGCTCCCTGGCCTGAAATCAAACTGTGCTGCAGTGGCTGCCAGTAGTTTCAGAGTGCTGAGACTTAACCCCTTGTGCCACCAGGGAGGCCCTAACCTAGGTTGCTTTATAAGACGATCAGATTTGTAGAGGGACACGAAGAACTTGAAAGAAGGAAGGACAAGATTCTTAACTCTTTAGACCCTTACCTTCTGGCTCTCTGAAACCATCACTTCCATTACCCACACATGTTCCTGAGCCTGACTTCTCTGCATATTCCCTGCAAATGAGGGCTGAATCAGGAGTCTAACCCTAGCCATGCGGACAAGCTTCTGTTCAGCCGCAGGCAAATATCAATAATACTACAGTTCTTTATGTCCCTTTGCAAAAGGATTGAAGAGAAAATCAAATCATAGTCTCTTAGAGATGAAAGAGACTTTAAAGATTATGTAATCTAACCCTATTTTATGGATGAAGAAACCCTGCCTGTCTATTCTAAATGTGTGACTTGAAATATCTTCAGCTAAATAAATAGCAGTATTATGTTTTTCCTGGTTTTCTCTTGTGGGATAGATTAACTTCATTTGGAACTAAGATACACAGTCTTAAACCAGATCCATGTTTTCTTTTCAGTTTAGTCCTTAAATCTTATTCTTGGGTTAGAGGTTTAAGTTTCTCAGAACAAAGGACAGACAATAGGAGGGGGGAAGAAACATGTAATCACGGCATTTGTGATAAAACAAAATACCTAGATCTGGTTGCTTGAATCATTTCTCACTAAGCACTTCTCACTAAACTTGTTTTTTTTTAATAGTAAACTCATGAGCACATTAAAGTCCTTCAGGTGCTCATGGTTAAGAGGAAAGGATCTGTAATTTAAATTAAAATTTTGGTGCTTTTTACTTAGTATGTGATTTGGGGAAATTCTTTAGTAGCTAAAAGCTTAGTTTCCTTCTCTGTAAACTTGATTATTATAAGAATTGCTTGAGATAATCCATGTAAAATAAAGTCCCAAGTAAATAACAAATGGTAACTAAATGTTAGCTACTGTGGTGGAATTTTTTAAAAAAGGGAAATATTCTTTTATGTTCAATCAAATTGCCAGTATTATGTTATTTTTATGTTTTTTACTTAGTTTCTTTGAGTTCTACATGATATTTTAAAAACTGAAAAAGAGCGAGTGAAATACTTTTGAGGGGAAATTTAAGAATCTGTTAAATACCTGGCTTTGTTAAATGGTTCATGAATTGGGCAGCATCCCATCTGGCAAGTAGAAAGCTGCTAGAAATTGTACAGAAGGCAAGGTTTTTACATTTGCAGAGAGTGATTGTGGGACAAGTTAAATAGCAGAAGGAAAAGGAAGATTATTTCAGGATTTGTCACCCTACTTTAGAAGTTGAGGGATGTTTTACCATGCAGATTACCTCAGTAGTGCAGACCAGGAAACTCCAGATTGGTGAGTTTAAATTTCCACTTTAGGGAGAGGCTGAACCGTAATTAGGTTAGGTATTAAGTCTTGGCAGAATGTAGCATGAATGACGCCATTTTGACCCTCTTCTCTTTTAAGCATGCACAACGGCTCTTGCTTTCTCTCTCTCTCCCCCTCTCCCTTCCCCTCTTACTGCCCCCTCCAACACACATCTAACCTCATTCTACTAGTAATCTTGGCTATTTTTACTGTTCTTGGGGTCGTCGTCACTTAAGAATCAAGAAATAAAATTAAGTGGAAAGTAGAATGCATAGCAGTATGAAAATCTTTAAGATACACTAGGGCTGACCCTAAAGGATGAGAAATGATGACATCTGCTGGAATTGTTGATAAAATACAGTAATTTAGGAAGCAAATCTCAAAAATGGTCATAAGTTATATACTTTGTAGTGCAATTATTAGTATAATTAGTGATTAGTGGTTGATAGGTCATTTGGAACTTACTGGCAATTATGAGAATAATGGGACAAGCATTGAGATACTTAATATTTTGGAGAAGTAATTTTATTTTAAGTGTTTTTGTTAACTAAAACTAAACACGCAAAGCTCTCTTGTTCACACTAGCTCTGTTACTAAACTCAGTAGACTCATAGCTTGGATATGCTCCAGAGAGACCAGACCCTAGTTTTGTCAGATAAAGAGGAGTTTATTATCTTCAAATAATGGAGACAAATAATGTGAATTTCTCCACAGACTATCTTCCTGAGTAAGGGTTAGAAAGGGTTTTAAATGAAAATAAGAGCAAAAAGGTAGGTAAAGGAGTTTTTGGTGATTATGTTAACATAACCACGGAGTGCCCTGGGACCCCCAAACTTGCACACTCTAAAAGGGGTGCGGCCATCCCTGTGGACAAAGACAAAGGAGACTTTTAGTGTAAAAGAACTTCAATAGAATTAGTGTGCATAGAGAGATGACAAGAAAGGATAATAGTGTCCCAATAAAGCACTGAAAGTTACCCTTCCCTTTGTGGGTAAATGCCCATTCAAACAGGGTAGGCTTGAAGTGGAGCTCTAAGGCTTGAAAGCTTGCCACAAGTCTAAGACACTTTTTGGCAGGGTACCACAAAAAGGGGGCAAAAGGGTCCAGGCAAGTCCCAAATTAAAGGAACAAAATTAAAAAGTACAATCAAGATAATGGCCACCATTGTCAGCCTCCCCATGGGTCTCTCACCCATGTGTCTCCTCCAAGTATCTCTACCTGTCCTTCCTCTACATGTCTCCTCCAAGCCTGCCAAGTCCCTGGTGCAAGTCCATAGTCCAGAAGGAAGTGCCCTTCTCCACATGACTCCCACTGAGCATACCTACCTTCCATGTTACATAGTTTCACCTGGCCACCCATCATTAAATGGGACAGAGAACATGTACCTCTCCTAACTATTGGGTGTTGGGGGTATTGGACATTGCTTGTCATTTGCCAGTCATTGGAAAATGCTCAGAGGGGTTCATGCTTCCATATATGTTGCATGTTCATAAAATGGTGGCTCAGGCCCTCCCCACTAGGAGATTTTAATATGATAACAAGACGATGTGAATTTCAGGTTACAAAGGAAGAAACTATGCATGCTCTGGATTTTTTTTTTTTAGATTGATTTATGTATGCAAGATCTGGGGTCTAGGCCAGAGGTGTAGGGGGTGAGGGTAAGAGGATCACCAGAGACGGACTGGGGAGCAGAACAGGCGGATCAACTGAAATCCACTGCTGAGGGGAGCAGCAGGTGAGACAGGAGAGGTCTGCTGTGCCATGCGGGTTTACTCCCTGACTGGGGATCGAACTCATGCTGCAGTGGCTGCCGATAGCTTCATAGTGTGGAGACTTAACCCCTTTCGCCACCAGGGAGGCCATGATCTGGATTTTTAGGTCCTGATGGACTTTTTAACCGAGATAGGGGTGGCTGGAATCTGGTTATGTCAACAGACTAAATATGTGGTTTAGTTAGACAACTTTGCTTTTGAGTAAATCAATTAAATATTTTAACAGCCCTGCCGGTTGGTAATGTTTGGCCTTAACCCTGTATTTTTTTGCTATTTTGAGATTCTAGAATTAACTGTCTTAACCATTTGTTTCTCAGTTTTCTGAGGTCCTGGTTTGGCAATAAAGGCAACCCAATCTGTCAGTCCATTGACAGATGAGTGAATAAAAAAAATACGATATATCATTCAGTTTTAAAAAGGAGGAAATCCGTCATGTGCTCCAACATTATGCTAAGTGAAATAGTTACAAAAAGACAAATATTGTATGCCTGCACTTACCTGAGGTTCTTGATGCAGACAAATTCATAGAGACAGAAGAGTGGTGATTGCCAAGAACTGGGGAGAGACAGGAATGGTGAGTTTTTAATAGCCTAGTTCAGAGTTTCAGTTTTATAAAATGAAAAGGTTCTGGAGATCTGTTGCACAACAACGTTAATTATACCTAGCATTTCTGAACTGTACACTTAGATATAGTTAAGATTGTAAATGTCACGTTATTAATTTTTTACCACAGTTTTCAAAACCTAAAAAAATAACCCCACAAAATTCCTTTGCATCCTGCTTCCCTCTTAATTTCATTACCTATTCATTTGGAGGAAGATACAATATGAAATGATCTGGAAGCAAATAGATGAACTCAGTCTAAATTTTTTTTTTAAGATTTATTATTTTTGCATACAAGCTGGGGTACAGACCAGAGGTGTGGGGTGGCGAGAGGGTTCACCAGAGGCAGAGTGGGGAGCAAACAGGCAGATGGACGGAAATACACTGCTGAGGGGAGCAGCAGCCGGGGCAGGAGAGTTCTGCCGCGCCTTGTGAGAATCTCCCTGGCAGGGCATCGAACTCTCGTTGCCCACTGCTGACAGTTCCACAGCGCAGCGCTTAACTGCTGCGCCACCAAGGAGGTCCTGGTCTAAAATTTTTTTTTAAAGGAAGGTGGTTAAAAGCTACAAACTTCCAGTTAAAAGATCAACTATAAGGACATAATGTACAACACAGTGACTGTAGTTAACACTGCTGTATGATACATATGAAACTTGTTAGGAGAGTAAATCCTAAGAGTTCTCATTACAAGGAGAATGTTCCCCTCCCCCTTTTTTTTATATCTGTAAGGGGAGATAGATGTTAGCAATACACATGAACCAGACCACCATGCTGTACTCCTTAAACTTATACTGTGATGCGTATCAATTGTTTCTCAGTAAAGCTGGGAAAGAAACAATGAAATAAGTTATAAAAACTGCTCTTTAATCACATTTCAGAGAGGCTCACCAAAATCAACAAAACGAGTCATTGTCTTTTGAGTCATTCTAGTTTGTAGCCATGATTATGCCAAAAGTACTGGGAAACCATTGTAGTTTTTTTTTTTTAAGGAAGGGAGAATTAGGAAAATTATGTTTGAAGATGTTTGCTTACAAGGAGTCAGTAAGAAGGAATGATCAGACAGAAAAGTCATAGGAGGAGGAGCACCTGAGTTGGACTCATCTGGGAAATTTCAATGAAAAGTAATTTGCAATGATTCTTTAAAAATGAGTGGGATTTGGGCCTCCTTGGTGGCGCAGAGGTTAAGTCTCAGGGCTATCCCACTAGCACCTCTCTGGCCTGGGTACTGCGTTGGCTTATGTTTGATGCGAGCCAGGGAGCTTACCCACATGTGGCGCAGCAGACCTCGCCCGTCTCGCCTGCTGCTCCTCTCAGCGGTGGATTTCACTAGATCTGCCTGTTCTGTTCCCCACTCTGTCTGCTCTCACCTCCCCAACCCCTGCACCTTTGGCCTACCCCCTAGTTCTTGTATGCATAAATAAATAAAAATAAATCTTAAAAAAACAATGGGTGGAATTTATAGAGGAGGGGATTGTGTATGTGGTTGGTGAAGAGTGAAAGGGAGTGATAAGTACAGCTGAGTAAGAGAAAGTTTAAATTCTGGGATAAGAGGTTTAAATTTGATTTGGTAGGTCCAAGAAATTCAAAATTATCATCATAATTAATATTTACAGGATACCATCAAATCAAGTTCATTACCTCATTCCAGTATCCTATAGCCTCAGAACCATGTGAGGAAAGCACTTTTATAGATTAGGAACGTGAGGCTCCCACATGTTAAATGACTTACTAGTCATTATGCTGTTAGTAAAGTAGTTCTGGGAGACAGGTCTACACAGATCTTATGCTCATATAGGTTTTTGAGCAGTAGAGTGATGTGTGCTATACAAGGTGTAAACCATCAAACCAGGTCTCTGCTCAACCCAGAAAGTCAAACTCTGAACCACGGGAAATGTCTTTACACAGAGTTTATCTGAGATAGCCATCAAGGGAGTTGGTGGGGCAGGCACCCCAAAACAATGGGCTCCCTCAGTGGCAGGAGTGCTGGGATTATGTAAGGGGTGAAGGAATGTGAGGGACATGCCGGGCTTCACATTTTCCAGGTCTGTGGAAGTACTGGGCAGTTTAGGTGACATGAATCAAGACTTCCCAGTCCAGTGTTTTCTCAGCAGTGAGCAGATATTTGTTTTTGATGCCACTGTTAGCCCCAGGGGGACACAATTTCATCAGGGATGTAACACAATCAATGTTCCAAGCTCCCAGGAATGCAGGTGGAGCCTGTTAATGGTTAGCCACAAGGAGGGGGTAAAGGGAAGAGAGAACAAAGAATAGTTTCATTCCACTTATTCCTAATTTTTAGTCTAGGAAAGTTTTATCTGTTGCAAAATGGAGGGACTCTGGCAACAAAAGTTCATTTTTCGTGATGGATGGATTACAGGCAGAAAGGGACTGGACACAGGGAGACCAATTAGGAAGCTGCAGCGGTTGTCTAGATGGGTCTGTAATGGTGACTTTAGAAACAGAAATGAAATAATACATTTGAAATATTTAACAGAATCATAGCTACTGTACACTTTAAGGAACTTCAGAGTCTTTAATATGAGTCCCTAACCCCAGGCTGGTTATTTTACATATGAAACCATAAAAGGGCAGAGGTAAAGTAAATCGGTTAAAGTACTAATGTCGTCATCCTTGTGTTTATTTAGCATGACTTCTAATAGCTATACGTCATCTTCTGATTTAAGGTCTTACTCATGTGAGATGATTCTCCTCATTGTAAGATAGCAGCAAAAGATGTCCTATTGCTCTACTATGTCTTGATACCAGTTAGACATATGTATTTGTCATTTTTCTCTCTCAACAAAGTCAGTCAGGTAGTTAATAGTGTTTGTCAAGTGAATAAATGAGTCAGCTGACATCTTGGGGTATTTAAAAGCCTTAACTCTTAACTATTGCCTGCAGTCTAGGCCTCTGTTTCTTGTCACAGAAAGACTTTATATCAGACCTAGGAGTTTGTTTAGGAAAAAAAAGCTTAAGGGCATCCCTGGTGCCACAGGGGTTAATGTGTCCCCCCCATTGCAGCATGAGTTTGGGCATGAATTCAGTCCCCAGCACCAGGGAGCTAACTAACCCACATGGCGCAGCAGACCTCTCCTGTCTTGCGCTCTGCTTTTCTCAGCAGTGTATTTTGGTAAATCTGCCCATTCTGCTCCCCACTATCTCTGGTGAATCCTCTCATCCCCCATATCTCTGGCCTACACACCAGTTCTTCTATGCAAAAATAAATAAAATAAAAATCTTTAAAAAAAAAACTGAAGGGAACTCGTGCGTAGAATAATAAAACTCATGTCTTCCTCTAATTTAAAAACTAGTAAGAATGTAATTATTTCAGAAATTGTCTTTTAAGAATGTTAGCAATAATGCCTTAGTGAATTTCCTTAGCCTTCCAGTGTCCTTATGGAAAAATACCTATTTACACAAATGTGTAATTGAGCAGGGTATAAATGTGATTGTTTCATTATCAAGTCGATTAGCAGGATCAAGCTTAGGACTTGATTGTTTTGTAATATTTGATAATGCATAGTAATCATCAGTCTATGTATTAAAAAATTAAGATATTGAAACTATATGGCTTATTATGTGTCATTAATTTATTATATAGCATTAAATATTAATATATCGCTAGATCTTTTCTAAGAAAACTTAATTTCTTTTCCTCCTTATGAAGAACTCTACAAAATAGACAAAAAGACAGAGAGCTGTGTTACTTTTTTTACTACCATTTGGCAGCAAGGACATGCTTTGTGCTGCTGAAATGGAAAAAAGAGAGAGGCGAAAAACCCTTAGGATCCAGAATGTCTGGCAACATTGCCCTAGAGGCTATACACAACTGTAGACGCTTTCTCACTAGGGCATTTACTCTGAAGGGGAGGATTCTTCTGGAAACAACTAGGCTTAGAGAAACGTGAAGCTGCTGTTGGTAGAGGGCTAGCTGCAGAGCGAAGTGCTCCTCTTTAATGCTGTGTAGCTGAGATACTCCTGGTGTTCCCTGATTATGAGCTCACAGAGAAGGTGTGGAGCTGGTGCAGGACATGACAGCAAAATGTTTTCTAATCTCATCATACAAGCCAAAGAGAAGAGTGAGTTTCAAAATATGGGACTGCATGTATAAAATGGTTTTTTTCTTGTTTTGCTTTGGTTTTATGGACTCTTCAATAAAAGCATTTTCCACTTGATTGCAGTGCTTCCAGCAATGGTAGCTGGTATCTTGAAATCTGGTTTTTGGATTTAGCACATGACAATGAAGTGCTTATTTTCTCAGAAAATCTCTTCATTATTATGTGATAAAGGAAAAGTCTCTTGAACTTTCTGTACTGTGAATTTTCAATGTTGTGGAGGAATAGTGAAGATTCTTTCTCTCTGAATGATTCACAAAAGTTATTAAGCACAGATAAGAGTATAGACTGGAAAACCTAGGTTCAGAATCCTTTTTTTTTAAAGATTTATTTATTTATGCATTCAAGCTGGGGAACAGGCCAGAGGCGCAAGGCGGCAAGAGAGTTCACCAGAGACAGAGTGGGGAGCAGAACAGGCAGATTGAGGGAAATACACAGCTGAGGGGAGCAGGGGCGAGGCAGGAGAGGTCTGCCACGCCATGAGGGAATCTGCCGGGCCTGGCGTCGAACTCACGTCGCCACCGCTGCCAACAGCTCCACAGCACAGTGCTTAACCTCTGCGCACCAGGGAGGCCTAGAACCCTTTTTAATCACCCATTAGCTCTATAACCTTGAATGAGTTTCTTAACCTCTTAGGTTCATCTTTGGAATGGAAGGTAGCAGTTGTAATAACGTCCTTCAGAGAAAGCCTGGGAGCAGTGGCATTCAGAGCTTTAAGATCCAGGTGATCTTGAGCATATAGAGAGACAGAGGGCAGTCCAGAATGAGGAAAACTCAGGACCCAGAGGTGGTACCATGTTGCTGTTTCCATTTATTTTATATTATGAATAATGTTGTAAATAGGTATTTCATGTGATTATTAGCTGATTGTGTAACTTCTTTTGAGAAATGTCTGTTCAGGTTCTCTGCCCGTTTTTAAATTGGGTTTTCTTTCTAGTATTGAATTGTGATAGTTCTTTATGTAGTTTGTGTACAAGTGCCTAATAAGATACATGATTAGCAAATTTCCCCCCTTTCTATAAGTTGGGTTTTCACTTTCTTTTTTTTTTTTTTTTAAGATTTATTTATTTCTTCATACAAGCTGGGGTGCAGGACAGAAGTGTGGGACAGTGAGAGGGTTCACCAGAGACAGAGTGGGGAGCAGAACAGACGGATCGACCAAAATACACTGATGAGGGGAGCAGCGGGTTAGGCAGGAGGGGTCTGCTGCACCAAGTGGAAATCTCCCCAGCCGGGCATCGGACTTGTGCTGCAACTGCTGGCAGCGCCACAGTGCTGTGCTTAACCCGTTGCACCACCAGGGAGGCCGTTTTCACCTTTTTTTTTTTTTTTAAAGATTTTTATTTATTTGTGCATACAAGCTGGGGTGTAGGCCAGAGGTGTATGGTGGGGGGTTAGAGGATTCACCAGAGACAGTGGGGAGCAGAATAGGAAGATCGATTGAAATACACTGTTGAGGGGAGCAGCGGGCGAGGCAGGAGAGGTCTGCTGTGCCATGTGGGAAGCTCCCTGGTGGGGCATCAAACTCATGCTGTAGTGGCTCTGGATCGCATCATAGTGCTGCGCTTAACCCATTGCGCTACCAAGGAGGCCCTATTTTCATCTTCTTAATGGTTTCCTTTGGAGCACAGCAGTTTTAAGTTTCAATTATATCTACTTTCTTTTTTTTTTTTTAAGATTTATTTATTTATGCATGCAAGAGCTGGGATCTAGGCCAGAGGTGTGGGGGTGAGAGTATTCACTGGAGACACAGTGGGGAGCAGAATAGGCAGATTGATTGAAATACACTGCTGAGGGGGGCAGTGGGTGAGACAGGAGAGGTCTGCTGCGCCATGTGGAAGGTCCCTGGCCGGGTATCAAACTTGTGCTTCAGTGGCTACAGATAGCTTCTGCTGCAACATGACCGCTTGTGCTTTTGATATTGGATCTAAGAAACAGTTAAATCCAAGGTCATACATACAGTGATTTTAAAAAAAGTTTCGTAGTTTTATCTCTGATATTTAGATCTTTGATTAATTTTGAGTTAATTTTTGTATATGGTATAAGAAAGGTCTGACCTCATTCTTCTGTATGTGATAGGCAATGTGCTGACCATTTGTTAGAAAGACTATTCTTTTCCCTCATTGAGTGACCTAGAAAAGTTAAAAAAAAAAAAAATTAAGCATTACTTTCAAGGGGAGATGTACATGGCAGAAATGAAAGCATTCTGATCTGGCTTCTAGGTAAATTATGTGAAGAATTCTGAGGTCAAGATATTTAGATCCAGAGAGTCCTTGAACTGTGGCTAACAGTTGGAAGCAATAAGTAAATATATAAGATGTCTGTTGAGGAAGAGTTAAAATACAGAATTAGAAAGTGAAGTTGTAGTGGTAGAAACCTATCAAGAAATGACCTGAAATAAAAATAAATAAAATGATCTGAAAATCTCAATCTCTTCTGTTGAAATAAGTCAGAGACTCTTCAGTTTTTAGGATGACCACATAGAGAAACTTTGAGAGAAGTTAAAGTATGCAAAAAGCTGCTGTAAATTTATAAAAGAAAGAAAGCCAATATGGGGTGAAAAATGGTTAAAACAAATAAAGCATGCAAACTACATAATTTTATTTCCATCAAATAAATACAGATACACAGGAGTAGAGGCAATGAGCAGACTGGCAGAATAGTGGAAAGAATATTAGAGTCAGAATTCTTTGATTTGAATCCTAACTGCAGTAGGTATATGTAACCTTGAGCATGTCATTTAACCTTCTGAATGGTAGCTGCATTTACTGAGACACTGCCACATTCAAGACCTTGTGCAAGACTCAGTCTTGTCTTTTGTAAAAAGTTTTTGAAAACTTATGAAGAGCTATACACATGGATGGGGTAATTGTGCTTGAAATTTGGAAATTATTCAGTATAGTAATCATAGCAACAGCTGATAATAATGTGTGATACCCAAAACAGTCTGCAAGGTGTGCTATATCCTCATTTTGATGAAGAATCTAAAACTCAGTGGTTGTGAAAGTTTTGTACCGAATGTTCAGTAGAAGACTAATTCTAATCCAGTTCCGCATGAATTCTTTATACTACCTTGACTTTGACTTGAAAGATAGTAGATCCTGGTGGATGGAAGAGGGTGGTGACTGGCGTGTAGCACCAATGAGATTTAAATTATAAGACACATGAAGGCTTAAGATATAATTTCAGAGGGGTGTTGAATCCTGAGATTGGTGACCTCAGCAGTGAGGTGGAACAGTGCCATATGTTAATGAGGTCAAAGGTATATCCCATTCGATTAAGTTCTCGAAGCCCTAGCTGTTATAAAATAGAGTCATATAATAGTTTATCCTAGTGTCTGCTGGAATCTCAGAGCTTTTTGTTCAGGAAACAGAGGAAAGAAAAACATGAATGAGGTAACGAAGTCACAATGGAAAGCAGAGGTAAGTACAAGACACCAAAATTAGTAGTATGGCTTGTGGAGATTGGGCAGACTGTTTTGAACTATAAAGTTACTTCTTAGAATTAATTCTTATATTCATACCTTTTGAAGACCCTTCTCACTGCACCAATAATGTGCCTGTAGGTAATTTCCAAATATTTTGGACCTAAGCATCTCTGGAGTGTTTCTTAGCTCTGATCTCTCAGTGCCTTGCAAACTTATCTTTCCCATAATTGAATTGAGAAACAGTTTCTAGAAGTATAAGACTAATAGTCAGACCAGAACAAGAGTACAAGAAAAGAGCAGAAAAAAATTTTAATCTTCATTTCATGGCATTATCTTCTTGACAAGTACAAAGTTCAAACTTTCTTTGTTATCCTGCTTCTGCTGCTGCAGCTGCTACTAAATTATCAAACAGTAGACTTGCTTCTCTTTGGTGGAGCTTAACGGTTGGAGATGTCATCAGCTGGCACCAGTAGAAGCAAAACTTTGAACTCTAATTCTGACTTGCAAACTTTCAGTTTCTGCATAGAAATCCATAGGGGTTGGTGTCTATGGGAATAGATCAGATGGAAGTATGAGTAGGAAAGATAACTAATATATTGAGCCCATGTTCTACATAAGGTGGTCTGTAGCTCTTCAGGTACAGTAGAACCTCACTTTATAATACTAATCTGTTTTACAGATATAATCAGATAGTGAAAATTTTGTAATGTCAACTCAGTAATATATTCATATTGTTTAATTTGTTCTAAGACAGCATGATTTGAAAATTTCGGCACATAACTAAGCTTACATAAAACTGATTTTTTTTTACAATAAAACAAAAATATTGAGAGAATTTAGTTTTTATTGACATTAAAAAGATGATATTAGAAACAAGTAGCTTAAATTAGAGAAGGTTATTTCGAAATCACTTGGAATTTGCTAATGGAGTGAGTGGGAAAACGAAATTCTTATATTCACTTTTACACCATCACACTTTTTTTATAATTTCTTGTTTCAGGTTTATTGAAATATTCTTCTTAATATGCTCTTTAGGACCTATGGTTATAGTTTAGCCCTTATTTTTGTAATTAAAGTTAAAAAAGGGAAGGTACTCATATTTGAAAATAATGGTTATTAGCACCTAATCCAGCCTTCATTAAAATTTTTTTTTAATTGCCGTAACACTGCTTTACAGTACTGTGCATGACTCAAAGTATAGGATCACAGCACACCCCAGCACTCACTGTCTTCCACCACAGTCCATTGGGATTCTCCACACTTTGCTTTCTGCTCTGTTCCTCTGCCTCTGGTAGACTCAGTTTCATGGTCATGATTCCAGGAAATGTTTGCACCAGCCTTAATATTTTTAAATGAGAGATTTTATCGCCGTGATTAACTGTCTAGGTATGTTTTTGCCTCTAGGAAAAGGGGATAAGTAACTAAAGTATTAGAAAGCTGTGTGCTAAAGTTATTCTAGGTGTCTTTTCTATCCTGAATGACTCTAGTGTAGCATCAAGGGAGGCTTCTACCACATCACTTTCTTTACAGACGTGTCCTGCTGGTCATCGTGCCGAGAAGCCAGTAAAATTGGTATTTGCCTTTCCTGCAAGTGGGTGCCCAGGGAACATGGCGATCCGGGAGCATGTCGCTTGCTCACACTCCCTGGGAGAGGTCTGCAGGTTCAGCCCAAGTGACTTGCCGACCTCAGGGTCATCTAGTTTTCCCCATCAGGTCATGTATTAGAACCAGCAAAGAGGGTACAGAGTGAGTACTCCCTTTTCTGCTTTGGCCATAGTACACTGTGTGAGGTCTACGGATGTGAACAAGGCTTTCATCCCCGCTCTCCAGTCTTACCCTTTGCAGAGGTTCCAAGAGCACCCCCAGATAGTAGACAGGCTTCTAGCAATCGCCATCATTGAGTTGGAATCACTTCCAGGTTACATGTTAATTAACTTGCTATTCTTTGTTGTAGCAGATGATGCTGGAAAAGCAGAGGGCTCGTAGGTCTGTGTAGCTCTCCTTAGAATCTTGACTCACAAGATTCTTACTTCACGATATAAAAGGAGTTAGACAGTTTATCAGCTTTCTCACACATGTGCACATTCACTTACTCTCATACCCACTTTTGAAATGTACTTAGACCTTAACTGTTGGTTCTTTTAGCCTTCTAAAACAGTGTTTTGGGGGTGTGTGTGTGTGTGTGTGTGTGTGTGTGTGTGTTTAGCTAACGAAATGTCAGAATATTGTTCTTTCATTAAACATTGTGTGTTCAGTGTAACTAATTGTGTTTTCAGTTTTTTCTTGCTTTTGCTTTTAATTTATAATTCAAAGAGAATATAACAAATACCCAGGGACCATTACCAGGCTTTTTCAAACTTAATACTTTGCTGTATTTGCTTTGCATGGAGTTTATTATTTTGTATGTCACTCTTCAACCTATTTCCCCTTCATCTGATGTAACTACTATTGTAAATTGAATGTTTTTCATGAACATAGAAGTTTATGTTTTGCATATGTATGTGCCCACGAATAATATATAGTGGTATTTTTCATGGTTTTTAATTTTATGTAAAGGATTTTGTCTGTGTCTGTAATTTCTAAAATTTCTTTTTTCAGCCATGCTTTTGAATTGTATTCATATTGATACATATAGTTTTCACCCATTTATTTTTTATGTAATATTCTGTTATATGAACACATCACAGTTTAGATTGATTTTCCTATTAATGGATATAGAGGATGTTTCCAATATTTCATTCTTTCATAAGCAGTGCTACAATGAATACACTTGAACATGTTTTCTTGTGCACATGTATAAGAGTTTATTTAGTATATATGCCTCAGAATAAAATTACTATCAGTTTAACCAGATATTACTCAGTTGCTATCCAGTAATTGTTCCAGTTTAAACTCTCATCATTAGTGTCTGAACATTCACACTACTGTGTATCTTTCCAGACATTTGAAATTTTTCCTATGTGTATGAAGTAGTATCTACATAGTTTTTTCATAGTAATTTCCTTGTGTTAGGCAAAGCTTATGAAATGCTAGTGAAGCTAATTGACATTGTAAATTTTTTTCCTTGGGAAAAATTAGCCTTTGATTGTGCAAACAGTTTGATAGGCTATTCTGAATGAATTGCTGCCTACTGGTATAATACTGTTTTCAAGAGCATAAAACCCCCCTTTTTACAGAATTCTATATAAGAACAACTTTGAGCAGCCATTTCTCTGCCCACCTGTGCCTGTGCAGGTGCTTTCCTTTACCAGTTCTGTCACTCTGCAGGGCAGTGACCTGCCTGTGTGCCCAGGACCTGCACCATGCAGGCCTCTCTTAGCAAACCTGCCCCCTCAATGGGGCAGCTCTTCCTCTACACTTGTGTCTGTACAAGTGTCCTTCACTTCCTTGTCCTAATAAACCTGTTCCTTAAAAAAAAAAAAAAAAAGAACAACTTTGAGGAAAAAAAAATTCCCATAAGGCATTTTCACTTCCCAGACTTACCCTTGTCATTCCAGTTTATTCCCATAATTCTTTTAGACCTTCTGAACTAGTGATCAGTCAGGGCATGAAAGGATGAGATGTCAGGAACTTTATTGACAACTTGCTTCTGACAGCAGAATAAACCTACTTCTAAGTAACAAGCTTCCACGGTTTTTACTGCTATCATTTTTATTTCAGTAATATGATTAAATCTATTTCTTAGGATCCAAAGTAAGAAAGCAGAAAATATTCTATAAAATTGGCAGCAGCTACTTTAAAATTATTTGGTGAACTTTCTAGAGGAAAAGTGTAAATAATGTGCTGCTTCCTTTTTTTAAGATTTATTTAGTTATATAAGAACTGGGGTCTAGGCCAGAGGTGTGAGGGGGTAAGAGGACTCACCAGAGACAGAGTAGAGAGCAGAACACGCAGATCTACTGAAGTACACTGCTGAGGGGAGCAGCGGGCGAGGCAGGAGAGGTCTGCTGCGTCATGTGGGGTCAGCTCCCTGGCCAGGGATTGAACTCATGCTGCATTGGCTGGTGATAGCTTCATAGTGCTGAAACGTAACCCCTGCGCCACCAGGGAGGCCCAATAATGTGTTGTTTCATGTGCATTGCTTTTAAATGATTGCTTCTTGAGTTGGTTTGCATTCCAGTTATCTATCGCTGTGTAATAAATTCACTCAAAACTTAAGATTCAGGTGCTGGGTAAGATGGAGCAATCACATTTCAAGCAGTCGCACCCACGGATTGCAGCTGTAGAGCCTTGCACAGAGTAGCTGTGTGAGGGTTCTGAAAGGTAGATTGTAACAGGTGAATTAAGAAAGAAAAGCAGATGTTTAACTACTACAAAACTAGGGTTGCATTTATTATTTTTCTCTCTCTGGTATCCTGGGACCTGAATGCAACACAACCTAAAACCCAGAAGTGGACATCAATGTGGATAGCAAAAACTCTGGGAGAAGCTAGTGGTTCTACTACAAGAAATAAGAAAGGAATATCTAACGCTCACAGGCGGTGCAGAAATCTCCTCTCTCTTTTTTTCCTCTGATCTCCAATTCCATGAATTGAAGCATTTCTGTGGTGGCCACAGACAGGAAAACAGAGAGGACAGGGAACCTTTCTCTCTGATCAGTGCATCTCAAGACCAAAAGGATAAAATGATACCCATTTGCTTTTTTCCCTCACTCCTTCAACTTCTTGGCTCCAGATACAAGTTGTTATGGAAATTGTATGACAGCAAAGTAAATAATGGAGAATCAGAGAACACGGATTCTAAATCTGATGTGGCCACAATTGCATCCTTCACTTCTCTTTCAAAGCTTTGGTTTTCACATTCTAAAATAGGTGTTTTATCTGAACATGGATCATAACACCCCTCAGAGGGTCTATAAGTCAGAATCTGGAGATGTATAATTTAGAAAAAAGTAAGTCAGTATAATTCTCTCTTTTCAAAATGTAAACTGCAGGAGAGTAAGTTGGTAAGAGGCACAGAGAATGAGAAGGTATTGAAGAAGATGTCTTTTTTTTTTTAATGTTGGGAAATAGTAGTCCAGAAAAAGTAGATGATCTCTAAAGTAGTGGAGAGCAAGATCTGTTCATCTTACTCATTTTTTAAAAATTCCTAAAAGCCAAAAACAATGCCTTTTGCTTTGTAATAACTTACTGAATAAATAAGGGCTCCACCATATTAAAATATTTATCTCAAACATCAAAAAGAGTAACTTAGAATCATAGAAGTTTCATCCCTTTGTTGATCTTATTTTTCTCTGTAGATGAGGGATAGCTGATTAAACCTTTTTTTTTTTTTTGTCCTCTACCAGTGACTGTTCATTTTTAGCCTAAAGTCTGTAGCTTTACTGTGTTGTATCTATCTGTACAGACTTACTTACTTTATCTGATGTCCCCTTGCATTTCTGTCCGGATTCATAGAAGGAAATAAAAAACATTAGTTCTTGTCTTTCAGGCAGTGGTGTAAAACCCATACACAGAGGGATTTTACTGCCCTCGTAAACTTATCTTCTGTTGGTCTTCCATTAAAATCATAAGAAAGGAGGTCAGGATCAAAAATACAGTAGTTACTCCTTTTCAACTGATAATGACATCTCTCTGGGCACTGTTCCCTATGTATCCTAAAACAGGCATCAAAAATTTATTTTGATAGTCTAGATATCAACACAATAATTCATTTTCAAAGCAGATTATTCTTTCAGAGGTCCTTATAAAATGACCTAAGGAACACTTATATGAGAAAATGCATATCCAGTATTTTAAAACAGTATTTGAAACTACCCAGTAATATTTTTTTCTATCTCATATTTTGTTTCCTACACGTAAAGAAATAAGGTGCTGGATTTTATATTATGTAAGAATCTTAAAGAATGGGAATATTTTAAGGTTACCTATTAGCTGTTTAGATACAAATACAGATCCCAAAAAGCTTTATCAGAAAATTGGAAATCTGTTATAATTAAATTATTAATATATATATTTCACTAATGCAGATCTTAATATATATTACAAATGTATTTATAAAATTTTTATAATTTATAATATATATAAAGTAATTTATAATATAAAATTAAAGCTACTGTGTCTTGTAAGTGAAAAACCTTTCTTGTATATCCTTTATTTCTTCCTTATCCATCCCCACCCTATTTCCATTATGTATTAACAGACCTGTTCTTTTGCTCCTTTAGTATATATCATATAACCTGTATTAGGTACTCGTCTTTAGCTTTCTTGCATGGACTTTGTAATAGCTGCCTATTTGCCCTTTGTACGTATACCCTGCCCCTCACTCATCCCAGCATTGTCTGTTAAAACCTAAATTAGATCATTTCCCTGCTCTGCTCAAAACTTCCATGACTTCCTCACAGTAGCCTAAAATGTCCTACAGAATCTAATCTTGCTTTCATCAACAACTTCTCTGTTCTGTTTTCTATCATTCCTTCCTTGTTCTCTCTGCCTTCTTGGCCTCTCTTGTGTACACCAAAACCATTCCTGTCTCAGGATTCTTGAACTTGATATCTCTTCTTGAACATTGTTCCCCAGGTGGGGAACATGGTTTGATTCAGCTGTCTGGCCAGATATTATTTTATCAAAGATACCACTATCCTATCTCCTTTATTTTGCTTTTTCTTTAGCATTCATCACCAGTGAATATGTTATATATTAATCTGCTTATGAACTGTCTTCCACAGCCAGAATATAAGTATAATCTGTTTGTACCCTGGAGATGTCTCTTCAGAACCCTGAACGTTGCCTCTAATATTTGAAAAGTTCAGTTCAAATTCTGCCTCTTTTTTGAAGCTTTTCTCCAACCTACAGGGATATACTTTTCTCTCTTTTTCTGAACACCCAGGTGTTCATGTTCTAGGAAAGAACATATTCTGTCTCCACTGATAGCTTAAAGATAGAGCTTTTGTCCTAAGTCTAACTACGTGGTAGCTACGAGTGTGTAGTCAGAACTGTATGGTGTGGCTTTAAATCCTGGTCCTCCCACTTAGCCATTTGACTCTGAGCAAGGTGGTCTGCCCGTAATGGTAGTTCAGTGACTACACTTCTTTGTATAAATAGAAGAGTTTTGAATGACTTCTTTAAGTGATACTATGACATAGGAATAAAATTTAAATTTATTTAAAATTTTCATTTCATCTAATCTGTGCTAATATTGAGTTATTGATGAACTCCTTAAAATTTACCTTCTGGTTGGTGCTAACATGCAGCTTTTGTTTAATCTCCATGTCTGTGTTTACTGCTGTTCCCTGGTTAAATTTTGTTATAAAGATACTGGGTGACCTTTAGCCTAGATTAGAACTTTCATAATGTAAGTGAGCCTTCAAAATGTAAGTGAATGCCCTGTGTTTTCTCTGAAAGGCAGTTAGTTCCATGTTCTGGCTCCCTTTTCCTACCTAAGACTGTATTTAGCGCTCCTCTAATTTGGGGAGAATTGTGCTTGGTACACTTGTGTATGTTCTTGCTGACCCATATAGAAATGATCATGTGCATTAGTTGGTAGCAACCTTTTTACCAAGGAAATGAGGTTATTTACCAAACCTTCAACTCTAGCATGTTATCTATCCATTACCAACACAAGTATTTTGAGACTGTCTCCCTACTCCATTGTAAAATCACAGAAAAGGCTTGGGACTGCTTAGCTTGATTACAGTTTCCAGAAGATTGTGCCTCATATCAGATTAGAATCAGTATATTATTTCTAATACAAATAAAATTAACCAATAGTTCTTCAGATTTCCCACTTAACTGTTCATTTCCTCCAAACAAAATAAGTTAAAGGAGAAATGTTCTTTCCTAATTTTAATACTTTGAACTGTGTTTGAGAGTCAAAGTATTTTTGGATCTTATTGCTTAACTGGGCTGAAGATTATCTCATGTGACAGCATAGACCTCTTGTTTTGGAGTTGCCATTACTTTCTAGAACAGCCACTCTGTACAGCTGCCAACATGCCCTGGATCCTCTTGCTTCATATTACAGTGATACTGCTTTGTCAGGGTAGAATTCAGCCTCACAGAGCTGGAGTCAGTCTCTGCTGACCTCATGCCACAGTACAGCATGTTCAAATCTGGGAGAAACCAAAGGGTTATTCGGCATATTCCTACTCCTTTTCCCTCTCAAGCATGGAACCCTCACTCTCCTCGGAAACCGTATGTTGTGTATGTGTGTGTATCTGTCTTTTTTTTCAATTTCTTCCTTAACCCTATAATTCTATAATTCAGCTTTAAATGGGGGCTGGTTGACGAGACAGACAGGAAATGCTTTGAGCTGCTAAAATTTATCGGTTTTCAGCAATATGCTTCAGCCACAGGGATTTGCTATTTTCAGACTGACTCGAGTGAGGTTGCAAGAAGTACGTTATGTGCTTCCTAGTTGTTCATTTTACCCATAACTGTTTGGGCAAAATGTGTAGAGTGCTCTTTGGCTGTGTGGGCATGCTCAGATCATAGTGGAGTGTAATGGCTCTTCTCTGTGATGGGCTGCTTCAGTGCAGAGTAAATGTTATCCTCACTTTCTCAGGCTAAATAGCTAACAGAAAATAAGTGTTTCCTTCAGTGAACAAAAAGAGTTTCGTTTGCCTTTGGCAGCCTGGGAAAAGGTTGAGTTAAATTTGAAGATGCCAGGCATGCATAACAAATAGGAATTTGGGCTAGAGCCATTTGAAATATTTCTCACACACAAGAAAAAGCTACTTGTTTTTAGTGTACTCCTTCCAAACACTTTGCATTTTTCTGAATTGTAAAGCAGTATCCACATATCTCAGTGCTAAGTTCATGTCTCCAGATTAGCAAAACAGGTTCCTGAGATAAAACTGGATAGGATGATCCAGCTTTATGCAATACAGCCACCATTTCCACATTTTACCCAAAGTCCTGAGTGGGAAATTTGGTCCATAGCTTAATTTTACCATGAGTTTTTGAATTGGTGTTATAAATGATACATATTTTCTGAGAAATGTTTAAACAAAGTATATTCTTTTTTTTTTTTATAAAGATTTACTCATTTATGCATACAAGAGCTGGGGTATAGGCTGGAGGTGTAGGGGTGGTGAGAGAATTCACCAGAGACAGAGTGGGGAGTAGAATAGGCAGATCAACTGAAATACACTGCTGAGGGGAGCAGCAGGCGAGGCAGGAGAGAGCTGCTGAGCTCCTGCTGAGCCCTGGCCTGGATCGAACTATTGCTCTTGCTCGTGGGGCTGCTGATAACTTCATAGTGCTGAGACTTAACCCCTTGTGCTGCCAGGGAGGCCCACCAAAGTAGATTCTTTATAACTTCAATTCTAAAGATGAATATACATAAATGTGGCTTGCTGTTAAGCAGTTATTTACATTGGGCTGTCACTATATTAAGAAATTTTTACGGGCCTCCCTGGTGGCTCCAGCGGTTGGGCGCTGTGCTGTGGAGTTGTCGGCAGCATGCGATGCGAGTGCGATGCCCGGCCAGGGAGAGTCCCACATGGTGCGGCAGACCTCTCCTGCCTCACCTGCTGCTCTCCTCAGCAGTGTATCTCTGATCTGCCGGTCCTGCTCCCCAATCTGTCTCTGGTGAACCCTCTCGCCGACCCCCGCCTCTGGCCTGTACCCCAGCTTGTATGTATAAATAAATAAATCTTAAAAAAAAAAAGAAAAGAAATTTTTACTCTGAAGTTTGTTATTAAAGTACTCTTACGACATATGGCTAATAATTTAAATGCCATCTTTGTGAACAGGTTTGTGCCTTTGCTCTGTACCTTCTTTTTCTGTTTGTTCTCTCTTGGATTTTAAAACCTTGGTACATCTGTATTTGTCCTGAGGTTGCAAAAGGTCAGTTTACTTATCTATCTTTCATTAAGTGTATTAGGTTAAGTGGGGGTGGTCAAAAGGAGAGAATTCATAGAAGAGTCCTAAAAAGATAGGGAATAGATTGATCGTAAACAAAAATTAACTCCTTTTTCTCCAGGAGGGAGGAGGGAAACATAAAACAGAATTTAAACAGTTTTAGTTAATTTTATTTTCTCCATTGTGTTCATGAGAGAAAGTTTGCTGAGTACCTGAGTAAATGATTATAGATTAAACTTTTCCTCGCTTCTCTAACCATGTCTCTGTCTTAACTTACTAAAATTATTTAATGATCTGATGAAGTAAAATACTCTCTATGAAACTATGATCACAATGCTCAGAAATTAAATACTTGTTTTGGCATCTGAAATTCTTAATATGAATAGCTGAATACATCAACCTGCTATAGACTGGAGTTCACATGTGGCTTCTTCCGTGACATTGCTGCGTGCTTCATGAGGAATTCATTTTAAACTACATAGTGTACATTCTGAAAGAAGACTCAAGGGAAAAATACATCTGACTTTAGGAAATGAGAGTTTAAAAAAAATAAAAACCCATTCTATGTATGTTTTATTTTAATAATAAGATTATACTATCCCTAGATGTTGGCCAACTCTAAAGTGCATGACTCCCTTTTTCCTTTCTTAATAACCTTTCAGCATAATACATGTGTATGTTTTGGTTAAAGTCATATATGGAATGCAGACATTCTGGACAGTATTGTCATCACTTGAGTTTTCTATGCAGATGCTCAGAATTTACAGTAGCAATTTGAAACATACATGTGTGATCACTTGGTCATATATAGATGCTATTCCTCTTGAACATGCACTGTTTACTTTGAGCTGCTACTGTGTTAAAATGTAAACTGTGGAGGGCCTCCCTGGTGGCTCAAGGGGTTGAAAGTCTCAGCACTATGAAGTTATGGGCAACCACTGCAGCACGAGTTCAGATCCCCGGCCAGGGAGCTTCCCACATGGCTCGGCAGATCTCCCCTGTCTCTCCCCCTGTTCCCCGTCAGTAGTGTGCTGCACCCCTCAGCAATGTATTCCAGTCGATCTGCCTGTTCTCCTTCCCACTCTGTCTCTGGGGAATTCTTTCACCACCCCACACCTCTGGCCTACACCCCAACTCTTATACACATAGATAAATAAATCTTTAAAAAAAAAAGTCTGAGTTCTCCAGACTTGTCTAGACAGGGGTTGGGGGTTGGGCAAATATAAAAGAGGGAGAGAGAGCAGTGCTAGGACCCTTGTCTTCAGGTGTCAGGTGTCTGTTTGGCTGCGCTAGTCCCTGTGACCACCTGACACAGGCCTGGGAGCTTGTGAGCAAGGCTGGTGCCAGCCCAGACAGCTCTAACTCAGGAGGGTGAGGGGCAAGAACATGCACTCAGAGTAACCCCAGAGGCTGTGCATACAAGAACTGCGGTGGCTGCCCATAGCTTCATAGTGCTGAGACTTAACCCCTTGTTCAACCAGGGAGACCCATAAATAAATAAACCTTAAAAAAAAAAAAACCTAAACTTTGGAAAGATAAAATAAAATTCTCATCTCTAAATCTTCAAACTACTACTACTTAACCTAAGTCTTATTCTGTAGATCTCACTGCCACAAAAGGTTAGCTCCCATAGAGACAACAAAAAGGTTTGCCCACGTTGTTTTGTAATTATAGAATTTCTTTTTTTTTTTAAAGATTTATTTATTTATACATACAAGCTGGGGTACAGACCAGAGGTGTGGGGCGGTGAGAGGGTTCACCAGAGACAGAGCGGGTAGCAGAACAGGCAGATCAGAAATACACTGCTGAGGGGAGCAGCGGGCGAGGCAGGAGAGGTCTGCCGCACCACGTGGGATTCTCCCCAGCCGGGGGTCGAACTCGCATCGCTGCTGCCGACAGCTCCACAGCGCAGCGCTTAACCGCTGCACCACCAGGGAGGCCCAATTTCTTTATAATTAGTTCCATTCAAGGGAACTAGTTAGAGTTGTGATTTGAATGGTAAATAAGAAGTAATCACACTGAGGCAAATGGAGACTGTTCCAAGTAGCAGGGTTTCCCTACTCCCACTGCTCAAAATGTCTTCCTTCTCTTTAAAACTAGTGAGCTGTGTAAGTGTATTATATCTCTTAAGATTGTCAGGAACTGTGATTTGTCATAGATTATTTTAATTCATATCAAATTATTAAATGCCAGCTCCAGTATATCCTAACTGGAACAGAGGGATGGTATAAGCCCATTATTTAGTCATTGAAAAAGCAATTATTGAGAGTCTGTTGTGTATTAGGCTGATCTTCTGCCCTCATGTAAACTTATATTCTAGCTGGTGAAGATGAAAAAAATATAGTAAGTGTAATCAGTAAACTATGGAGCATGTTAGACTAAGATGGGCTATAAAAACAGTATGTCTGTCTGTGATTTTAAAATACTTTGGAGTACCAGAATTATTTCAGACAAATGGGAAAACTTGAGCTGTATAAGCTGAGAAATATGACTAGAATATGTCCTTTAATTTTCATTTGCTCTTAATAAAGTGTAGTGGTTGTTTGAGGATAAGTCGAGACTACAAACTTCTTAGATTGGTACTTGGTAGAAGAAAGTATGTTAGAAACCTACTGAGGAAAAGTTTTCAAAAGATCACCTCTGGAAAGAGATGAAGCCTAATTCAAGTGACTTCCCCGCTCGCAGTAGTTTCTTATGCATATTGGCTATTTGAAAAGTCTAGGCATGTTTTTTTAAAATTATGCCCTAATTGCAAGTTCAGGAAAGAAATTTTTTTTTTTTAGATTTATTTATTTTTTGCATACAAGCTGGGGTGCAGGCCAGAGGTGTGGGGCAGGAGAGGGTTCAACAGAGACAAAGTGGGGAGCAGAACAGGCAGATCAACCGAAATACACTGCTGAGGGGAGCAGTGGGCGAGGCAGGAGAGGTCTGCTGCACCATGTGGGAATCTCCCTGGCTGGGCATCGAACTTGGGCCACCGCAGCCACTGACAGCGCCACAGCGCTGCGCTAAACCCTTTGTGCCACCAGGGAGGCCCAGGAAAGAAATTCTTAAAAAGGTCCCAAGAAGCTCACAGAAAAGGCATATATATGGTCAAATTACATATAAATGATAGTTAAACTTACACATAATTAAAGAAATGTAATTGATAATTAAAATGAGATCATATTTTACTGATCAGATTATTCAAAAGACAAAAGTTTGACAATTAGAGCTGGCACAGTCATTCGCCTACACTATTGATAGTAGTATAAATTGCTACAATCTTTCTAGAGAGCAATTTGGTAATCTCTGTCATACTATAAAATGTGTACATGCTGATATTGCTAGGAATATACATTATCAGTATACCCACAAAAGTTCCCTAATATATGTATCTGTATGTTAGGATATGTATATATGGATGGGGTGGGTATTTATGTTACAGTATATTTTGTAAATAAAAAATGGGAAGAATTTGTTTTGATGCCCCGTTGAAGTTCAACACCTTTAAATATCTTTGACCCAAATTCCTCTCCCCAAGTGGCGCAACCTTGCTGAGTGACTGGATCCCATATTGTCCTATTTTATCATCATAAGGTGGGTTCACAGGATTTTTTTTTTTTTTTTTAGTTTTCTAAAAATAAAGACTCTTCATTTATTCTTTTACTGGCTGTAAATGAGGTGTTCAGAATGAAAGATGAAATACTCCAGGATGATTCTCACTAAAGAACTATTAACAGAATCAGCTACAATAGGAAGCTATTAATCTTAGAAGACAAATCTTTAAGAAGTAAAGACTATGTGAATTAGTATATGAGAAGGAAATGGGAGAGTAGGTAGTTTAGAGGAAGTTTACCATAACTTTATAGCTTCAGATAATTCTTTTAATTTCTACAAGTTTCATTTGATTTTGAAGAACAGAATTGCCAAACAGGTTCCAAAATTTGAGAGAGTGGCAGAGGAATACGTCTATTACTTACTTCTTCCTAAACTAATGCTGCTTTTACATTCTACATCATTATGTTTACGTTTATCATACATATTTTATCAAATATAGTTTATTTTATAAAACATTTTAAATTTTGTTTGTTGATTTTATGTTTTTCCCAGTACAAGCCATGGTAAATTGCTTGCATCATTTGACTCACTTATTCTCTGCTGAATTAATTATATACTTGATTACCTCTGAGTTTTGGAGTTGGATAAAGAAAGAGTAGAACCAAGTGCAGGATATCCAGGTGCAGCTGTTCATACCTCAAACAGTGAGCAAGGTCAAAATAACTACACTCAGTTCATTACTCTTTTGAGGCGTGAAAGCAGGATTAGAATAAGGCAAAAATCTTATTTATTCTCACAACCAAGTGGTTGTGGTTTCAACTGATCAGAGTGAACATTTTCACCTTGAAGGCAAGGACTTTAGATTGCATTGCTACCAGGGCCTCAGTTCTCTCTAAAAAGAAGAATATTAGCTGGAGATTGAGACTCAAGAGACAAGTTTATAGTCCCGGCCCTGTCACAACTAGAAGAGACTTGGGAATTCAGTTAACATGCCAGAACTTTTTATTTTTCATTTGTAAAATAAGACTGCTTCACAAAATGTTCTCTCAACATGTTTAGATTTTAGGAGGGGCAGATGAGTATCCTGCCGATGAATATACGTGTATAGACATATATCGCTTGGTTTAAAGTTTTTTGTAATAATTTAATAATTTTCTATAACTCTCAGAAATGTACAGAGACTCGGGTCTCAGACTTTGATTGTATTCTCAGTAATCTGTTATTGAATTAAAAAATAATTTTGTTCCTGATTACTCTTAAATTACAAATTACTTATAGAAGGTAAATGAAGGATGTTACTTAAACTGGAATTACAAGTACTATAGGAAAATCTGGGTTTAGGGTGATTGTTTGCATTCAATCTAGAATTCATTCTAGAATTCCTTTAAATAGCCATTTTTAAGCTCAATGTTATAAGTGATAAACATTTCATATGTAAATCTTTAATTTGCATATTTTACCAAAAAAAATCTGTCTTAAGTGAGAGTTGCCTGCCTTAATTTATCACATGAAACTAATGTCTATGGACTACCAGTTAATAAATTGCAATTTGAAATTAGTAAAAAAATGCACAGTGAAATGGGTGTTACCAACATATGTTGTGTATGTGTCCTTTTAGTGTTTAATTGATTTAAAGTTTGTGAAAACACTAAGAATCCTAAGATAAATCTGGACTGCTTAAATTTAGTTTTTCTATTAATGTTAAAATTCATTGTGGGAAGATATTTTCTGGGCATTATTAATTCTCTAAAAATAGATAAATTTCTACTTTCCTTAGTACTAAATTATTACTACTAAAGACCAGTGGTTAGAAGTAGATAATAAGTAATTATTTTAAAAATCCTAATTACTAAAATAGTAGACAAATTTTCTAAATTTCCAAACTGTACGTTTCTTTTTTTAATGGGATTACTGTTCTAGTAGATGAGAGGCGCTCTGAAGACATAGGGTATCTGGATTTCAGCAGTGCTTTTTTTTTTAAGATTTATTTATGTATTTATTTATTTATGCATACAAGAACTAGGGTGTAGGCCAGAGGTGTGGGATGGTGAGAGGATTCACCAAAGACAGAGTGGGGAGCAGAACAGGCAGATCGACTGAAGTACACTGCTGAGGGGAACAGCAGGCGAGGCAGGAGAGGTCTGCTGCTCCATGTGGGAATCTCCCTGGCCGGGGATTGAACTCTTGCTGCGGTATCTGTGGATAGCTTCATAGTGCTGAGACTTAACCTATTTTACCACCAAGGAGGCCCAGCAGTGCACTTAACAAGAGTTTTTCATGATATCTTTGGTGACCATTGTAACTGTTTATCCATAACGCAGTAAGTAAATGAGTGTACAGAGGACTGACTCAGATAAATATCTGCCAAAAAAAATGCCCGTGATGGTTTGCTGTAGAATATTGACTATTCCGGTCTCTTCATTAGTTTCTTGGATAAAGACATTGCCATATTTAATCAGAGTTGAAGATGTAAAGCATCTGCAAAGAATAAAAACTTGGGGCGTTAGCATTGGAATCCAATGGTATTCTCAAATGAAAAGCAGAGCTCCTCCCATTATGTTACTCAGCTGTACTGCATGTTATGTAATTTATGGAAAGGGCAATACCATTTTCAGTTAAAGAGGAAGCTAACACTAGGAAAGAACTAAAGGAACTAAATTAAATTTTGTGAGTAGGTCCTCTGGCAAATATCTCAACTCTTAACAAAATGATTTCGATACTGCACCAAAAAGAGTCTTTGCCTAGTAGAATCTTAATTAATATAACATAAACCAATCAAAGATACTACTACATTGTGATATATTTTAAAGAGTTAGGATGTCTGAATCATTCCTTGAAATTAAAATTCTAGGAAGGTAGCATTACTAATAATACTCTAATTAGGATATTACATCAGAAACATTATTGTTAATGTAATAACAACGTAAAACACCCTGCAAGAAAAACAGTTCCTAATAGTTGAAAAGAATAGATGAAGTGCCTAGCAGTACTTCCTATCAGTGTTGTTTACAAAGAGACACTAAAAGAATATTTGTTATTAACTAATAATGAACAAATATTAATGTCGCCCCCTTATTATATAAGAGAAATTTGTTGGAAATTATTTGGATTTTCCCTTTACAATCCCCTAGATATTATAATGACCCACAAATTCTATAATATCTTATCAAGCCTTAGCAGTCATTTCAATTTTAACTTTAAAATGGTTTGCAAATTAAGTTTTATCACATTGTAAAGAGCAATAGGAACAATTTTGTCAGAACATATTCATGAAAAGATGAAAAATATTTCCCGTTGAAGTCAGGAACAAACTAGAAGCAGCTTTATTATTGATTTTCTAAAAAATGACTTAAAAACAAGTTTTCCATATTTATTGCCTTTTAGTCTTACATGAGAAATTTGTCTCTTAATGTTGTCAGTGATTTTTCCTCTCAGACTTTTCTAATAAATTTTACTTAAGCATGGGGTAGGTTTCTTTGACTATTTTTTTCTTTAAATGTTTGCTTATTTATGCATACAACAACAGAGGTATGGTGGCGGGGGGGCGATGAGAGGATTCACCAGAGACAGTGGGGAGCAGAATAGGAGGATTGACTGAAATACACTGCTGAGGGGAGCATCAGGCAAGACAGGAGAGGTCTGCTGTGTCTTGTGGGCGAATTATTTGGACTTTCCCTTTACAATTCCCTAGATATTATAATGACCTACAAATTCTATAATACCTTATCAAGCCTTAGCAGTCACCTCAATCTTAACTTTAAAATGTGCCATGTGTGTCAGCTCCCTGGCCCGGGATATAACTCATGTTGCAGTGGCTGGCAATTGCTTGATAGCACTGTTTCTTTAACCCTGTGCCACCAGGGAAGCCCCTGTGACTCTAATTTAAAATTCTGTGAATTTTTTTATTGTAACTCATTTTACAGCGTTGTAGGATCTGAGGTAAATCTCAGTCCTTATTTAAAATTAATCATAAACAAACACAATCAGAGATGGCTTTGTAAAACATTGAATAGGGAAAATGAAAGATTCCAATTCAGAAACAAATCATAACTAACTATAGAATTAAATAATAAAAGCATGCATTTGAGGTGGTATGGTTTATGTTTTCTTACTGATCCCTTCAACAGACATTTATTGAGCCTTTACTGTCTGCCTGATCCTGGAGAACCAGAAGTGAATATAGGGTCCTCCATATGTATCCCCACTCTTTTTTTATGATTATAAATGAATTAGTCTTAATGCCTTGTCGGGTACCTTTTATGAGTAGATTCTTTAGAACCACAGATTGTTGTCCTATGGCGATATGTCTTTACTTCCCTGTTAAAAGTTTAGTGATCACCCGTTAATATACCTGAATATGGTAGCAAGTCTGTATACTCTAATGGAATACAGGATTCTTCTCCAGTTTTGAAACAAATCATTTTGCTGTTGTATTAGATACATATTTTTTCCCCATGTGCGCACGTGCGCATGCACACACACATACACACACACACACACGCACCTTTCAAATAGATTGAGCCTACGGAAATCTGGCCAGTGAACAATGATGGCATCAGTAGTTGAATTCTGGTAAGTAAAATCAAAATTAAAGGTTTACAGGTGTTTAAAGATTGAATCATGTTTTGTTAAACTCTTAAGTTGCAAAATTTGGTCAGATTTTAGATGTCCAGAAACTTTTCAATTCCTCCTCCAGCCCCAGCTTTTGGAAATGTGAGGGGGATATTTTGGTTATCACAAACATGTGGGGGCAGGGAGTGATGCTGGTGAATAGAGCCCTGGGTGCCATAAATGACCAAAATATCCAGGGCAATTCTGTTTGGGAACAGCTTCAGACGTACCCCCTCTCTCTCTGCTCTTTGCTCTTTTCCTTTTCTCTCCTCACTACAAAGTGAGAATCTCTGTGATATGCCTTTACTACACTGAAGCCCTTTGTGAAGCACTCATGTGGTGGTGTGTTCCCTCTTTTACACATAGGAAATTTTTTGAGGGAACATAGACACCTAAGTTGGGATCTGAAGGTCCATTAATTACTTGTAGGTGCTATTATTTATTGATCCCCGTAGAAGGCATCATGTTTTCATTTTCTTATTCTTCTCCTTTATGATTTGAATCATAGTTTCATCTGATAGAAAATATTAATTTCCTTTAAGTCCAATCCCAAGAGTGGGATTGCTGGGTCATAGGATATTTCCAATTTTTAGTTTTTTAAGGTAAATTCAGGTTGCTTTCCAAAATGGCTACACCATTCACATCTGATTGAATGAGAATCGTTCTCAAATGTGATATTCCAGGTATATGGGGTTACAAAGTTCAGTTATATCCTGATAAAAAGAAGATGAGATTGATATTACCACCAACGGTGTAATAGGATTTCTCTTTCTCCTTTTCAGGCTGGATGTGAAGTCACTTTAATATGTGCCATTCTCACATGAGTTAATACCACTTATGGTTTGAACTGTATCTCCCTTATTAAAAGCAGTTTTATTTTTTAATCATTAAAAACATAATAATTCCAACATAAAGCCAGAAAATTATTCTGCTCTGTAGGCAAGCTATTCATATTTTGGATGAAGGCATTAATAAGTGAGCCTTTAAGAAAGCAAGTTCATCAAAACTGCTTGAATTTTGACAAAACTTTAACATATTTCATGGCTCTTTTCAGATCCCATAAATGTAAACCAAGACAAATCATTTTCTCATATTTGTCCTTTCAAATTTTGAGGCAACTGCCACTTTACTTTGAGACAAAAATGTTCTTTTTCCTTGAAAAGCAAAACAACTTACTTTGTATATCTCTGTCACTGCTGCACCTAGCGTAGTTCCAACCATCTGTATCGATGATAATTTATCTTTCAGAGAGAAAATTGGATGGAGGGCATGGCTAATAAGAACCATCAAACAAAAGCCTTTTGTTTTAGCAGACTTGTAAAGCTCCTGAAAGTACATACCAAACTTTCTACAGCAACACTCATCTCTTTTTATATCTTGAAGTGGCAAAATGAACCCATTTATTAACATGACCCTATGTATTAGAACCACTCTAGTAGCATATTCAAATAAGCAAATGTATAGCAGCTTAAAATTCTACTTAGTAATAACATTTAACATTGTTTTACTTAAAATTGATCTAGACATCCAAGAATTATTATTCGCTGTTTAACATTAGTTCAGAATTTTAAATTACTATAAACTCTTAGAGATATTTTACCTGACACAGTTGCTATTGATGTAGAAAATTTGTCAGTATTATGATTCAATTTAGATGAACACAGATCTTCATTTTAAAAAATATCAAACATTTTATAGGATGAGTATAGTAATAAACCTGTAAGTGTATAGTAAATCTGTAAGTTTAGGATATTCAGATTAACTTCTAGGTAAGAAAACAACCCCAAGTAAATTAAACTATATGCAGTGTTTATTATACTTAACTTAGACATAATTAGTCTGATTTGCAAAATATTTATCTCAGTTACTTGAATTTAGATGTTTTAAAAGTTTCTGAGTAGTTTCTTTAAGGACTTTTTCTTTGTCTAGCATATTTGAAATATAAGTTTACTTAACTTTCTAGAAAATTTAACAATATTTGGTAAGTGCTTTTAGTTCTATAAAACTAATAGAGACCAGAACTCCTTAATTTCATAGATATTATAATTAATTAGCAGCTCCAAAAAAAAAAAGTTTCACACTTATAAAAAAGTCAAGTTATTTCTGAAGTACAGACACAGAAACATAGCGAGCTAGAGGGCTTTAGGTCTACAACCTCAGCCAAGGGTCCAAAAGTAAACACAAAAGTATACAAAACTTGACCAGTTCAGATTGCAAAGAGTTATTTTCTTTTATAATATGTACAACATTCTTAATTGATTTTAACTCAATATATGGAACTGGACAAAAAAGAAGTATTAACACAGTGAATTCTCTTTTGTTTTCTCATTCAAAAGTAAGTAGATGGCTATCTTGTCTGCTCCAGAGGTCTCCAAAGGGTCAAACCATAAAAATCAAATTATCAACTGTGAATAAACCAGAAACAAAAGGAAAAGCAGTAAGAGCAAAGCAACTTGAGAGAAGCAGAAAGTCAGCAAAATAATAGTTCTGTTGCCTCTTGGGATTTACTTCATGAGCCAAGAAGAAATGTATCCAGGCTAAAGCAGCCAGTGAGATATAGCTCTCTGGAAATTCGGGAAAATGCAGTGATATCTCGATGGAATCTCAAAAACTGTTTAAGGATATGTTTTTAAAAGGCAAAGTCATGACTGATACTTGCCTAAAATATAAAAGACATAAGGTTTGCCTTAGGCGCAGGCAGTACTTCAGGGCAGCTGTCTTCCATATGGTGGTGCATCTCAACAAGATATGCTAGTGATCTCAGCGGCAAGGGAAGAGAATAAAAGAATCTTTCATTAGTAATAAAATGTTCTGACCTAGAGCAACACATACATTCTTTCTCTCACAACCCATTCATTGGTCAGAACTAGTCACATGGCCCTGCTTAAGTGCAAAAGTGACTGGAAATGTTATCTTCCATATGTGTCCAAGACAGTAAGAACTACTAGAAATATCCGGAGTACTAGTAATTATACTTAGAATTGTAACACAACATTAATCTTTCAAAATTTCAAGATTAAATATACTGTACCTACCCAGAGTAGAAGAGACAGTCTCCAATATTCAGCTTTATAGTTGTGAAAATGGTAACTTACTAGCTTTTATTTTAAGCTAAACACAATCTAGTGGTTCATTAAATGTTTACAAGTCCACATCAAATTTATTTAATAAAAGAATACTTTCAGTGATACTTGAGAGAAGGATGAAGAAAAATATATTGTTATAGATTCTTTCAAACTAAAATTAGAAAAACTGTTGATTTTAAATATGAGAAAATATGTGCCTATTTAAAAAAAGAAAAGAAAAGAAAACCTGAAGGGATAGAAACCACTATCCCTAGAAACAGTGTTTGGCTTGTTTTCTTTGAGTGGTAAGATTACAAATGATTTTTGCTTTCTTTGATGCCTACCTCTATGTTGAAAGTTTTCTATAACGAACATGATTATCTTCAAAGAAGATATATTAGAAATGCCAGTGAACAATTAAACATTGGCTAGTGTTGATGCTAGAGGTAGAAGATAAGGTTTTTTTTTGGTTTTGTGGAAACAAATATTTACTGAAACCTAACAACCTGATTTTTAGACAAAGACAAGCTTGTATAAGGTCATAAATTTCTTTATTAATTTGATCTGGAGAGTCAAGACCAGGGTCTCATGCCTCTAAATAGAGAAGAATTATTTCTGGAACTGTGGTTTCAACCCAGAATTTTCTTTATATTGATTTAAGGAGCTTTAGATTCCATTCAGAGCACTTCATCTGATTTAAATGAAAGTACTACATGAAGCTAGTGAATGCTGATGGAAAGACCTTCTTGTACGTCTGAGTACTTTGCTGGCTTGAGCTTCCAACCTCATGCTTAAATAACTATCCACAGTTTGAGGCTCATAGGAAAGACAATACTATGCTATATATTGTCTTCATGTCCGATTCCTTCCTATGTATTAACCTCAGAGAACTGTTACTGGATATTTTGTAGACTGTACATGCTACATTGTGCTTTATCATTGAAATGGTATTCTCAGAAACCAAGTATGCACAGCAGTGGCAGACTATACCATGGACTTATGGCAGGCATTAAAAAAGTTCTTCCTGAGTGCATTCTTCAAAACTGCTTTCACAAATAGAGCTCAGATCTGATAACTTGCCTAAATCCTAAAGTGACATTCAGGGCAGGAGCAGTCTCTTTAAGATGGTTAGTTCTTTCTTGTGGGTATTCAGTAATACATAGTACAGGAATTGAGCCTGGACTTAAGGATTGTGATGTTTTAGTCTGTTACTTAGATGTCAGAGAGTTCTGGTGCTTTTTGTTCAGAAGTATAAATTTTCTTTGGTCCATAATGAATAAGAATTTAAGCCTCCTGCTTAATTTTCTTTTTCTTGCTCAACTTTCATTTCAGTGATTTTTGTGTACTTAAAATGAAAAATAAGAGAAGAAATATTAAATTAGGAAAGTGTGGGAATCTGTTCTGACAATCTTTTAGACCTTTATAGAAACAGGTAGTTTTTAGTTTGTATTATTGGACCAAGCTACTTACACAGTGTTAATTTGTTTGGAATGTTTTTATTTATTCTTAAGCTATTCTCTAAACCTTATCTGGTTTTAAATGAGAAGACAAATATGAATGTTGAATGCCCTGTGTCTTTAAATTCGACCAGTTTGATGCTTTTTGTTTTTTTATAAAAGATGCTCACAGTTCAAGAAGAGAGGCAAATACTGTCTGTGATCTCCATTCTCAGAGTCAAACTAACATTTGCATTAGCAGCACTAGCAAGCTGTGCACAAGCGCGTGCACACACACACACACACACACACACACACACACACGGATGCTTGTTTGGCAGAAGCTTTCTGTTTATTCAGCACAGAGTGCTCTCAGCCTCCCAGATGTAGAAAGCGCTGAGAGTTGATGCAGGGGACAGAACCGGAACTGTAAACAGGCTGAGGCGGGCACTGCGGAGGACGGGCTATGCAGGCGTGTTGATGTGGTGCGGCGGTACCTGTCTTTTCTGTGAAAAGGGCTTCTCTGAGGCCGTGAAGGTGAGAAGCCCAGGGACCCACTAGAAGCTTCATTTCGCCTGGCTCTTTGGTGGGGGAGTGCATTCCCAGTGGTAGCTGTCCTCATTTACAGCATTATTCTCGGAAACCAAGTGTGTGCAGCGGTGAGAGACTATGGCACAGCTCCTCTGCAGTTTGGAAGCGGGGACAAATGGAAAGAGCTTATAGCCAAAAGAGGTTATGATTTGTTTCACGATCCAAAGCTTGCGCTGGCAATGCACAAATGAAGGATGAGCTTTATGGCACCAAAATCAGCAGACTGCCTGACAGGGGGTTTTGGTAAGATAAATGTATTGTGCTTTTGTTTTTTTCTTGTTCCCCTCCCCCTTATTTATTTATTCTTTTCTGTATCAACTACATAGAGTTACTTCTTTACAATAAATACAACATTCTGCAGAGTCATATTTGATGGGAAGGGATGATCAAGAGAGCCAGAAAGAAAAACATAATTTGTAGTCATTCACTTGTGACCTTCAGAGATAATCATTACGTTTTCTCAGATATCCATGAACAGGCAGAAGCCAGGAATCTCCAGAGCAAAACTGCTGACTAACAGTTAGGTATCCTTTCCCTTCTTTGAACAGTCATATTTATCCCTTTTTGTACAGCTTTTCCTATAGTCTGAAGTAGAGAAGAAAAAAATAAAGCCTTCTGCTCTTGCAGAGTTGCTGCCTCTGGAGCAGTAATAGGCCAGCAGCATAAGTATGGAGGTGGAGGAAGGCAGGATGAGGAGTCTGCTATTTTCATAGCTATGCGTTGGTGGGTGTTTGTCTCGGGTTCATTATTGCTGTTCAATATCAAGAGGTTGTTAGTGCTGTGTCTCTTTGCTTGTATTATGATTTATACCTTTAATGTTCTCATTTGTGCATTTTTTTCTTTGCCAGATCCAATTCTGTCTTTATGAAATCTTTTTATGTTACTGTTAATACATATTAGCCTTTTATAGAGAAAACAGAGTTGTAGAGAGTTGTCCTGAAATATTTTTAAACCCCAAGAAGGATGTAAAACATTTTCTATTTACAATCTAAGTTGTACTTGTAGTAGTTTTTGGGATCTTGATTTTAGAATCTTTAATAAATGTTTTATTTCAAGTTGAAAATTATGCATTAGACCTACATAATCCTGCCAGAAGTGCCGTGCTCTAATCTGCTTTAGGTTGGATCCTGTTTTTTGTGATTTCCTAAACATAAAAGTTTATTATTCCTCATCCTAACTTAGACCAGTATTGCTAGAAGGTTTAGTGACTGTTTTTTATAGCCTACTTCAGATCTTGTTCTTGAGCCCCTCGTCCCACCAACAGGGAGAGCCAAGTTTCCTTGTTACATAGAGTGGGCCCCGTTGAGATCCATTGACACCTGACTTTTTGCTGACTCATTGGTTATATAAGCCTTGTAAATACAGCTCTTCATGTCCTCCCTTAGATTACTGGGCAGGGGGCCCCTTCTAACTTACTCGTCTTTTCCTCTCTCAGTATCCTTCTCTTTTCTTAAACCCTTTTGTTAAGTTTCATCCTTTCACCAGATAAATTCTAAGAAAAACTGAAGAGTCAAATCCTTTCTTTTTTTTCCTGTTTTTTTTTATTTGCCTTGTTGTTTATTTTCATATTGATTATGATAAAATTCCAAATTCTTTTGACACATGAAACCTATAATTTTAAGACTTTTCCTCTCTTATGGTCTGGTTAAAGAAACAATTTCTTCTTCAATTTTTGAGGCTTCTGTTCAAGTGCCCCTGTTCATAGAATTCTGTGAAATCTAAAGTAGACTTCCCTTCCTTACATTATTCCATTTCTCAGAGAACTCTAGTGTTTTTGTTTTTGTTTTTTGGGGTAGCACTTTTCACAGTTACATTGTTTGGTTACTGGTGTTTCTTTCAGTCTCTACCACTTTTGCCCACTTTAATTTTCCAGACCAAGAGTTGAAGAAAGGAAAGGAATCAGTACTGCACGTGCAAAGGTTCTATCATGAGAAAAGGAATGAGCAGCAGGGTTTGAAAAAGGCTAGTGTGACTGGTGTGGGGGAAGTGTGCTGTGAAATGCAGCTTGGGAAAGATCCAGGGCCTAACCATGTAGGTCTGATTTCATAGACCATGTTCAGATTTGTCTTTCTTAAGAGTTGCGGGAAGTTGCGAAGAGAATTTAAGCACTGGGTGATAGTGGACTTTTTAAAAAAATGTCTAAGTTGACTGAGAGCTTGAGTGAGTACAAGTAGATAGTATGGTAAGTGGTCCAAGAGAAAGATAAGGTTTTGTCCTGAGATGGTGGGAGTAGAGGTGAATAGAAATAGGTGTAAGAGTTGTTGGAAATTTGGAAAGTAAAATTGATAGGACTTGGTGTGGACTGGATATAGGTGGAGGGAGAAGATACCAAGATGGGTCCTGGACTTTGCTTTGGTTTGGTTTTGGCCTGTGTAACCTAGTGGGTAGTGATGAATTTCCCGAGATACAGAATGCCATCTGAAGACAAGGTTTAGAGGAGGATCATGGTGTCTAGCTTTGGAAATGTTGATTTTCATACACTCTAGTTGCCTTTGACTATTTGAATCCAAAGAAGATTATGCTACGCTGACCATTGGGAAGTTTTCAGCGATGCTCTTGGAATGAAGTCCAAAGCAGTGCTTAGCCCTCCCTCGGGAGCACGTCTCCCACCACAAGCCCCTCCTGTCCCGTCCTCGCAGTTATCTTGCACATTGCGCCTCCTCCGACACCTTTGCGCACACTGAGCTGTCAACCTGAAGTGCCTTCCTTTAGCTCTTTTAATAAAAAACTTCTTCCTTCAAGGCTCATTTCATTCTTACCTCTTCCAAGAAGCTTTCTTTGTTCCCTTCCCCTTCTTCTGATTACGTGACTCCTTCCTGTGTTCAAGAAGTATGTTGCCTTCCTGTCTATTATGTCATTACTCAGTCAGATCTGTATTTTAGTTAATCATTTCCTTGTCTCAACGACTAGGTCATATGTTCCATGAGAGTCAAGATTCCACCTTTAACTTAGTGCTTTGTTCTAGGAAAACAGACTAATTGCAAAATGGTTTAAATAGTAGAAGCCTCAGTCTTTCCATAGCGTGCGCCCTCAGGATAGCATTCTAACATCCTTCCCCCATCTATCTGCTCCCAATTTTCATTTTTACCCTGTAGATAACTAGACACATAGTAAAAATGTTCTTCCTTTCGTGTGTGAAATTCCTGAACTGGTCGTTTTCATCATATACATTTCTACCTTTACTTTATTTGTAATTTATTGGAAAAACTGATCTCTCCATGCCACAGAGTGGCAAACTAGGCATCACTGAGAAATGCACACGAGAGAATTGCTCAACTGAGTTGTATTCTCCGTGAACAGGGAGGCCTGTCGTTTTAGGGAGACAATAGAGATAGCCGAAAATTGTCCTCATGATTAAGGGATACTTTCTCTCCAAGTGCTTGTGGACTGTGGGTTTCTTTTGATTAGGAATGAGAGGTGTGAGAGAGTTAGCAAAGACAAGTTTTGAGGAGATGATAACACAGAATTTCAAACCGAGAGCTGTGTAACTCCAAAAGCGTGACTCTCCTCGCAGTTTTACTTCCTCAACACAATCTGCCTGGCAGAAAAAGAAAACTTTTTTTTCTGACTTTTAAGACCATCCAGAGCATTTTCATGTTTATTATTGATTAGGTAGGAGATAGATTCTGGTTTTTAGGGTCAAGATTATGTATCTCCAGGGGTTACAATTTGTTACTGAATATGGGAGTTTGTCTCCCCAAAAGCAAATACTCTGTTTCATTGATCCCACCATTATGCTTGAATTGAACCACAAGCTCAAATTTTGTTTTAAAAATATGGTCAGTGTATCACTGAGGAAATTTTTTTTTGCAGAAGACTAGAGCTGGGTCTGAAGTGTCCCAGAGTCAGCTTGCATAGACCACTGCACAACCCACTCTGGTCCTAACTGTGGGAAAGGTCCACTTTCACATAAAAACAAGGTAGTAAAGCTGTTCTTTATTTTCAGATTAATTACCAAAACTCCCACTCTCCACCCCCTTTTATGCTTTCTTCATTTCCCCAGAATAATGTGGATTGTTAATGTGTAGAATATGAGATTTCCTGAGAGCCAATACTCTTGTAAAGAATAAATAAGATGACTTCATCACACTAAGTAAATAGGTCCAAGCTATTGGCTTTTACTGGTAATGTTGTCAAGTCAGGGATTTGTAAATTTTTTCTAGTTACGAATATGTACTTGGATTTTGAATAATGAATCAAGTAAGGAATAGGAAAAGATAACTTCTTGAATGCTTACCATGTTCAGCAGGCATAATCTGATTCAACACAGACACACGTTTAGTATGTTTTCGGATAATCTCATGAGAAAAAATTATAATCCCACTGTGTAGATGAGAAAACTTAGTCTCGGAGGTGGCCCAAAGACGCACAACTCATAAGATGATAAGCTAGTGAGAAGTGCACTGAATCAGACCCTCTTACTCCTCGTCAGTGCTCTTTCCTCCATGTGTGATTGTTCTTGAAGCCAGAATACCCTGACACTTCTTCAATATTTTTACACATGAAAATTGTTAGCCATTATGAAGCTTTATCAAATACTCTGCTCTAGATGACTCTACCCTGCCCTGATTAACCTGGTGTTGTGAGGTGTGACTATTTAAATTTTCTCCTGGGCTATTTTCTGATCATTTAATTCAAATGAGTTAATAGATAATTTAGGTCTGGGAAGTGAATTCTTGATAATTAGAGACAAAGTACAAACAAGGCCGTGGAGTCTGCTAGTTACAGCAACAGCTGGGTATGAATCGTTCCTTCTCCCCATATTCCTAGCTCTGTAGCTTACTGCCTGGCTTATAATAAGTATTCCAGATATTTTTAACTGACACATTTTGGGCCCTAGCTCTTTTCTATACATAAGTTCTAACCTCATTCATGAGTAGCTGGAACTTGCTACTCTGATGGGTATGAGACATGAAAGCCCTTTAGGATACAGTCAGAGATGAGAAGGTGATGGAATTGCAGGTAGTGTCAGGTTGCAGGTACAGTCAGTTCATTTGTAAATGAGGCATAGCAGTGTCTTCTTTATAGACACTGTTGTATGGGTTGGAAGATTAGTTAGCCAGGTGCTAGCCACACCTACTAGACCAAATATCAAGAAAAGGGACAGTCAGAAAGTTACTTTACTGCACTATTTAATTATTCCTTTGGCTCAGACTCTATATCCTGTTTATGTCTAAAATGTGAAAATGTCACATTTCCTTAGAAAATAAAATATATTTTAGAATGTTTCAATATTTGAATTTTTTATTGTAACCACTTACATGGTACAAAAATAATAGCCAGTACTAACAGCTTTTTCTGTGCCTGGTATTATCAATATTTTCAGCACTTTTATGTTTATTGACTCCTTTCATCCTCACTGCAGTCTTCTGGAGTGGGCATTAGTGTTATCCCCATTTTATAGTTAATGACAGAATGTAGAGGTTAAGTAACTTGACCAAGGTCCTGTGGTTTGTAAGTAGCAAAACCAGAGTTGAACCCAAGCAGTTATACCAGAATCTGTGCTGCTACCAAGCTAAATCAGTAGCCGGAGTCAGTATTACTACTGATTACTAAATGCATTTTCATGTATGTTTAAGAAAATCTGTTTCTATTTTCCAACACTTCTTCTAAAAGGTTTAAATTTTGCTTTTCAAATTTGGACATAGTCTGTCTGGAGTGTGGTGTAGGAATCTAATTTTATGTTGTTATATATGGATAACCTAATATGCCAACACAGCCTGTTGGAAAAAAAGAACCACTTTTTAGTTGGTACATTCATAATTCACCGCTAAGTCAGATCATCTCCCTGCTAAATATTTAAGCCTCCAAGCAGTTTCTTCACAGCACAGAGGGTATCGAGGGAGTACTCAGCCCCCTCCCTGTAGTAGTTCAGCATATTTATTTGCACGTCCTCTCTGCCCTCTTTCTCTTTTTTCTCTTCCTCTCTCCAGTCCTCCTCTTCCAATTTCTCCCCATCTTTTCTCTCTCCTTCCTTTTTTAAACATAGTGCCAGCCAAAATTGGGAGGAGTTGCTGAGTAATGTAGTGATTCATGGCTTCAGGTGTTAAACTACATTCCTGCTACAGCTGTTGGGTAGTTTTCTGTGGAGACTCGGGACAGTGGGTTCTGTCAGCTGTGCTCTGCAGGCATGTTGGTGATTCCCAGTGGGAGCCATGCACAGGAAGGACATAGTGTGGTTCCGAACAGCCCAGGTAGGACAGAAGTCAGTTGAAAGACATGCTGGTTATTTCTTTAGTTGTGTGGGGAAACAATATCACATCTAAAGTGTGATAGTTTGTAAGTAATTATGGTGAAAGTTTGTTGTGGTTTTTTCTCAGTTTTATAGATGTAATCAAACCTTGATTCTAGTCCCTAAGCCAGCTTTTCACCAGTAGGATCAGTTTTATCCGCCCAGAGTAAAGGTTACAACGTTTACTTTCCATATTTACACTTCTTCAGACAACAGATTGCATATAAATAGATATTTACCTTAATAATAAAGGTGACCATAAAACCAGACCATAAAAAGCTGGTAGTCTTAGATTTAGTGGTATTTTATATTTGCTTTCTCTTTAGACAGTAGTATATTTTTATACTATTAAAAATAAGTGTAAAATCAGGATTGTATTACTTATTATTGTAATATGGGATCTGAAAACCCATTCAAAAAGAAATCATACAATAGGTACCCTGTACAATCTAATACATGAAAGAGAGTAGGTTTCTGGGAGTGCCTATTGTGTTACAACTCTTAGCAACTTGTTTATCTGGAACTCTGGGTCATCTTCCCTTCTGCTGCCTTCCCTCTAGCCATTTCACTGGTTGGTAGATTGCACCTAAAAATGAACAGGGCACATGGAAGAAGTGAGACAAAATAGTCATTGTGCTAGTTCTTAAGAACTATTCTGAATATTCTTTTTTATTCATGGAGCATAATGTCATTTTACCATTTGTTTCAGTTTTAAGTTATCCTTTGATTTTAGTGCACAATATCTCATTTTACTTAAATGCACAATATCATTTATTCATCTGGAAGGAAAATAATGTCTTTTATTCACATCAGTAGTAATATTGAATCTAGTAGTGCACTACATGTGTTTTAGAGTTAGAGATCAGCGTAATTCCTGCTCAGGCAGCAAACTGAAGAGATACAACCAAGATGAAAAAAAGAAATGCATCTCTCGACTGACAAGTTAATTATTAGCATTTCATGAATATTTTACATAGTGTATCATTGTCATCACAAAAATGCAATTCAACTTTTTAAAATAAGAGGGTAACCCATATACAGTTCTTTCTAACAAATTGCTCCTAGTGACCGATTAGGATTGTGAACCAGGAAAGGCTGTGAACTCCATCTCCAGGGTGATGAACTTGTCATTTGATCCTCATACAGGAAATTCTTATTACTCTGAGGTGGTTATTTTTTTTTCTCTTACTGCTCAAGGGAGCAGTTTCTAATACCTTTTTGCTTGGGCCTAATCTAATTCACTACCTCAAGCCACACCCAGGGGCACTCCCCCTCCCGTACCCCCCCAGCCTTGACTTCCCCACAGCCTTGGCTAACTGCTTTAGGTGGGATAGTTTGAGCTCTGGGATCTGCGCTGCAGGCAGGTCTTTTCTTTGACTCCTCTGAGTGGTCGCTCACCCCTATGAAAGGATAGTGAGTCCATGTGTGTTTGGGGGTTCTTTGCCTAATAAAGACCTTTACTGGACATAACTCAAAAGATTTGAGCTCTGGAAGGCCTGAACTTAGTTGTTGGCTTGTTTAACTACTTACCTCTTACTGCTCCTGTCCCTGAGTATTTTTTATCTTTGCTTTTTTGCTGAGTCTATCACAGTTATTTGGGATTTTAACTCTCAAGAGTGTAAAGCATTTATCCTTGCCACTTTCAGCAGTGCTTTCCCATTCTTCACCTGTCTTCTGCTGCCAATGAAATGTGTCTATTGTAACAGAGAAAACTATTCCATCGCCCTGGTGGATATGATTTGAATAAAAAGACTGATAAAAAATAGGATTTTTATATCTATCTGGTAAGGTACCTATTCTCACATTTTTGGACAATCATAATCTGAAAGCCTAGATTGAAATTACAGTGTCTGAATGCTAAAATGACTTTCCATATAATTAAATTGAAATACAGAGGTACCTTATTTTACATAGGTATGCTTCTAAACAAAAATATGTGTGAAGAATGTGAACTTATGCTTTAACACTACGAAAGGCACTTTGTTATTTGAAAAATACTGTAATAAATCTTCTAGCTGGGCCTCCCAGGTGGGAGGGTTAAGTCTCAGCACTACCACCCAGACAGCTGGGCCCACCGCTGGGGACTGAGTTCGAGTTCAATCCCCAGCCAGTGAGCTGACCCACATGGCACAGCAGACCTCTCCTGTTTTACCTGCTGCTCCCCTTAGTGCATTTCAGTAGATCTGCCTGTTCTGCTCCCCACTCAGTCTCTGGTGAATCCTCTTATCTCCCGCACCTCTGGCCTGCACCCTAGTTCTTCTACACTAAATAAATAAATAAATAAAAAGAAATCTTATCTTTAAAAAAAAATCTTCTGGCAAAGGAAGAATTCCCCCAGTTTGCATCGTGGGAAGTCTTTTTTTATAGATCTGTTGTATGAGGATCTGTTTCACGAGGATACAGTGTCTAAAAGGGAATCAGGGCATGCTGCAGGACAGGGGTATTAGGTCAGCAGTCTGTGTTGAGCCCGAGAACAGGTAAATTTTCAAAACATTTGCGCCTATTGATTCTGGAGAGCTTGTCCTCTTGGGCTCCTTCTAACGTCCACCTCTTGTTTTTATGCTAGATTGAGCGGTTGGAAGTGAGTAACCTCGCCCAGACTTCCAGTGCAGTGGCCTCTAGCACCGATGGCAGCATCCACACAGACTCTGTGGATGGAACACCAGACCCTCAGCGCACAAAGGCTGCCATTGCTCATCTACAGCAAAAGATCCTGAAGCTCACAGAGCAAATCAAGATTGCACAGACAGCTCGGGACGACAACGTTGCTGAGTATTTGAAGCTTGCCAACAGCGCAGACAAGCAGCAGGCTGCCCGCATCAAGCAGGTCTTTGAGAAGAAGAACCAGAAATCTGCCCAAACCATCCAACAGCTACAAAAGAAGCTTGAGCACTACCACAGGAAGCTCCGAGAGGTGGAGCAGAATGGGATACCCCGGCAGCCAAAGGACGTCTTCAGGGACATGCACCAGGGTCTGAAGGATGTGGGAGCGAAGGTGACTGGCTTCAGCGAAGGTGTGGTAGACAGTGTCAAAGGTGGACTTTCCAGCTTCTCCCAGGCAACACATTCAGCAGCAGGGGCTGTGGTTTCAAAGCCCAGAGAGATCGCCTCACTAATTCGGAATAAATTTGGCAGTGCAGACAACATCCCTAATCTGAAAGACTCTTTAGAGGAAGGCCAAGTGGATGATGCAGGGAAGACTTTGGGGGTGATTTCAAACTTTCAGTCAAGCCCAAAATATGGTAGTGAGGAAGATTGTTCTAGTGCCACTTCAGGCTCAGTGGGAGCTAACAGCACTACTGGAGGCATTGCTGTAGGAGCATCTAGCTCCAAAACTAACACTCTAGACATGCAGAGCTCAGGATTTGATGCACTACTACATGAGATCCAGGAGATCCGGGAAACCCAGGCCAGACTAGAGGAGTCCTTTGAGACCCTCAAGGAACATTATCAGAGGGACTATTCATTAATAATGCAGGCCTTACAGGAAGAGCGATATAGGTAAGTTATATGAAATTAAAATCCCAAATTACTGATGTCTGAAGTTCCCCGGGAGTGGCTTTTAAGATCTTTGTTTTGTTTTTTGGCTTTTTTTTTTTTTTTTAAGATCTTTGTGAAGTACCTTTCTCTGAAGTAGCCAGAGCATGTCAAATATGTTGTGTGTCATCTACTTGAGGTTCTGATCATAGAGAAAAAAGAGAGACACATGATGTTAAATGCCTCCGAATTTACACACTAAAGAAGCACTTTAGTTCAGAGGATGAAGACTACAGTAGTTCTCTTTCGCTTGTGTAAGTCTTCATTTCAAATGAAGCTCAAGCTCTCTAAAACGTTCCACCTTTTATAATCACAGAACCACAAATTATTGTATTCTATTGCTATACTTCATTGAATTCTAAAGATCTGTAACCCTGTAGCTCTGTAGAAATCAAACAGATATAGCCCAGCCAAAATGTAATGAGCCCTGTAGATATTTGGCCCGTAAACAGGCTTCTCTGGGTGGTTGGTGTAGAAAGATGTGACTAGAAATAAATCCAGATAGACATGTCTGTTACTTTTATGATTATGAATTGGCCGATTTTTGAATGGGAGTGGGCTTAAACATGAAATGACTTTATAGTCTTCAGAGAATTCTCAAGGGGCTAAGTACTTTGAGTCATAAACTGCACTAAAGGTAGAAACTGGTTTTTTTCGTGTGTATTTCCTATTGTACTCTGTAGACCACTCTTAGTTGTTTTCCTTGCGTGTCCTTTCCTCTTGTTTCTGTTACGTGCAGAGAGAAATAATACCTGCCAGGAGTGCTCATTCAGATCCAAACTTTGTCAGCCATATACAGGCTACCTTATAAGACTAGTACTAAGGGCCAGTTTTAGGGGAGCCACAGATTGAGTTGGACCTTAAAGGACCTGGGTTCTGGCCCTGTTCCCATTGCTAACTAAAGGGAGTCCTCAATACTCTTATGATTTTAAGGGTTGAACAAACCATCTCTTAAGATCTTTCACCTTTTTTTAAAAAATTGTGATTTCAATCTCATATTAAGACTTTTTACTCAAAGGTCCTCCCTAAATCATTATAACTGTAAAGGAACTTTAGATACCTAAATATGCTTTTAGCTTAACTATGTGAAAACAAAAACACTTAAACATTGTAATATCTTTTTTTTAAGTAGGCTCTGTCATATTTTGGCAGCTGAAGTCCTCCCCTCAGCCCCCACTCCCACATAAAAGTATTAAAACACATGTAGATCTTGTTGTAGGGTAACAATTTCAGACACGATTACTTATCTTGAAGAAGTGTTCCAGCTACTGGCTTAGTCGAGTCGACATAGTAGTCACCCTCCTAGATCAAAAGATAAGCCGGGGCTCTTTTGAGTCAAATTCCTTAGCAGTGAGAAACTAGGTGAACATGTGGGCTGGGAAAGCTTCCCCTAATGCATCACTCTGGGTGTGGCTCAGAAGTTCGGAGGCATCCCTGAGAGCTGTGGTGCTCCCTAGGTACACAGCAAGTCACTGGGACAGGACAACAGAAGAATCTGGTAGAGCAGGTGCTGAGGAACGGGAAGAACGGGGTCCCAGGACTGACACCAAGAGGCAACTGTGAGAGCACGCTCCTGTGTTGGTTCTCAGATCCTTAGCGTGTTCAGCCAGAATGGAGAAGTGTAGCTGGGGTCGGGGACAGCGTGTGTGGCAGGATCTTGAATAGATTCTTCGCTGAATTGGGGAAAACAGATTTCCCACCTTACCTCTTGTTACCTCATTTGTGTTGAAGCCTGAAAGGAGGCTAGCAAACACTGAACTAGTTTTCAGTTAAAAAAGGGAAAGCACAAAATCAGTCTTCCCCAAAACTTTCAGTGTGTGGGCAACACAGTATTTTGAAGGCAAGAAACAGCAAATGACTCAAGCATGTAGGGGACAACTAAAAGCTTAGAGGAGCTCTCTGTGCAATTTTGGAGACTTGGTGATGACAGCGTTCTCCTGCTCTGGCACACCTCAGATCATTCTGCTGTCTTCCACATATTTTGTATCATTTAATAATCTCAGCCACTCTCACAGTAGTTGTCATTGCTTTGTTTTGTAGAAGAGGAAACTGAGAATCAAATGAGTAAGGGCACCCAGCTAATTAGTATCAAAACTGGCAAGCAAATTTGGGCTTTTCCAATCTCAATTTATGAAGTGATTTCTTTTTTCCCTCCTCCCTCCTTCCTCCCTTCTCCCCTTCCATTCCGCCTCCATTACTTCTGCAGTGGATAAATTGGGAAGAGCACATCTGTGAATCTCTTTTATCGAAGATCTAAACTTTGATAAGAATACCTCTTAATTGGGCTTTTTTTGGTTACAAAGAGTTAACTTGACCCAATATTCTCAGTTTCTGTTTCAAACTTTTTGTCCAAACCTAGTCTACATTTCCTCTGAAGACTCAGATCAATTTATAGTTGACAGACAGGCCTAACACCTGGAATTAAGAGGCTAAAATTTCTGTACAGTCCTCCTTGACTTATGGTGGGTTTATGTCCTGATAAATCCATTATAAATTGAAAGCATTGGAAATCAAAAATACATTTAATACATGTAGTCTACTGAATACCGTGACTCAGCCTGGCCTCCTTAAACACTCTCAGAACACTTCCGTTAGTCTCCAATTGGGTAAAGTCATCTAGCACAAAGCTACTTTTCTATAACAAAGTGTTGACTATCTCATGTAATGTGCTGAGTACTGTGCTGGCAGTGAAAAGCAGGGTGCTTGTGTGGGTATCATACCATGAGATACTCCACATTGCTTGTTTATTCTTGTGACCATGTGGCTGCTGGAGCAGGGCCTTGCTGTCACTGCCCGGCTTCATCAACGAGTATCCTACAGCATATCAGTAGCCTGGGAAAAGATCAAAATTTGAAATCTGAGGCATGATTTCAATTGAGTGCATATTGCTTTCCCACCATTGCCGCATCAGCCTATCGTCGAAAGTCGGCGGCAGTCTGTTTCTGACCGTCTCTCTCGTCTTACATCCAGTGATAGTGAAATGACATTTAAGCGATCCCTTGTTCAGTTTGAGCTCTCGGTGGGCTCTGCCTACTTGGTTTTTAGTCTGGTTACGAACGTTCTTCTGCCTGTGAGACCTGTCACAATGACTGCCTCGCCTGTGTTTTTGCTCTTATGACTCAGTGCAATTTAAAATATCCTGCACTTAATACAGATGTCTCAGAAGCTGATTGCCAGAGGACAGTAATCCCCTTAAAACAGAAGCTTTCTAAATGGCATCACCTCATCAAAAGGGTCTTTAGCCTGCCCTGCATGGCATTGTTTTAAAACAGGCAGTAGCTGAGTAAGACTCTAAGCCAGTCTCCCAAGAGGAAAAACTACAGAAGGAATCTGTAAAACTGCCCATGACTGTTGTCCTACCCCTCTCCTATTTCCAGAGCATCTTGCCACAGCTGAGCTTTCTCTCGTGGGAGTGCCTTAGTATAGTACACCCGCTGCAGGGTTGGGACTTGTTGCTGATTTTTAACAGCAAATTAAATATTTGTTCAACCAATCTATTGTGCAGCCTGATAAATGTCACTTTACCCTCTGGGCCTCCACGTACTCATCTGTAAAATGAGATTAACCCAGATGTCTGAGGGCTCTTCTATCTCTAAAGTACTGAGGGAACCCCGTTGCCACTAGCAAACCTGTGCTGAGACTGTATGGGATGACGAGCTAGACCAGAATAATCTGAAGTCAGCACAGATCCCATAACTTAAAAGAAGCCTAAACCTTGCCTCCTGCCTTCCCAAAATGCAAGATTTATTGTGCACATTAAGAAGCTTATGGGAGAAAAGTAGAATAAGGAAGTTATTACTGTTCTTATTATGCAGAGTTATTTGTCTCTTACCACTTTTGTGTTCCAGGTGAAGTACATGAAAAATATATGCCAGTCAGAATCGTATGCTAATGGGATCGAGAATATCCACCCCCCTTCATGTCCAGAAAGCTTTAGTGTCATATGGAGGGGTTAAGATCCTTTACAGGGAGTTTTAAAAAATCACTTAAGAAGGACTATACAGAATTTACCTTCCCTCTCTGCCCTCAACTTTGTGGCTAATGTTTAATTAGAGGATGAAGGTGTTCATTCTGTGAGTTTCCTGCAAGTCTGACTTCCCTGGTCTAGAATTCAAACAGGGAGTAAACACTAACAAATAAAGTAAGCGAAAGTGATTATAAAGTTAATAATGGGAGCGGTGAGAAGTCAGTGAGAGCCAGAATGTAGGTGTTTTCTTCCTTTCGTTGTTTTTAAGATTTTGTATTTGATGAATAGTACAGGGGAAAATGTTTCTAAAGAAAAAATAATATTTAAAAAATCGAAAAACAGCAAGCATGAGCCAGATGGCTCAGAGCCTCCCGCACCTCACTAGCAGGCGAGACGCCGCCTGTCTCTGGCCTGGGCTTAGTGATCGTGAACTGGGCTTCCCAAGGAGGGAGGGGTGAGGATTAATGTGGAAATGTCCTCGTGAATCTGATTCCCTGGAGGCGGACGCTATGCATTAAAAGGCCTATGGAAGAGCAGTGGAGTAAGGAAGTGATTACTGTTCTTGTTATTGCTGCTGGTGTTTTCATGTTTTGATGCGTACAGTGATTAAGTAGATTAGATTGAATCCTAAATTCCTCCCCCCACACACTCCTCCACCCAACATAACACCATAGCATTTTCACTGTGTTCTTTGTGTCAGCCTGTTTTCAGACGCCACACGTGGGTTATGTAATCCGCAGAGAGGCTGATGGCATTCAAAAAATATTTGGAAATTGCTAAGCATGATCTGGGTTCATGATTTCGTTTTGTGAGTGGTGAGGTTTTGAGAAGAGATGAAGAGCAAGCTTCCATGACCTGGATGAACAGATTAGGGAAAATGTTTTAATGATGACAGGCCAGTAAAGTTCTTTCAAGTTGCTGAGGCAACCCAGATCTGCATTCCAAGACAGCAAGGGCATCTGGCCAACTTCTTTTTGTTCATCAAATTTTACAAAAGCTTCAACTTGTGATGGCTTTCTCAGTTTCCTCCCTGATGTTTCCTGCAGATCGGAGGTGCTTGCTATGGTAACCCAAACACAATTGTTTGTGTGAGTGTGGTAGGATTTCAGCTACACAATAACAGCTGCAACTTTTCTATTCTTTCAGAAAGTCATCATTCTCCAGGTAATTCTTATGACTTGAAGAGGGAAACAATTGCTGGTAGTTATTAGTTGGTGGATTAATGGAGCAGTTTCAGCTGGGCCTTTCTTGTTCTGCAGCTTCCTGTCACCTTAGCAGAGTCTCCTAACATGTTTGCCTGTTTCATTTGTGGGGAAATGGAGCTCATTTTATTAACCCCAGTGCTACTCTGCTATTTAACTACTTGCTAACAAAATACTATCTCTGGGAACAATAGTTACACTTTCTCATTTGGGAAAGCTCAGTTTGATTTGAGGAAAAGCTTGCTGTTAATTTCCCGTGTAACTGAGTAAATTGTTCAGTCTCTAAAGGACTCTTTTCTACTAGAGCGTGGTGAGGATTAGCGCTTTCTACTCTTTCTGTAGATTGGCAAAGATTAGGTAAAATTTACTTGCGATACCTTCCCTCACATATTTGAAACACATGCCAATCAAGAAGGTGTCAGGAGATAGGACAGTTTTGTCAATTTAAAGGAAAACTTGGGCAGGCCAGTAAATGAAGCCAGTTAAATTATTTGGCAAACTTGAGCCAGGCAACGGTATTTGTACATTTGAGTTCTCCTTCCTGATGAGGAAATAAGAGAAATTTGTGACCAGAGTTGAGAAGGACAAAATAATGTATGCCCAGCCTAGTAGCCCTCTGTGTAATGTTACAGGTTAAACACTGTAAATACACTGGAATCACAAAAATTCCAGAATATATAAAACCAAGAATGTGGAAATAAAGAAATGGAGGATTAGAGACAAAAATCAGAAATAGGAAGCCTTAACAGTGAAGCCACAGAGCACTTGAGAGCACGAGGCAGTCAGTAGCCATCCTTCTGAAGGTGCTGCACTGGCGATTATGGAGAGAATGGGGAGAGCAAAAAAAAATAGAAAAATCCAATCAAATCTATACATGTGATCTACCTCACCTATTGAGCACCCTTTTTGTGCCATTTAACTCCTGTTTAATGCTCACAGTTACCCTTTGAAGTAGGTAGGTAATCTTTACAGATTAACAAGGTTACCCACACTAGAACTGCAGAGCTAGGGTTGAAACCCAGAATCTGGTTTGAGCAGGTACATCACTCAAGCTGCATGAAAACACGAGTGAAAATTGGGCCAAAGTGGGAAGGAGCGGAGATGGAGAGCCTTTAGATTGAGTTTGGGGTGAACCAAATCCCCATGGCTCCCAGAACCTTTGACATTTTGGTGACCAGTATGTGATAAATACTAACTTCTTATAAGGTCCCAAAGTGTTGGGAACAAGTGCTGAGGACATACAAGTACTCTATGATTCATACATAGTGTTACATAGTCACGTACAGTGTTCACAGAGTTAAAAATCTGAGGACAGGGGCCCTCCCTGGTGGCTCAGGGTTAAAGTCTCAGTGCTATGAAGCTATTGCCAGCCACTGTGGCATGAGTTCGATCCTCAACCAGGGAGCTGACCCACAAGGCGCAGCAGACCTCTCCTGTCTCACCCCCTGGTCCCCTCAGCAGTGTATTTCAGTAGATCTGCCTGTTCTGCTCCCCACTCTGTCTCTGGTGAATCCTATCACCCCCCACACCTCTGGCCTACTCCCCAGTTCTTGTATGCATAAATAAAATAAAAATAAATCTTTAAAAATAATATTAAAAAAGCTTCACCCTTTTTTAAAGTTTACCCTTTAAAAAAAAATACCTGAGGCACAGCCTAAGGTGTTACTAATAATCACCTTAGCTGTTCACAAGTGACCATCTTATCACAGCCCAAAGCCATGAAACAGCCTCAAAAAGTAACATGAAGGAGGGAACTCCATAAAATACTTTAAAACAAAAGTTAAAATTGGCACAAGGAAATACAGTTGATGAAAGAAACCCAGTGTGAAATAGACCAACAAATGAGAGATTAGAGTGCCAGAAGACAAAAGAATAATACCTTTAAAGTGCTAGGGAAGAATAACTGTGACCTTTGGATGCTATGCCACCTAATTCTTCAAAGAAGTGTGAAATTAAGACACTTTCAGACATGGAGACCAAAATTGCCATTTACAGAAATCTTTGCTGAAAGAAATACCAAGGATATATTTCAAGAAGAAAAAAAATATAGTAGTAAATAAAGCATGTTGGTAAATCTCAGTAAGTAGGGACTTAAAATTACACTGGTCAACAAATTTTTACAAAAGTCTTATCACTGAAATAAAATTAGTCATTTCCTATCAATTTGTGTGTGCTCAACACGAATATGACAGTCAGATTCTAATTTTGGCTCTAGTTTTTTGTAATCTGCAATAAATGAATGTTTACATCATAAAATGCATGCCAATAGTAATAGGCCTATGGTTAATACCTGTAAAAAAATCAAGTCATAGACTACTTCTTAGATTTCTTCGCTTGTCTCTTGTACAGCTGTTCAGGAGCATCTCCGGGGAGTGTCCAGCAGTAGTCAGCCAGCATTGTAGTGGACCATTTTCCCTGGTATCTTTGTTCCATTGATGCGCTATCTTGATGAAAGCGTCTGCCATGTTCATCACTAACCATACCACAGTTTTCAGGGAAGAAATCCAGATGGGAATGAAGAAAGTGGATCTTTAGAGACATATTGCAACCAAGTTTCTGATACTGCATCAGCATGTCTTCTACCAGTTCCTTATAGTTTTCTGCCCTAATATTCCCAAGAAAGTTTGTAGACATTAGGCGAAAAGCATTCCATGCTTGTTTCGCATCACCCTGCAGCCAAGTTGTTGAACCCGTCATCTCAATGCAGACGGAATATTCGGGTAGACTATTCTCGACTACTTTTGCTTCATTATTCCACCAGAAAGAGGAGGAACCAAGCAGAAGTAACAGTCTTTTATGTGGTTGCTTGGCTCTCTCCACACCATGGAGACTGCAAACGGCATTGATGATCTTTAGCCATTTAACCACTGTGAAAGCTGTGTTGTACATGTAGCACAGCATAGATGCGGGGCCCAAGGTTTGTCTTGGTCACCAACCTTGCATCTGAAGTAAAGATGATAAGCCTTCTTCACTTGAGAAGTGATGCTTTTCTTCTGGTTGGCAAATGTCACTTCCCCACAAATAGAGCAGAAATTGTCCACACTGTGAATGCACTTTCGAGGCATTATGGTTCTGTATTGTGCCTAAATGGATAAAATAATAACAGTTCTATGGAACAGTAGCTTAAAACTGTCTCGCACAAAGTCTGAAATATTTTCAATGCTCAACCTTTCCAACAGGGCTTTCTATAGTGCACTGCTGACATCAGCTTATTTCAGCAGCCGCCTGGCAGTAGTATTACATTGCATCAGAAAATGATGCAGTCAACTCTAGATGATGTGTGCATGATGGTATTATGCAATGCGATGCAATGTTACATCATTGTAGGCTGACTTAGGATGTTGTTGCAGTCCTACTGGATAAATTTACATGGTGAAACATATAAAATGAATTATATGAAATATCTTCAAAATGAGAGCTAATAAAAATTTTTCAGGGTTATATTCATGTTCAGCACACCAAGATACTACAGATTAGGGCCTTTTTAAGTCAGTTACGATCTCACTGTTGACCAGTGTTATCTATATATTAAAAAATCTTAGTGTCTACATCAATTTGGATCTAAAATTCTGCAGAATATGGCATTCAAGAGTTGTATTTCAAATGGGTATTAAAAAGTGTTAAAATACGGGCGAGGGAGAAATTGTATATCCTAATCCCCTCACTCCACCTGGCAAGTTTCTGATCACTTTATTCCTGCCACCCTTCAACTGATGGACACTCATAGAAACGTTATGCAAATGCAATTTTACTTTTTAACTAGATAAGCATATACAAAACTCCTAAACTCTAGGACAAAAAAGTAAGCTAAGTTATTATGTCTGCATGCCCCAACAGGGACTTCTTAACCATGGAGAGAGTTGACAGAAGCAGGTAGGCCATTACGATTCTTTTTTTTTTTAAGATTTATTTATTTATGCATACAAGAACTGGGGTGTAGACCAGAGGTGTGGGGAGGTGAGGAGATTCACCAGAGATAGACTGGAGAGCAGAACAGGTGGATTGACTGAAATGCACTGCTGAGGGGAGCAGTGGGCTAGGTAGAGAGGTCTGCTGTGCCACATGGGAAGCTCCTTGGCCAGGGATTGATCTCTTGCTGCAGTGGCTGCGAATAGCTTCATAGTGCTGAGACTTAATCCCTTGTGCCACCAGGGAGGCCCCCGCCTTACAAGTCTTTTTTTTTTTTTTTAAGATTTATTTATGCACACAAGCTGGGGTGTAGGCCAGAGGAGGGGAGTGGGTGAGAGGATTCACCAGAGACAGAGTAGGGAGCAGATCAACTGAAATACACTGCTGAGGGGAGCAGTGGGCAAGGCAGGAAAGGTCTGCTGCGCCATGTAGGAAGCTCCCTGGCCGGGTATATCAAACTCATGCTACAGTCGCTCTGCATAGTTTCATAGTGCTTCGCCTTAACCCGTTACGCCACTAGGGAGGCCCCCACTTACGATTCTTAATGTCACCATAGCAAAGATAGTTCCCAGAGCAGCAGCTTGTGAGTTCTGGCTTCACCTTACCCTTATCTCCTGGCTGCTGGAATAGAAGGACAGGGTTATCTTTACAAATAGCTCAGGAAGGGAGCAAGGTGAGAGGGGAACACAGAGTTTAAAATGATACTGCAAATGTTTTGCCTAGGATTAATTCTGTAACGATGCATAAAGGACTACTTCCTGATGCTGAATTCAGGTATCAGTAGTAATACCCTCAAGAGAGGAGCTTGTTCTTTGTGATGCCAAAGACCATGGAATGAGTGTTTTGGCTAGTAAAATTTTAGTACACTTTTAGAAGGATCTTTTCTGATAACTGTCTCTGTCCAGCAGGGGGAGACCCTGACACTGGAGCTGTGCAAGGAGAAATTGTTTATCAGGGATGTTGTAGAAATAATTCCTTGATTAAAAGAGATTTAACTGGACCTCTAAGACCTTTTCTAATCCCTATGATGTAAGATCCTTTCTAGGGGTCCTCCTTGGTGGCCTCGGGGTTATGTTTCAGCGCTGTCACCTCTAAGGCCTGAGTTTGATCCCTGGCCAGGGAGCTGACCCACATGGCACAGCAGACCTCTCCTGTCTCCTCGCTGCTCCCCTCAGCAGTGTATTTCAGTCAGTCTGCCTGCTCTGCTCCCCACTCTGTCTCTGGTGAATCCTCTCACCCGCTGCACCTCTAGCCTACACTACAATTCTTCTACACAAAAATAAAATAAAATAAAAAAAATAAAGATCCTTTCTAGACAAGGACCCTACTTTTTAATTTTTAAACAGTCCTTTAAATATTCATGGTAAATTTCTCTTAACAGTATACTAATATTAACAGTTCTAAAGGGGTGGGATGGTAAATGAAAGAGTAATAATCTTAGAAATTGTAGAATGGGGTGTGAGATATTTGGATTTATTTTGTAGTTAGCCTAGTATGGGCTAGTAATAAGTGACAGCTGCTGCTGTTGTTACTTTCTAATCTGTATTGATGGTGTGTGTTAGCTGTTGTTTATTATCAAATAAGAGTCCTCAGTAATCCTGAAAGACTTTACAATTTCTGTGCCAAAGAGGTTTGTGTTGTAGTCGGTGAAACACACGCCAAAGATGTTCCCTGGGTCTGCATCCATCATGTGCAGACTGGCTGCCACTCCCAGACTCCCCTCCCTGCCACCCAATGGCAGTTCTTAATTTAGGAGAGTTATTGGCTGCTAGGCCCAGCTCTTCCTTTAAATACCAAGGCACTGATACTTTGGAACACCCCTTTTAAAAGGCCTCCAACCCTTCTCTGATGAGGAGAGAGTGATGAAATCATCAAACACCACCTAAAGGTAGGCAAAAATAGAATGGTCAGAAAAAGAGAATATATTAATAGAATCTTATGGCATTTATTGAACTTAAACTTTGGTTAAAAATCAACTCCAAAGGTGGTACCTGTTTCCCAATATGTGCCCTGGGCAGCAGATGAAGGAAAAAGCAGAATCACAGAGAATATCAGCGCCAGTAACATGAGAGGTGAACATGCTTTCTGATCATGGTTCAGTCACTTTAGTAAGAGTTTCAGTGTGACAGAAAGCTGTACAGAGATCCCTCAAGACTAAAGGAGAACTAAATAGGATTCAGTAAGACAGTAAAAGGGTCAGACTTGCCTTTAAGAAAAAGAAGTCTGCGGGAGGGAGAGGGAGCACAATGGACTATGGTGACCACACCTGAGGGGAGAAAACCCATATTGTGAAAATAAAACAAACAAGGGCGAAAATAATAATTTTTAAAAAGAAGGTAAAAAATATGTCATTGTGAAAGTAGAAATTAATCAAGATTAGATATGCCAGAAAAAGTTATGCACATATTTTAGGAGCTTCTTTGTTGGTAGGGTCCGTTTACTAAGACTTTGCTTCATTACATTTTTTCATCTTGGAAATTTGTTTAATTTCTGAGACTCTCAAAACACTGCATCTATCCACGAGCAGCCAAATGTTTACTAACTTCATGTGATTTTAGTTTTCATTAAATATTTGATTTTCCTGCCACAGTGTGCTCGTCTTGTCGCCCTCCCTCTTCAGCAGTTGACTTTGGACCCATTTACTATCCATTGCAGATTCCTGATACCATGCCTACTTTTTTAAAAAAAATTTAAAAAAGGGTTATATTTATTTTTATTTGTGCATATAAGCTGGGGTGCAGGCCATATGTGTGGGGCAGTGAGAGAGTTCACCAGAGACAGAGTGGGGAGCAGAACAGGCAGATTGACAGGAATACACTGCTGAGGGGAGCAGCGGGCGAGGCAGGAGAGGTCTGCCACACCATGTGGGAATCTCCCTGGCCAGGCATCAAACTTGCATTGCCACTGCCGACAGCTCCACAGTGCTGTGCTTAAACCGCTGCATTGCCAGGGAGGCCCCACCCTCCCTACTTTTTAAGGCCAGATGTCCCCTTTTTTCTCCAGCATAAATGTATTCCAGCTGCCGTGCACATTTCTGCTGCTTATCCTGTGTTCTTTTTCACCTGGCCTCTCTGCTGTCAATCTTTAAACCTGCTCCAAGCCTACTGTCCTTCGATGCCCTGCCCAGCCCCACCTGTGTGTAGAATAAACCTCACATGCAGTCCTAGCACTAGAGACCAAAGATGAATCGAATGACTCCTGCTCCCGAGGAACCTTATTTCCCACCATTCTCTCTGGTGTTTATTTAGCTACAGTCACTGACCTGTTTTCTTTCCTCAAACCTTCCAAGCTAGTTCCCAACTTCAGAAATGTATACTCGCTGTTCCTCTGCTTTAAGATTCCCTTTCTCCCATGTCTTTGTGATGCTCCATCTATGTCATCCTGAAAGTTACAACTTGTTAAAGAGCATTGAACAGGGACAAGGCCTCCCCAGGCCTACCCTGGCCATGCCAGCTCAACCAGCTGCCAAGCACTCTGCTGTATGCTCATATTGGTCTCTGGATTACTAATCCATCCCTGCCTCCTGCCCTCCCCTTTAGAGTGTAAGCTCCTGAGGGCAGACCCTCTGTCTTGCTGACCATAGTATTCCCAGCACTGTGAACATGTCTGGCACACAGTAAATATTTGTTGACTGAGATGTCCACACCCCCTGCTTGGCCATGAGAATAATGGTTCCAAATCCTGAACATCTAGGTGAATGACATGCCCAGTGTGAGAATGAGCTACTGGTGACTGCTAGCAGGTCAGTTTCCACTTATGTGCAGCTTATATTCTGACTAGCCCTGCTTAGCTGTGCTCTAGGTTTGCCTCCCCCATCTGCTGCTCAGAGCAGAGTAAAAGCTGCCTCCACGTTATGGGTGTGCCCCAAGCTAACCAGGGTGCTGGCTTCACTGCCACTACTGCGGGTGTTGAGAGAATGTGGTGGAGCCTTGTTGCTGCTGTGATATGGCCTGTGACGAGCTGTCCACTCCCAGGACTAAGAGCTGTGTCTGTCCTGCCACCCCAGCCACTCACTCGATCTCTGTGCTTTTATTTCCTTCTTTTGCAGAATGGGTTTCAGGATCGGATGTGAGTGATACCAGGACAAGTACAGAATGCTTAAAATTCTGACTTTGCTCTTCTTCTTAGATGTGAACGATTAGAAGAACAACTAAATGACCTAACAGAACTGCATCAGAATGAAATCTTGAACTTGAAGCAGGAGTTGGCCAGCATGGAAGAGAAAATTGCGTATCAATCCTATGAACGAGCCCGGGATATCCAGGTTAGCTGAAGAATCAGGTGTAAAAGCACAAAAATTATTGCCAAGTAGAATGATGGGTGCCACAGGTTGGGGAGGGAGGAGGGAACTGGGAGTGGTTATTTAATGGGTGCAGTTTCTGTCTTCAAGATGGACAGTGCTATGGAGACGGATGGTGGTGATGCCCACACAACATGACGAGAACATTTGTTAACTGAGCTGTACACTTAAAAATGACCAAGATGGTAAATTCTTTGTGCATTTTATCACAATTTAAAAGAAGAAAGGAAAAGGGATTTCTAACACATGTTAGAACATGGATGAATCTAAAAAACACTGTGCTCAAAGAAAGAAGCCAGTCACAGAAGACCACATGTTGTTTGATGCCATTTATGTGGAACATCCAGAACAGGCAAATCTATGGAGACAGAGGCAGATTAGCAGTTGCCAGGAGCTGTGGGGGGAGGGGGGAGGGGAGTCATAGTTAAGGGGTTCTTTTTGGGGTGAAGAAAATGTTCTGGAGTCTGATAGTAGCAATGGCTGTAGTTGCACACAACATTTTGAATTTACTAAGTGCCACTGAATTGTGCACTTTAAAACAGTAAATTTTGATACATATATTTTGCAAAAACATTTGGGGAAAAAAAGAAAGGGTAGAGTATCAAGAAGCTTGTACCAACTATAATATCCCTGCTCTTCAGTGAGGTACACATCTCAGAAAGCAGGAGGCATGCCCCCTTGGGTTCAGGGGAAATATAATCTCAGCGTATGGAAAACCACACACATTATATCTGCTGGTTATGCTTCGGGCTCCTCCAGCATACCTCATGGCCATCTTGCCTACCTTCTCCTTTTGTGTTAAGGAGGCTTTTGCCCTAGCTGCCAAACCAACCTTTTACAGGCATATTACCCAGCAGTTTGTGAAAATAATACATGAGGCAATAATGTTTAAAGCTAATAGCCTTCTAGTTTATTCTATGGGGAAATGAAGTATTTAACTTTTTCTCATTCCAGTTGGGAGGTACTTCTAAGGATCCACTTGGTGGTTTTATATGAATGCATCTCAAAATAAACTAGTCTTTGAGCAGGGAAGTGGTCCAGAAGACTTGTAGGACAGTGGCATAGAAGAATCAGGGAATGTCCAGACCCTTGCCTAGCTGCCATTTTCTCCAGGCCCTGGAGTTCTGTTTATGTTTTAGCTTTTTCTTCCAAATTATTCTGAGCTGGGAAGTATCAGTTGCTTGTTCATTTTCTAATTAGCTTCAGTGTAAAGTTGCCTGGCCTTTACCTCAAGTCCCGGGAAACTCGGACCCACTGAAACCAAGACCAGAAAAACTCGGGCTCCCACCACTGCTGAACTTTGGGGGATATCTAACCATAGCTGGGGAAATAGGTTCTGTCCTCTGAATGGTACTGTAAATTCATGTGAACTCATGGGTTAAGAAGGTCATGGCCCTTAAGAGAAGCAGTCACTTGTAACTTTTGGTCTAGAGTTTGGGGAGTGAACTCTTGATCAGAGAAGAACCCTTTCCACTCGCATCAGGGAATTACTTGACTTAGAAAACCTCAGTTAGTGTGCATCTGTCCACAGAATGGTTGCCTCACCACTGTTGCAGTTGAAAAGTTCTAAATAACCTAAATAACCTAAATCTCTCCAGTAGGGAACTAACTGAATAAACTGACATAGCTCTGCTATAAGATGCTATGAACAGTTAAAAAGAAAGGCATGGATCTCTACGTGTTGACGTGGAGAGATTGTGAAGAACCGCTGTTGAATGAAAACAGGAAGCTGTTGGTCCGTTCTTACAGTATGATACTGTTTATATTATATACTTAAAGTGCACACTTAAACGCAGGTGAAAAGATGGCACATAACAAAACCACAGTGTCCCTTCAATGGCAGGGGCTAGAACTGATGAAAATAGCAAGATTGTTCTATTTGAATTTCCTTATGTTGAACATTATGTATGTCCTGTGCAACTTAACAATTTTTAAAAGAAAAAACCATGAGTAGAGGTCTGATCCAGATGTCCAAAACCAGATGTAAGTGTGGCCTCTGCCTCCTGCGAGGCGCCCTCGGGAGTACCTGGAGGGCAGTCCGGCGAGTGGGGAAGAAGGCGCGTGTGCGCGGCCTCGCGCAGCCAGGGCTCTGGCACACTTAGCCCCGGCCCAGCTCAGGACGCGCCTGCCTCGCCGAGGCGCGTCAGCCCTCGCGTGTGCGTGGGCGGCGGCTAACTCTCCCTGTCCGCCCGCAGGAGGCCCTGGAGGCGTGCCAGACCCGCATCTCCAAGATGGAGCTGCAGCAGCAGCAGCAGCAGGTGGTCCAGCTGGAGGGGCTGGAGAGCGCCACGGCCCGGAACCTGCTGGGCAAGCTCATCAACATCCTCCTGGCCGTCATGGCCGTCCTGCTGGTCTTCGTCTCCACGGTCGCCAACTGCGTGGTTCCGCTCATGAAGACGCGCAACAGGACGTTCAGCACTTTATTCCTCGTGGTTTTCATGGCCTTTCTCTGGAAGCACTGGGACGCCCTCTTCAGCTACGTGGAGCGGTTCTTCTCCTCCCCCAGATGATGCTGGCCGGAGGCAGCGCCCCCTCTGGCGAGTGCATGCAGCGGGGCATGAGGCAGCAACTTACCTACTTTGAAGTTTTCTACAACAAAAAAAGAGTTGAGTGAATCTGTTTACATTTAGAATAATGTTTTTTTTCTTCAAGAGACGCAATTGCAATAGTATTTTTTAGATTTTATCCAAGAAGTTTTTTGGGCAAAAATCTTGGATCATTTTTATGTAGCATGATTTCCTTGGGATGCAAATCTTAAATAGTCCTTTAACATGAACCACCAATCTGGAGCACACCGAAGGACATTCTAAATTGTGGCTTGAAGGACTGCACTAAAACCCACTGAAGAGATGCGAGACCTAACTAGGGAAACCTGTTCCCCGCAGCACCCTGCCTTGTCTGGGCCCACCACCTCTCCCCCGCAGACTGACTTTACTGTGAAATCCTGCCACATTCCATGTCTGAGTCTTTGGATTCAGGGTGGAGTTCCCTTGTCCGTGGAAGAACACATGGATCTCCCTGGCTTTCTCCCCCGCGCTGGCCATTCATGCTGACCGTTGGAAGTAGCATCGCTTTTGAACCTGGTCCCTCAGCCTTTGCTGGGATACAGAAGTGAGAGCATCATTCCCAAAGGATCACTGCACAGGTCTGCTACAGTATTTTGAAGTAGCCTCTAAATCCGTCATTAAGCGAAATCCCTTGGCCGCACTTTTAAGATTTTTTTTTAATATGTGTTTAGTCACCAACTTAAAAAACAAAAAATCCGATCAGCATACTTGAAGAATGTAATACTCAGACTCTCAGTGCTTCCTTACGGTTTCTAATAGGATTTTTTATTATTGTTATTATCATTATCGGGTTTTTTTGGAAAGGGTTGGGAGGGTCTTTTATTTTTCCTTTGAAATAAAGAAGTGATGTTTTTAAATGAAGAGATGTGTGGATATTTAAGTGTGCTGCTCCCCTTGTCTTGACTCAGTTTGAGTAAAGGAAGATTTGCTGTAAATGCTGCCCTCTGACGCCCTTGTTTTGAGATGCAGCTTAAACTCCCTTTCTGGCTGCTGCTGCTGCTGCTGCTGCTGCTTTTTGGTGTCCTGCCACCCCACACCACCTTATGGGCTTGGCTTGGTTGGAGAGGAAAGGGGTGTGCAGGGAGGGGAGCCAGCTGCCATAAACCGGCATGAGAGGAAAGAGATTGTTTTGCCTCACGAAAATGTTCACCCAGTGACTTTGGGCTGGGCTGTCTTTAGGAAAAGTCGAGACTATATTATGAGAGTCATAAATAATTCCTGTTGTTTCCTTAATTTATTTTTGAACACCCCCTAATGACTGAAACCAAAGTAATGTGGAATCTTCTGTCTGCATTTTGGCCCCAGCATCCTTAATTCCAAAGCTTTATTCTGTTTGCCTGAGAGAATCAACCGAAGGTGATTCTCCCTAAAGAGGAGAAGGGAAACATCAGGTTAGAACGAGCCAAGGCTCGGGGTGGGAAATGCTGTCCGCTTCCTAGTCACTCTGGCTGACTGACTAACACAGCTGTGCGCAGTGGACTTCTGCAGGAAGGAAATGGACTGGGCCTTCTCCCCCAGCCGGAAACAGTTCCACCGTCCCGCTAGAACGAGGGCTTTTAGAGTTTATCTAGAAAGCTTGGTTAGTCTTTTCATACCCATGCTCATGAATCACAGATGCTGTTCCCTCTTGGCCTCAGCTCTGTGCAACCAAGAGATGAGCAAGGGGCGTACAGTCTGCCCTGCAAGGAGGAGCAGCGCGTGCTTTGCCCCTGCCCCGAAGTCGGGAAAGGCGTTTGGCGCAGATGAGCGTTGCCTTCTCTGTCCGAGAGGACGGGTCACACGTCAGCTCCAGCCCCCTGTGGCGTTGGCAGGCTGGCCTTCTCAGAGTCGGCATGTGTCCATATTCATTTTGGTATTTTAACTCAGGTACCCAGTTTTCACTCCACCCCCAGATGATTGTAGTACACCTGTTAGTTCTCAAAATTAGTGCCCAGAGCAGGGACCGCAGGGGTGATTTTACTTCTCAAAAGAAATTGGAACCAACTCACGTTTGGGCCATAAACAAATGGTCCCCAAACCCGCATATTTAGAATGTTAACTTTGCCTAAAAATATCACAGTGACTTGAGACAGGAGTGCCAGGTGACACCGCACCCTTGTTGAACTGGCACCACTTCTCCTTTCTGCTTTAGCTTGATTGCTCAGAGCAGGAAAGAGCCCCGCAGAGGTAAGGTGCTCTAGCCATGTCCTCCAGCTTTGCCAAGAACCTTTTGTGTCCCCTGAACTGCAAAGAGGCTCCTCAATTTTTGAGGGCGCTGGAAGTCACTGTGATACGTATTGAAATTGTCCCCATTTGCCTTGGAGGCAGTTTCTACCAAAGGAAGGTTTTAACCTCTGGAAAGTCCCCCGAGCTCCCAGCCAAACAGGCCCATGCTAACTTTCCATCTTCCTCTCTCAAACTGTCTGAGGAAGGACCTTCAGTAGAGGCCAGGCACAGCAATGGCTTCCTAGCCAGCATTCTTGTTCCTGGGTGACTGACCAGGCCCAACAGTTGTCTGCATTTAATGCTGTTTGTAACCATGCACCTGTTCCCATGCTTCCCCACATCCTGCTGCCCATATCTGTTTGCCTTTGAGTTTCTTTGCATTGTGGCTGTTCTTGAATTTTCTTATCTATTCAGAACTCTTCTATCACTTCCCTCTCACGGTGTAACGATTGTTCTGTGGGTGGAAATTTACCGTCTCTTGAATGCTTCTTCTCTTTTAAAGACGGATTCCCTTTGAAATGAAGCATTCCCTGAATTACTTGTTAGCTCTGGTGCGTGAGGCTGGCTGTGGTACCCTGGGTGATTAATATTTTACCTTTTTTATGATAGAATTGAAGGGCACGTCTGCTCCAATCTCAATTCCTTAATATATACTCAGTGGATCCTAGCAAGGAAGGCTTTCTACTCCACTGGCTCCTGAAGAGGCAAAAGTAGATTAAATTTTATACTTCACTGGCTGGGGTCTTCGCTCTCCTCTCTACCCCCTCCACCCAATTGAGGTAAAAGTCTGATACCAAGAAAAATGCTGGGATGAAGCCTTCCTTGCTAGCCATGTTCTAACGGTGGTCATATTTTCATGTGCTCTTTGCTGCGTTTGGTTTTGTTTCTGATTTCATATCCCTTTGAGGTACAGTCAGATGACATGCCAAACTCTGAGTGAGTTCCAGTGAAGAGCTGCCTTTCAGCTTTGGAAAATATGCATCTAAAACAAAACCAAATACAACCAACAGTTTGACACAGGCAAAATTATGGTTCCCACCCCCAAAATGAAACTGGGGATTTTGAATGTGGCTCTAAGAGTTAACACTTCTGTCTGTGTGTTGTGTATGCTAGGTGATACCCTCGGTAGGATTGACTACTAGACTGTGTGTTTTATCAAAGTGTGTAAGAATAAAAACTCACTTGCACGAATTGAAAAGTACAGAAATGACACTTGTGAACGTGTGAACGTTAACACTGTAGTTGATAGATCTTAAGCTGCTAATTGTTGAGAGCGAATTACATTTATGTTCGGTCTGGTTGCTGCGGACTCTCAGCAGCTCTTTCACTGTACATACGAATTAAAATAAAGACCTCAGCTATTAACGAGGTGGTTGGACTCAGGTTTGTTTGCTCTTTATTTTTACATGCTCAGTTCCTAGTGACAAATTTGTCAATCTGAGAACTTCCTACCCATTGTACACAAGAAAGTTTGTGTGCACGTGTGTGCGTGTGCCGTATGTGTGTATGCATGCCTATGTGCGTGCCCGGCTGATGCCTGAGAGCCATAACCGACAGCTGGGCGCCTGTCACTGACCGTCTGGATTTTATACATGTCATTTCAGACTCACTTTGCCACAGCTCCTTAGACCAGTAGGTAAGACTGCCATTAGGGCCTCCCTGGTGGTGCGGGGGTTAAAGTCTCAGCACTGGCAAGCTATCCCGCCAGCTGCGGCTGCACAAGTTCAACCCACGGCCAGGGAGCTGACCCACATGGCACTGCTCCCCTCAGCAGAGTATTTCAGTAGATCCACCTGTTCTGCTCCCCACTCTGTCTCTGGTGAATCCTCTCACCCCCCACGCCTCTGGCCTAGACCCCAGTTCTTGTATGCTTAAATAAATTAAAAATCTCTTTAAAAAAAAGACTGCCATTTAGTTCTTTGGAGGGGCATGGAGTCAGTCCCCCCAAATTCAGCATCTGATGACCCCAAAGTGGGTATAACAGTCCCTGCCCATTCTTAGAAGGCTTTGTTAGTAAAGAAAGGTCACGATGGGTGCAGACATACTTTGTAAGACCCTTAGCATTAGAGTCCTTTGTACACAGAAGGGATTACTATCCTGCCCGGTCCCACCTGGCTTTGTTACAGGGGCCGTAATTTCTGTTGTGACTTTTCCTTGGTTTCCGAGAGGCCTGTGGGAATCCAAAAGCTCTCATCTTGCCCCTGATCCTACCAGGTGGGTGTTGTGAGAGGTAACACATATTTCAAGGCTGCTCTCATCTCATCAGTGTTTTGGAATTGGAGGCTGGTGACATAAATCTGAGATCCCACAAGATTGCCCTTAAGCTTCTCAAAGTGTAGACGGGGCCGCCATGTACATACAGATGTGCAGGGTAGACATTTCCCAGCCTCGGGGCTCCCCGTAAGTAGAACACACTATGAAGGATCCATCCTAGTGTTGTACCCCAAGGAGTGGGCCCCCGGAGCAGACCACAGAGCAACCCCCGAGGGAGGTGCTACATCCTTTCAAAGCTTGCTTTGCTAGAAACAGACCTGACCATCTGTGGTGTAGAAGACAGACTGGTGAGGCTGGGAAGGAATGGCCAACTGGAAAATAGGCCTCATCTAAAAGATTCACTTACGTTGTTTAAACTCAATGTCTAAGCACCTAGTCCACTGGTGACCCCAAGTCTAGGGAGTGAAGAACAGCCAACATTTCTAGAGTACTCACTGAGTGCCAGATTTGATGCTTGCTACCTGACATGCCGTTGCACTTAGTACTCCCTGCAGCCTGCCACCAGTGGCATCTTCCGTGTCTACAGGACAAAGCTGGAGCCTGGGTTAAATGTATGCCCACACCTATCTGGTTAGGAAATGAGTGTGATAAAAAATATGTTGGTGCAATGTTATGACAAAAGATAGTGTCTGTGACATGGGAGTGAAAGAGTTAATACAAACCAAGAAGAAAACAATCAACTGAGCAGAAAAATGGGTAAAGGTTATGTGGAAATAGTTCATACAGAGAGAATGAATCATCAGTAAGTATTCAAGAGAAAGTGACCGGCTTCATGTAAATCAGCGTATCAAATGGGGAAAGGCCAATCGTGGGAGGGTACGTGGCCTCCTGGTTGTGTTGAGGATATTTTTGCTTGTGTAAATAAATGTATGCAAATACATAGAAACAAAACTGCACAGTAAATTGTGCCCAGAGGATGCTTCTGGCAGAGGGGAAAGGAGGGGGTGAGAGGGCTGTTCTGATTCGTGTAGAATGTGAATCTCTGGATGTGATTGTGGGGGGGAGGGTAATTAAAAGATACCAAAACTTTTTTAAAATAATAGGCCCATTAAGGAGAGGTGAAAGGGGTCGATAGTGTTCCTAATGCCACACTAGACCATCTTTGGCTTTAGGATTATTTTAGAAGGCTCTCTGGACCAGGTTTGCACCACCAGCTGGGCTTACTGCCAGCCCTGGGCTTCTAGCCACGGTGGCACGGGTGGCACTCTGCCCGGGCAGCGCGCAGCAGCTGGGTCCGCCTGCACAGCCGTCACTCACCCACCAGCCTCCGGGAGCGTCTCTGTGCGCCAGGCTGAGCTGTGCTGTGCCGAATGGGGAAAGGGGCCGGAATGAAATGCCCGTTGTAACAGCCCAGCTGTGCGCGCGTGGGAGGGAGCAGGGGATGTCCCCCTAGCAGGGCCCTAGGGAAGGGCTCCGGGGGCGTCTGGGCTGAGAGAGCAGGGGTTTTGGTAAACGGAAGTGGAAAACAGGAGGGCAGTCGCCATTGAAGGACCAGTATAGCAAAGCCACCGAGCTGGCAAAGGGCAAGGGGAGTGGCTCAAGCAACGGATGGGGGCCTCGAGTGACCAGCAGCCGCCTGGAAGAATGTGTGCATCAGGAACAACGTTTGAAATGGTGATGGGGGCCCAGCAGCCAGAAATCTTGAGTGCTGAGCTCAAGTTTTACCCTCAGCTGCAAGACAAGGCAGTGTTGAGAGGAGTGAGCCAGCCCAGGAACCTCTGTCCCTTGTCCACGTCAACTGGCAGGTTGACAAATGCTGTCCAAGGTATTTGGCTTTTTACTTTTAATCCTGTAAGTGCTGGGGGTGGGGGCGTGAGGAGATACGGGGCTGGGAGGGGGTGCTCACTATTATATTTGGTATCAGGGAACTGAGGATATTGGAAACTCAGTTCAATTACTTTTTATTTTAAATCCCCATCACTTGTGGTACTAAAATCCTTAAATGCTAGAGCAAGAGTATTGACAAAACTTAAATTTTAATCCAGTGAATGTTCAAGCTGTCTTCCAGAAGACTTCAATAGCTGTTGAGACTCTATTAAAAAGTACATGAAACCATGACGAAAATAATCCGTAATAATCACTGCCTTAAAGAGCCCCGTGAGGATTACATGAGACACATGTCCAGTGCCTCGCCCAGCCCCGCCCGGTGTCAGCGCCCGCAGATGCTCTCGGCTATTTCCGCCATTCACAGGCTGATGGTTCTTTGAGGACGGGGGCCTGTCTTGCACATCTGGATGTTTTCAGAATATTTCATGTCTCCCATTCTCACCTGATGAAGGATCCAGGAGCCAGAATTTGGGCTGTCCCTGGATGCCCAAGATGCTTTGGAAAACAAACAAAATCAGTCTGTGTCGGGAATGTCCTGACCAGAGAAACAACCAAAGGGAACTTTGTGGCCAAACAGGACAAAACCTTGCGGATGGATGCCCGTGCAGCTTACCCAGCAGCCGCAGGGAATGGTGCCTGGCACATAATAGGTGCTCGTTAAAAAGTAGAATTTAGGGCCTCCCTGGTGGCGCAGCGGTTGAGCGCTGTGCTGTGGAGCTGTCGGCAGCTCGCAATGTGAGTTCGACGCCGGCCGGGGAGAATCCCACATGGTGCGGCAGACCTCTCCTGCCTCGCCCACTGCTCCCCTCAGCAGTGTATTTCTGATCTGCCTGTTCTGCTCCCCGCTCTGTCTGTGGTGGGCCCTCTCGCCATCCCACGCCTCTGGCCTGTACCCCAGCTTGTATAAATAAATAAATCTTTAAAAAAAAAAAGTAGAATTTAAACGTCACTGTTTCTTGAATTTCTGTCCTGTACCAGCACCTTGCCACATGTTTTACTTCTAATTTTTAGAACTGCCCTATAAGGGAAGAGGGAGTTTCTATTCTGCAGATGACAACAGCTCAGGGTTTGCATTTTAGCCCATGGACAAGTTATTACACTAGTAAATGGACTTGGCGGAATTTGCCTCTAGATCTGAAGCCCCTGCTATTTCTGCTACTCCATTTTGCTGGACAAGGAATCAAGGCTGGTGGGTTTCAGACTCTGTGACCTTGAGAAGGCAGATCACTTTTTTCTGGGCCTCAGTGTCCTCACTATAAAGTGACCATAATTTTCTGCCAGCAAGAAACTGATTTTCTGCATTGTTGGTGTCCAGCTCACGATCTCCTATAGGAGCACAGGCCGCAACCACTGCAAGGTTCATCAGGACAGGACGAGGTGGAATCTAGCTGAGACCAGGCCTGGATCTCTTAATGGAATTGTTTGTATTGGGGGCGCCGGGATGGGGGGGAGGAAGCCCCACAGGGGCTTGAAGCAAATGTAGCAAAATATTTACGTGATGGTATGTGTGCAGGCTCCCCTAGATGAACTATTTTGTGATCTAAAAGAAAAGGGAACCACGCCATCGACATGTTAGCACATTAATGGAAGCGTTAAAATACTGAGCAACTTCCCCGCATATGTCCTTCATGAAATCTGAGTTGTGTTCAACTGGTCAGAACTCTTACTAGCCACACCAGGACCATCTCCAGTGCCTGGCAGGCCCGTGTTCTGGAGGATGCTGTGCCCTGCCGGTCCGCTTGGTGCTTCACTGGCTGTGATGGCTGAAGGCTCCCGCCCGCTGTGAGTACACTAAGAGGAGTTGTCAGCAACCTGAGGCTTCTCGAAAGGTCCTTTAGAATAAGAGATAATGTCTTTTTTGGAGTTCATTTTTATAGCTGATTTTTCAAGCACATGAAAGAATTTCCAGGGCCTCCCTGGTGGTGCAAGGAGTTAAGTCTCAGCCTATGAAGCTATCAGCAGCCACTGCAGCACGAGTTCGATTCCTGTCCAGGGAGATTCCCACATGGCGCAGCAGACCCCTCTTGCCTCGCCCGCTGCCCCCCTCAGCAGTGTGTTTCAGTCAATCTGCCTGTTCTCCCCACTCTGTCTCTGGTGAATCCTCTCACCCCTCCCCCCCCAAAAAAAAACCTCTGGCCTACACCCCAGCTTTTGTATGCATAAATAAATAAATCTTTAAAAAAAAAGAATTTCCAGCATCAAGTACAGAGTTTTGATCCGTTTTAAATGCCCTATCACATAGCTTGATTTTTCTTCATTGTAAAACCCCTGTGTTTGATCCTCAAAATACTTACATATTTTGGGTTTGCCAATGAACTTTTTCCCAGGCAGTTGAACTAAGGGTGTGTGATGAGTGAATGTTAAAACTTGACTTCGTCCGGGCCATCACCCGGGGAGGCGGCCCCTCAGTCATCCTGGCAGGTGCCTGACTCACACTGCCCAAAGCTCCGGAAGCACTTTTTTCCTCTTACCCATTTTCAATTTCAAAACATCCAGGACAAGCTCCCGCTAAACTTCATTTAACAGTCACGACCAGGCGATGTGATGTCAGCCCAGAGGAGCTGCCTGGACAGCCTCGGGCCGATGCTGTTTGTCCCTGCCCGCACAGAAACCCAAGCTTTGGACTTCTATTCTTTTTCCAAAAAATATCAGCTTTATGGAGGTGAAACTTTCTCTCCGATACACCCATTGAAGTGTTCTGTCCAGTGGTTCTTAGCATAGCCACCGAGCTGAGCCTCCGGCGTGTCTCATTCCAGAACATTTCATCTGCCCGAAGAGGAGCCTCGCGTTCTCACCGGAACCCCACCCCTCCCAGCCCTAGGCGGCCACTTCGTGCCTCCCCCTACAGATTTGTCCATTCAGGACATTTCCTGGAAGTGGCCTCGGCGACACGTGGGCCTTTGTGACTGGCTGCTTTCGCTGAGGAGGATGTTTCCAAGATTCGGGCACGTGGTAGCGGCGCCCACACCCGCCCCTCTCGCGCCGCGGAGGATCACGATGTCAGACACGGCAGGTGTTGTGGATCCGACCGTTGGTGGATATTTCAGTGTTTCCACTCTGGGGGCATTTCGGAATAGTGCTGCTGCGAGCATGCACGAGTCTTCGCATGACGCACGTCCTCATTTCCCTCGGGTCTGCAGATCTTCCCCCCTCAGCATGCGGTTATGTCCCGGCGAGGCCGCGCGCGCAGGGAGCCCAGCGCCCCAGGCCCAGCGTCTGCTAAGGGCCACTGCGTCCACCCCGCCGGGAAGTCGAAGGCCCTAAGGGGGACCCTCCGCGGAGCCCGGACGTCTGCAGAACTGAAAGCGGAGGGCGGGACCTCTCAGGAGGCCGCAGCCTTCTCCACAGGTGGCTGCGCCGTCCGCACTCCCGCGATGCCCGCTCTCGCCTGGAGTGGCGGCTCCTCCGTTTTATTTGAACATCGCGATGCCTGTGCCTTTTACCCGCGTCTCAGACGCTGACTTTCTCCCCCAAACCAATCTGAGGCTGTCCTGCTTCGCTTTTGCCAGCGCGTCTGCCTCACAGGTCCCCGCAACGGCGGCTTCTCACCTACGCCAAGCCCGACGGCCGGGCCCCGAGAACTGTGTCGGGAGTGACCTTCCGTGAGCTCGGGATGCGCCCCTGCGCGTGAGACACGCACTTGCACTTTGTGACTAAGGACCTAGCAGCTTCGAAACTACTTCTGCTTAAAACCAATATTTTATTTTTAAAAAAGAAAAAAAAAAGAGGAAGAGAGGAGAAAAAGAAGGAAAAAGGGAAGGAAGCTCAGCTACAAGTCATGTGGCCTTGGCCCCGAGCCCTCGTGGGGTGTCCTGCCCCCCTCGCCCAGACCTCGTGCGGCTTTGCCCCACCCCACCCAGCTGTCCCATACATGGGTCCACACCAACATGTGCCGAACTCATCATTCTTTCATTCATCTCTTCCTGAGGGAATTTTCCCAACATGGGCAATAAGAGTTAACAGTCGAACAGTGTAGAGTTGCTTGGATTCCCCGGTGCCAGCGGGTAAAGTCCTCATTTCTGTGCTGAAGCAGGACTCCGCTCCATCACATCTTAGCTCTTATTTTCCTGGATAAGCACCGAGAGTTCTTGTCACATAAATAGCAGTGAAGAAAGAAGGCGTGTTGGAGCAGTGTCAATTATTTTAATTCCCCTTGAGTTTTATGCCAAAAATCAGTAGTGATCCATCACTGAGAATTATTTTTTGTTGCAACTGGATGATGGGTAAATGAAGGCTCATTATTCTAGTTCCTCTGCTTTTGTGTCTGTTTCCATTTTCCACAGGAAAAACTAAATTATGTTTAATCTCTATTAGCTGACAAAAGGATTGTTCTTTCCTGCAACTTAGTTGCAAGCAAAAGATGGAAGCCGCTTGCCTGGCAAAAGGCTTAGTTCTGCTCCCAGTCTAGAGGGCCCTTGGGCCCGCCCCCCTCCCGCAGCTGCGCCCAGCCCAACTCTATTGGCCCCCACCAGACCACCATTTGCCTTTAATTCCCGAAGCAAGAGGCTGCTTTCTCAAGGTGCCAGTGCCCCTGCTAGAGTCCACCACCATGGACCCCTTAGTGGAGGGGCTGGGAAATGGGCCAGAGCAGGAAGAAGGGAAAGGAAGAGAGACTCCACCTTGGGTGCAGGTGCCCTCACTGCCTGCCCAGCTCACTGGCTAGAAGGGTGAGGCCGGGGCTCTTTACATCTCCATCTCTTCAAATTATTTCAGCCTAGGAAAGCTGAGCAAATAAATTGCAATTCAACAACTAGCTGTGATTCTGGAGCAGACGCTGCATTTGGAGTAGGGTGAGGATGCTGTAAGTCAACTGGGATCCTGGAAATATTAAGAAGAGAACTTTCCTATGAGGCAGTGATTGCACTTCTGAGTATTTCTCTAAAGAAAGCAGAAACACTATAATTTGAAAAAATATTTATACCCCTGTTCCTAGCCAAGCCAAACAATCTAAATGTCCATCAATGGGTGAAGAAGGTGTGTGTGTGTGTGTGTGTGTGTGTGTACATGTATGTGTGATGGAATACTACCCAGTCTTGGCATGAAAGAATGAAATCTGCCATTTATGACAACATGGATGAACTCTGAGGACACTAAGTAAAATAAGCCAAATGGAGGAAGACAAATAACTGTCTGATTTCACTCGTGCGGAATATAAACAAACAAAGCAAATAAAACAAAACTCTTAGAGAACAGATTGGTGGTTACCAGAGGGGAAGTGGGTAAGGCGGGGGTGGGGGG